>CM049604.1:7985069-8027569 GCA_026979955.1 Megalurothrips usitatus | reverse complement strand
GGGGGGGGGTCGCAGCCAAGCCTAGGCCTGGGCGGGTTCCTAATTAATCTTGGGCGGAGGGGTCTCTCGCCGCATCTCTGTCTCTCCCCCTCGCTCTCTCTCCCTCTCTCTCTCCGGACGACCTGTTGCAGACAACGCGCCGGGCGGGTTGCGGCTCTCTGGCACAGCACTGCTGCCCTCCGTCCACGAGTTACGGATCCTCTCTCTATCTCTCTCGCACTGCCTATTGCCCCACATGCCATGCTCTATACCCGACCTTGTCGCTCTGATGCTGCTGCTGCTGCGGTTATTCGCTATTTCTATGAACTCCGTATCACCGCTGGGGAGTCCTCAAAGGCTCCGCATCTCTCGCTCTCTCTCTCTCTCTCTCTCTCTCTCTCTCTCTCTCTCTCTCTCTCTCTCTCCCCCTCTCTCCCACTCCCTCTCTCTCTCTCTCACACACACACAGTTCCTACTGTGTCGATATCGCGGAACCGGTCGGGATCCTGCGCGTGTGTGGTGGTGGTGGTGGTAAACTGGCGCTACTGCCGCCGCTACTGCCGCCGCTACTGCCGCCGCTACTGCCGCCGCTACTGCCGCCGCTACTGCCGCCGCTACTGCCGCCGCTACTGCCGCCGCTACTGCCGCCGCTACTGCCGCCGCTGCTGCCGCCGCTGCTGCTGCGGCAGCGGCACCGTCGCCGTCACCTTTCCACTTTTCCCCCCCTCTCTGCGCCGCCGCCGCCACCAACGATTTCTATGGGACCGTTGAGGTGTGAAGTCTGCCGCCGTGTGTGTGTGTGTGTGTGTGTGTGCCACACGTGAGCTCACGTGTCGGCGACATGCATCGATATATCCCCCCCCCCTCTCTCTCCTCCAACCACACCCTGTTGCCATGAGCATGCATGGGATCGAGAGGATATCAGCCGGTAACGAGCTTTTACGGAGCGATTTAAAAAACAAAACAAAAATTATCTTTATTTTATGGCCCGGAAGAGCGAAAGGGAGTGTGTGTGTGTGTGTGTGTGTGTGTGAGAGAGAGAGAGAGAGAGAGAGAGGTGTGTGAGAGAGAGAGAGCGAGGGAGTGAAAGGACTTATCGGCTATTTTGTGTGCCTGGCAGCGCTGAAGCGAAGCGCTGCTATGACCTCACCGGTGGCATGACGTCACCACCGCGCGGCCCGAGTGCGGTCACCCCGCTCCACGTCCTCATTGGTCAGGCCGCCCAGCCAATCAGAGAAACGCTGTTAAAAAAAAAACTTTATTTTTTTAAAAAGCAATTTTTGATTGTTAGTTTATGTGTGTGAACCCAAACAATAACTATAACATCGTTCTCCTCTTATCTCCTGTTATTGCCCCCCCCCCCTTCTCTAGATTCAGCACCATCGTGTAGCTAACGCGCCGCTATATCTCCGTTTTTCTTTTGTTGCAGGTATATATATATATAATCGCCCGCCACGCCCCACCACGCCACGCCCTGTGCGCGTACCACGGTAATTCTCATCCGAAAGTTAATTACCGGAACAACACCGATGCACCGCACCGACCAGAGAGTGCGCATAGCGCTGCAGCCGAAAGCGAGGCTTCGTTTTGTGGCCGCCGATGCGGAAAAAAACAAAACACAAACAAACGCAAAACTGTCGGAATTCAAAAAAAAAAAAAAGAAAAAACGAAGCACGATTACGCTATCATATATGCTGCGTGAAATTGATTGTCCGTCCCCAAAATAAAAAAGGGAAATATTTAAAAATAATTTATTATTGGGCATTACGCACGTCGCACCTAATTTCTCTTCCCTTCATCGGCATAGAAATATGGAAAGCTCTGAATGTGTTGGAATCGAGTTTTGATTACGGCAACGTATCTTCATGTTTGGGGGGTGAGGTGGGAGGGCGGGGGAGGCGTTGTTGTTGTTGTTGTTTGAGACCCTCCCCCGGCTGGTAATGCCGGGAACTGAAATTCCTTCCACCACCACGAGTTAGGCGGAGCTTACACGGCGCCGCGTGTCGACCAAGGCGTGGGAAGCCGAGTCAAGCCTTCGTAGTCCCCCCCCCCCCCCCCCCCCCCCGCCACTCCCGGAGCCCTCCTGGCAGGGCGGACGCATGCCCTGAACGTCGATACACGCATTCAAAGTACGATCAGTGTGTGACACGGCTGCGGGGGGCCCCTGAGCGGCTCGGTTACAGCGACACATACATCATGTTGGGCAAGTACCGCGGGAAAGCGCAGACAGCACAGTATCGCAGAGCGCACGGCGATCGCCGCCGCGGTTCGGCAGCGCAGTGGGTTAGCGGGCGCGTCGACGCCCGGGAGGTCGGGAGGTCTGGGGTTCGAATCCCGGCGGCGGCGGCGGTGTTTCTTCCGGCCTTGTAGCCAAGGGATTCTTTACCACGTCGGTGTGCACTGCGAGATGACCGTAGACACTAAGGCAGTTGTTGCTCCCTCCTCCTCTTCCTCCTCCTCCTCCTCCTCCTCCTCCTCCTTCCTCCTCCTTCCTCCTCCTCTTCCTCCCTCCTCCTCCCTCCTCCTCCTCCTCCTCCTCCTCGCGGGAGGGCTTCGCGCTCTGGTGACCGGCCGACGAGGCGAGGCCGGCGCGAGGCGGGGTCCGAAACTTAACTCGGCCAATTATTGTAATCGCTCGTCTGCACAGCAAAGAACAAAAAGGGAAGAAAAGAGACACGCTAATCGGGAGTGAAAGCTAGCTGAATTTAAAACATCATCTGCTATAAATAAATGAAGAGTGAGAATCGTCGATACTCCCCCCCCCCCCCCCCCCATTTCAAAACTTTTCTGATCCCAACAGGTGTGGCTGGGTGTGACCGTTTATCTATTGTCATCAGGTCTCCTATGTGTGTGTGGAGAGAGAGGGGGGAGAGAGACAGAGACAGAGGGGGGGGGGGGAGGTGAAGGGGGCAACCCACTGACTATCTAATCTCTCTTCAAGGCCTTTTTCACATATACGGTCCCCCACCACCAAGCGGTGGGTGCGAGGTGGGCAGAGAGAGAGAGAGACAGAGACAGAGACAGAGAGAGAGAGAGAGAGAGAGAGAGAGAGAGAGAGAGAGAGAGAGAGAGAGGCATGAATGGAGGTCTCTGTATCGAGTCGGGCGAATCAAGTGGGAACGGCGCTTGCCTCCGAACGAAAGTACACACTCCCACACACACAGACAGCCACACACAGACAGTCGCAGACAGTGGCCATTCTCTTCTTTTGGGATAAAGTGTGACTCGGTGGTGGCGTCAAGGGAGGGGAGGGGTGGGGGCGTGGCACGGCAGGCTCGGGCCGATAGACCTAACCACCCTCTCTGTGTATCATATCGTTACATTTCCAGACGTCGTGAAAAGAATTATTATTTCTTTCGACGCCTTTTGACGTTTTTTTTTCTTCTCAGATATTTTCCTTCTTTACATCCTTCCTTATAATGTATTTCAAGTTCTGGCGCAGAGGCGCAGCAGTAGATCTCCAGATGAAGGCCGAAGGAACCACGGCTACACTCTATGCAGATATATTATTAAATGTTCAAACATTCCGCAGCCTGCCACCGCGACGTGGTTTGGCGCATATATAATAAATATAATATATATTTTATAATGTATGCGCCTACCTGCTTCTTTTATTTTAGGCCACCGGTGGAGGGGCGTGCGGCCCTTCTGGCCCGCGCAGTCGGTCACAGTCAGTAGCGGCCGGGCCTGACGTGCAGAGCCTACCCCCCCCCCTACCCCCCCTCTACTACCCCCCTACCCCCCCTCTACTACCCCCCCACTACCCCCCAACCCCCACTACCCCCCCCCCCCCCCCCCCCCCGCCCCACCTCGTCCCTCCGCGCACAACTCCAAAAAGCCAGTTCCATTTGCTGCTGGGGCGGTCGCTCGCCGCGCATATTTTGTGAGAATATTCCGCGCTCTAACACACACACACACACACACACACACACACACACACACACACACAGCTATCGCGGTCCGAAATATCCCGTCGGCTACTCCCTGCTCCGCCGGTCTGCCGCAGCCCGGGTCGGGTCGGGTCGGGTCGGTGGGACGGCGCCTGTTTTTGCCGAGGTGTTGGTTTTAATCAGGCCGAAATTTACGGGCGATCAGAGCAAGGCCAGGCCAGGCCGGGCCGTTCTGGGGGGCCCCCGGCCGCGCCACGCCGCGCCACGCCGCAGCGCGTAGCGCAAGAAGGGGCCCGGGCCGGCTGCTCCGCCGGGCTAGAGCTACCGCCGCCGCTGTAGCCCCCGCCGCACCGCACACCCCGCTCACAAAAATATTTATTAAATGGCTAGAGAAATGTTACGGCGAGAATTTTTTTCCCGTATGCGTGTATGGCGCGGCGCTTTCGATTCGATCTCATTTTTACTATTGCACATTCCTCTTTTTTTTAAAAAAATATTTTTTTTCTGGTATCAAAAGAGAGAAGTTTTGTAATTTTTTTTGTCTCGCGTCGAGGTCCCGGAATCGACTCCCGACGCCGGCCATTCTTCCACGCATGCACACGCACACAGTATTTCCCGCTCCGTCGTGTGTGTGTGTGTGTGTGTCGTCTGTTTGCGTTTACTGTGTCGCCTCGCGCCGACGACCCTATAAGATTGCTACAGCAGCTCTCTCTCTCTCTCTCTCTCTCTCTCTCTCTCTCTCTCTCTCTCTTTTTTCTCTCGCTCCTTTCTTTTTCTTCTTCTTCTTTTTTTATGGCCTTTGGCGACCCGCTGAAAAAGTCGTTTGGTTATGTGGTGTCGCGGTCTCGCACCGCTCTGCGCTGCGTGTGTGTGTCCTTTCTCTCTCTCTCTCTCTCCCTCTATACATATATATATATATACTTATATCTATATATATATCTATCTATCTACACTATATCTATATATATATATATATATATGTGTGTACCTGGCTATCGAAGGAAAACAGTGTGGCTGCTGAGTGTTGGCGCCCGCCCCGCCACGCCCCGCCACGCCCCGCCACGCCCCGCCACACGCTCTGCGTGATAACGCCTTTGCCGAAGAGATAGTGTGTGTATCCGAGGAGGAAGAGGAGGGGGGGGGGGTCCTTCCATTCATAGAAAGACACTCCTCGCCTTGTGGGTTCAAATACCGACCCCGCGCCAGCCAAGGCTACACTCACAATTTTTGTAACGTCTTTTGTTTTTGCATACCAACGGCTGCTAATTGTTTTCTTACTAGTTTTTTTGGGTGGGGGTGGGGGGGGGGGGTAAAATTGTGCGTAATAGGCCGTGTTAAACGCTGCTTTTAGAGTACGTGTATACTTGTTTACGGTCATATTTTTTTGAAATGATGATTATAATAATATTAATAATAATAATAATAATAAGTAATTGTGTGAGCTGCAAACTAAGTTGGCCCGGCCGCGACGCCTGCGCGTTATCTCTCTCTCTCTCTCTCGGGGGGGGGGCGTGAATAAATGAGCACTCCGACGACGCCCGCCTTTTGAAGTCGGCGCCACACAAGAGGGGAGGGGGGGGGGGAAGAGGAGGGGGGGGGGGGGAAGGCGCCGGCATCACCGACGCCCCCCGCCGAGAGGCGAAGCGCTCACGGATAAATTGTGCATCGGCTCCTCCTTCGTGCTGCTGGCGCGCGTGCGAGTGGGATCCCCCCTGGAGGGGAAGGGGCGAGAGAGAGAGAGACAGACAGGCAGAGAGAGAGACAGAGAGAGAGACAGAGAGAGAGAGAGGCGGAGAGACAGACAGGCAGAGAGAGACAGAGAGGCAGACAGGCAGAGAGAGAGAGAGAGAGAGAGAGAGAGAGAGAGAGAGAGAGAGAGAGAGAGAGAGAGAGAGAGAGATCGGAGCGGCCAGCCGGCGGCGGCAGGGAGCGCCGTGGAGGCGGGCAGCCCGGCCGCGGGCGTGATCGGCGCGCTGCCTATCCTGCGCGGCGCTCCACCGCCGAAGCGCGTCAGACCCATACTCTGTCTCCCTCTCTTTCTGCCTCTTCCTCTATTCGTATTTCTTTCTCTCTCTCCTCCCCCCCCTCTCTGTCTCTGTCCCTCTCTTGCGAGCGTTAAGTGATCACCCCGTGGCCCCCTTTCATTTTACGGCCGCTTTGACAATCGCCAGGATTACGTCCGACACGGATCGCAGCCGCCACCGGCGCCCCCCGAGACAGAGACAGAGAGTGAGAGAGAGAGAGAGACAGAGGGAGAGATAGAGAGAGTATTCCGTCTGCCTCTGGTCGCGGACGCTGGCTGTAGCGCCACCGCCGCAGCAGTCGTCTCTCTCCCTCTCTCTCCCTCTCTCTCCCTCTCTCTCTCTCCTGCACATCTGTCCCCTGCTCTCCCTCCTCCTCCCTTCTCCTATGTTCCTTGTCCCAAACCGCCAAACGTGTATTCGTTTCATTTTATTTTCTCAAGCGTTTTTTTTTTTGTATTTGATCGGAGAATTAGAGTCCCTCTCTCTTTCCTTCTCGGGTGTGTCTGTGTGAGTGTGAGTGTGAGTGTGTGACAAAGGGTGCGGCTCGGCTCCCGGTGGTCCCTGGGATCCGAGACGCACACAACACAACGGTGGCGGTGGTGGTGCGCTGGAATTTTCGGATCGGTTTGTGCAGTCTGAAGGGGTGAGGGATGGAGGGGAGGAGAGGGAGGGAGGGGGGGGGGAGGTTGGAGGGGGGGGGGGGGGCGGAAAACCTGGTTGTAGTATATATCGGGCGTTTCTGCTGCGTGCCCCTCTCCTCCGCCTCCTCCCCCCCCCCCGGTATGTGCGGAAGGCGTCGCCGGGACCGTAAGAGAGTATCGGCGTGTGCCGGTCGCGTGCCGGTCGCGTGCCGGTCGCGTGCCGGTCGCGTGCCGGTCGCGTGCCTGCGTGTCGCGGCCCCGTTAGGACGCACTCACCGATAACAGTGATAATTATCCGCGAGCTCCCCGCGGGGGGTCCCCCCCCCCCCACCACCACCACCATTACCACTGCTTGCTTTTTGTTGTTGTTATTTGAAGCAAGAAAGTGTACTTAAACGTGCAGGGTATTTTGTTATGTTCAAATTCAATTTTTTTCTTCGACCGTCCCTTCTCAAAAAATACAAACATGTATTTCCCTCCAAGAGAACCTGGAGGTCAATTTCATGTTCCCGATTATCTCCGGAGCTGTGAAAGCCATCTCAGGTGCCGCCGGGCGGGGCGGTGCGGGGCGGCTGGGCGAGGCTCATCCTCGGAGATGTGCGTGTGGGAGAGAGAAAGAGAGAGAGAGGGGGGAGAGAGAGAGAGGGAGAGAGAGAGAGAGAGAGAGAGAGAGAGAGGAGAGAGAGAGAGAGAGAGAGAGAGAGAGAGAGAGAGAGAGAGAGAGAGAGAGAGAGAGAGAGAGAGAGAGAGAGAGAGGCCTGTAAGATCCCCGTGACGTGATGGCCGCTGCCCCGCCCTCCGGAGGGTGAGGGGGGCGGCGCATGGCAGAGTAGTTATGGTTTGGTGACGACCATGCGATGACGCTGTGGATGTGGCCGGCCGGCGCTGTGCTGCAACAAAAAAAAAACATAAAAAGGACGAAAAAAATGAAAATCAAGGAAATTATTATCACCCGCTCACGGTACACATTCGCCGATTCTCTCCCCCCCCCCACCCCGCCCCATTTTTTTTTGTGATAGAACAACATTTTTGTTTTAATACAATCAATTTTCATTGGATAAAAATGGAATCGCGTGTGGGTGCGGCGGCTGCCGTGCAGGGGTTTCGGTTGCGGCAGCGGCGGCGACGTGGCCATTGATGCCGCCCGGTGTCGAATAACCTGTTCACCTGACGTGTGTGTGTGTGCGCGTGTGCATTCCAATTGCACACACACACACACACACACACACACACACGCAGCAGTGAGTTTGAGCTCGCACATCTATACCTGCCGTCCGCATACGGGGTGAGGGTGTCTCCCGGGGATCCTGGTTATGCCCCTCATTGCGCGCGCGCGTGTGTGTGTGTGTGTGTGTGTGTGTGTGTGCAGGTATTTGCATTGATGGAAGGGTTGGAGAGCATCCCCCCCCCCCCTCCTCTTCACCCCCCACACATATCCGGTGTGTGGAGTGGTTGAGTGTGTGCGGGTTGCTGGAGCCCACCTGTGCGTATCATATTCAGCCCTGCCCTCCTCAACCCCTCTCCTTTCTCCGTCCTTTCTCTCTCTCTCACCACTCTCTCTCTCTCTCTCTCTCACCAATCTCTCTCACTCTCTCTGGCTGTCTGTCTCTCTCTCACTCTCTCTCACTCTCTCCCTACTACTCACGCCGTGTTCTATATCGTTCTCTCTCGCCCACTCAAGCCCTCCACTCGGCTTCTTTGCTGCGAGGCGCTTGAGAGAGAGAGAGAGAGAGAGAGAGAGAGAGAGAGAGAGAGAGAGAGAGAGGAGGAGGGGGCAAGGTAGAGTCGAGAGCAAAGAGGTGGATTTGCGCCGCGTCTTCTGGCATCTCGTAGAGCCACGGAATGGCATCTCCCCCCTCCCCCTCCCTCGCACACCTCACCCCTGACAGCGCGGCAGAGAGAGAGAGAGAGAGAGAGAGAGAGAGAGAGAGTGAGTGAGAGAGAAGGAAAGAAAGAGAGAGAGAGAGGCTCTCCCCCTCCCCCTTCATCACTTCAGCCGAGGCGGCGGGGCTGCGACGGCCGGCTGCCGTGTTCTGTCGCTCCCGCGGTGCTCCTCGCTCTGTACGGCCCCCTTTTATGTAAACGTCCCCCAAATTTCGCGGGGGTCCGCGGAATGTCCGGAGGCGGTGTGGCGGCGGCGGCGCAGTGATCCGGGCCGAGGACGCCGCCGACAGCAGCAAGTCCGTTAGCGCCGCCTGGAGGTACCCCAGCGGCGACAGCAACCACACGTCACACGTCACCGCTCTTGTCTCTGTAGAAAAACGCTGCAAAATTTTCGCCGTCTATAAAGTTTTTTTTTTTTGAAGAATCTTATAAAGCGTCGTCCTGTCGCTATTGTTAATTTGTTTTTGCTGCTTGCATGTGTGTTTTGTTGGCAAAAGAACAAGAGAATGCAAAGCACGCAGAAATTGCGCGCGCGCGCGCGTGTATGAGTGTGTGTGTGTGTATATGTGGAGAGGTGTGGACGTGCGCTTCAAAGGGCCCGCCGCCGCTCGGCGTGCCCGCCCCTACCGGGGCCTCGCTGCCGGGCCCCTGCAGGGCTGCTGGGCTCTGGCGAGGGGGCGCGCGGGCCCTCCAGCCCTGTAGCCCTCCAGCCCTGTAGCCCTCCAGCCCTGTAGCCCTCCAGCCCTGTAGCCCTCCAGCCCTGTAGCCCTCCAGCCCTCCAGTCCTCCAGTCCTCCAGCCCTCCAGACCTCCAGCCCCCAGCCCTCTAGAGCCCTCCAGACTCCATAGCCGGAGGAGTGGATGTGTTTCTACGGAGTGCAGCGTAGCAGTGCAGATATCAGCCCCCCCCCCCCACTCTCTCTCTCTCTCGCTTCGCGGGTGGTCTCCAGTTACTGCAGCAGCGGCTCCAGCAGCGCCGCCTTGGGCTCCAGTCACATGAGAGCTTGCTCTGGAGAGTTTCTCCAGTGCCTACGGCCGCCGCCTCCAGAAGCTGTTAGCGTCCAGGTCCCCCGCCGGGGTCTCCCCCGCCGGGGACCCCGCGGACCCCGCGGACTCCAGACTGCAGCGCCGGTTCGAGACCCCTCGCCTTCATTGAATTATTCATTTGCCCCGGGAATCCAGCTTTAATAAAATGCTGATGACCAAACTCAACACCAACCGGGAGGGCCTCCGCGACCGCCTCCTGCCATTCACCCAACTTTTCCTATCCGCTCTTTTTTTTTCTCCGCTCGCATTCTCTGTCTCCCTCCCCCCTGTCTCTCTCCCCTCTCACCCTCGCCCCCCGCCCCCCCCCCCCCCCTCTCTCTCTCTCATTCGAGAGCAGAGGCCAGGAGTCGAAAACCCAATTATGTCAAGTTGATGGGGTTGCCGTGAGAAAGGGCGTCGGCGGCGGCGCGGGAGAGCGTGAGAGAAGGACAGCGACGAGGGGGAGTCGGGAGTCGGACCCCTGCCCGCCTGACCAGCAGGGAAGGGTTGCGTTTGGCGCCTCCGCCTCCTCCTCTTCCAGTCCGACCCCGACCTCACTCTCCGGGACGACTTTCACTCCGCGGCGCCGATAATCGTTTCGTTTGGATCGCGAGAAAATAAAAATTTTTGGCGGCTGCTAGGCTCTCCGTGGAATGTCTTTCCAGAGGAGTTCATGTAAAAGACGACACTCCTAGAAGAGCCAGAAGCGTCGTCGCGGAGGGAGGGGAGGGCAGAGAGAGAGAGAGAGAGAGAGAGAGAGAGAGAGAGAGAGAGAGAGAGAGAGAGAGGTTGGGAGAGAGAGAGAGAGCGAGAGGGTCTTCCAGGGAAACGACGGCATTGGCAAATGGATTTGATTGAAGTGGCGCTCCGCTCCGTCTCGCTGTCTCTCTCGCTCTTTCTCTCCTTCCTTCCGTGTTCCATTACCATGCTGCGACTTGTGTTGGACGTCCGCCCAAAGAGAGCGGCGGCGGCGCGGGCGAATGCCAACGCGTGCAGGGGGAGATGCGGCAGACAGAGAGAGAGGGAGAGGGAGAGGGAGAGGGAGAGGGAGGGAGAGAGCGAGAGGGGAGAGAGAGGGAGAGAGAGAGAGGGAGAAGGCGAGGGTGTGCCTGCACAGAGAGAGAGAGAGAGAGAGAGAGAGAGAGAGAGAGAGAGAGAGAGAGAGAGAGAGAGAGCCTGGGGACCGCGGGGAGCGTCGTGGAGGTAGGCAGTGCGTGCCCCGACCCGCCCGGCGAGCTGCCTACCCGCCGGGCGGCTTGGCGCAATGGGAACAGCGGCGGCGGCGGCGGCGGCGGCGGCGGCAACCGGCTGCACCCGGCCGGGGCAGGCCCAGGCAGGCCCAGGCCCGGCGCGGCCCAGCAGCAGCAAGTTGGTGTTCGGCCCGGCCATCAGCGGGAGTAGTTCGCCAGTTTTGGAAACTTTTGCGGGGGCGGCGCGGGCTAGAGCGATACTCGGAAGGGAAAAAAGAATAAGTATGTTTCTCCGCGGGTGTGGCGCGGCGTGTGTGTGTGTGCGTGTGAGTGCAGGGAGCGGCGGAGGTTTACGGCCCCCCCCCCCCAATATCGGCGTGCTGTCCCCCCCGAGGGGGTACGGTATTTACCCGGGCTGTCCTCCTCGCGGGCCGCGACGGCGGGTGAGGCAGGAGACGCCCGCGGGGGGGGGGGGGGGGCGCCGCCCTCCCCAGACTCGGTGACGGCGCCGGCGCTCATCCCGACAAGTGTCGCTTTACCGCGGGGAGGGGAGGGGGACGGGGGAGGTAACGAGTTCTCTTTGTGGCCACCTCCAGGAGGACTACGCCGCCGCCGCTGCCGCCGCCGCCTATGTGGAGATCGGATAGCGTAATTGTCCATTGTGCATGCGAGTGCTCTCTCTCTCTCTCTCTCTCTCGTTCCCTCCCTCCCCCCTCTCTCCCTCTCACTCTCAGGCCAGCCCCCTCTCCCCCTCTCCCTCTCCCTCCCTCACTCTCACTCCCTCCCCCGCGGTGAGTACCCCGCGACACACACACACACACACACACACCGTGACGTATTTTCCACTTCGCCCCCCCCGGCACATTTGCATAGGTGGCCGCTGCTGTCCCGCTGCTGCCCCCACCCTCTCCGGGGGCCGCGGTCCTCTGTCGGGGTCCGTCCTGGTCCCTTGGCTATCGTGACACTCCCAGGACGTGTGTGTGTGTGTGTGTGATACCCGCTGTCCGCCCGGGGATAGAGGGACCGCACGATTGCTATATATATATATATATATATATATATATATATATATATATATATATATATATATATATATATATATATATATATATATATATATATATATACTACCAGTAAACAGCTGCGCCGCGCTGAAATGCGGTAACCCACATATGGTCCGGAATCGCGCCGATTTTTCGGCCCGAGCGGAGCTATGACCCCTTTGCATCGACTATTGGACTTTTTCTCTTTTTTTCTCCCACTGGGGGTGTCATTGTGGCCGCACTCGCTTCCCGGTTTCAGTTCCCCACCGAGGGATAAGGCGCCTCAGAACTGGGGTAGGAAGAGTGAAGGCCCCAGAAAAGTGAGGCAAGAAGGGAAAGGCCGGTACTCCTCCAATACTGCCAACTTCAACGCCAAAGCGCTTAAATTAAAAAAAAAATTCGGACAGGAATTGAAAATGGCAAAACCTCACCACCCCTGGTTTTACCCAGAGGGCCTGCCGCTTAACTTCGGTGTATGTGGGAACCGGTGTTTCCAGCGATGATCGCCCCTTGCGGGGCACCACCATTATAGGCTACTTCGAATTGAATCAGACCGGGTGATACTTGTCCTCGTCCCAGATTCCGAGGCTTTGTGCTAAGGTAATGCACTACCGACTCAAAGGTTCCCGTACTGCCGAGTCTTGACAGACATTCTCCCCGAGGCGGAAGTCGAACCTCGGATCCCAAAGTCCCAATGGTTCGGCCTCCGAGGAGAGCCGTATCTCGGGACGCCAGGCGCCTCCGTCCATGGCTGCTCAGACAAGAGCACCGAGAATCGTACTTTTGGTATATTTTACCCACGGCAGACAGGTAGAAAAGTGTGGGCTGCAGCCAAGAGTTGAACCTTGGCCGCCCGCTTCAGTGGCAAGCGCGCTAACCACTGCGCTGTCAGGCCACGATAGTTTCTCTGCCGTGCTCCGCCTACTTGACCCGCTGTTCTTAAAGGCACGCGGACAACAACCGCAACAGCTCGGATGCACGCAATGCCTTCCTTCAAGGTCGGTGTGGCTGCGCGGACCTAATTAATTAATAGGAGAAGGATTCCAACATGTCATTTTATAACTTTTTGTTCAATTTTTTTCGCCTGTTTCTCCTGTCTCTTCTGTCGAACAAGACGCGGTTCTCGGGCCCTCCTCGCGCCGCCCTCGTGTTTGTAGCCGTTTCTAATTCCTTTTTCGCGTCCTTGTGTGCTCTCTATCCCTTCCCCCCTCTCTCTCTCTCTCTCTCTCTCTCTCCCTCATCCGGTGACATTCGCGATGGTTTAGTCCGCTGCGCCGCTGTCCCCGTTTTATAGTGGGGATGGACGGCTGCCGATGACTATTCATGACTGGCCTTGTGTTCGGGCGTGTGTGTGTGCGCGCGCGTGTCTGAGTGAGTGAGTGCGGGAGAGAGGTGTTAGGGCGCCGGCTCTCTCTCTCTCTCTCTCTCCCCCCCCCCTTTTTCCTCTGTCTCTCTCTCTTTCTCCCTCTCTCTCTCTCTCTCCCTCTCTCGCACACAGCCCCCGGCTGGTCCAGGGCCTCTCTAACTGCACACTGGCGCCCCCTCCTGGTGAGCCCCGAAGTCCCACAAGAGTGGCCGTGTGTGAGGCCGGGCTTGGCTATAGGGCTAGGGCGGGGGCTAGGCGGGGGCTAGGCCAGGAGAGCTAGACTAATAGTACATAGTGCTAGGCCAAGGCTAGACGCGGTGGTGGTGGCGCTAAGTAGGGAACTTTGGCGTTTTAGAGTTTGGACAACAGAATTATAGTCTGCAGGGTAATCAGAACTGGCCAAGCAGGCGGGCAGCACCACCGTGCCATGAGACTGGCCTCGTGCCGCCGACACGGCTGCCGGCCGTGTGGACGTGGTCGCCATCTGTATCCCTCCCCCCCCCCTCTCTCTCTCGCTCTCTCTCTCTCTCTCTCTCTCTCTCGCCCTTCTTCTCGCCTCGTTCCTCCCCTCCTAATGCTCACATACGTCCTTGTACCAGTCTCATTATCTAACGCGAGAATTACGACTGTCCTGCCGGTGGTCGGGGACCGCCCCCCCCCCCTCACCGGATCCGCCCCTCCGGGGACCCAGCGGTATATATATAGTTTGCGGTCCTACTAGCTCAGTGGCGGCGCGAGCCCGGATCTGAGCCGGATTACAGGCCAGAAGCGCGCGGCGGCGGCGGGTCCCGCTGAAGACCGTCTCGTGCGGCCTCGGGGGGGGGGGGGGCCTCCGGTGCTCCGACACCTCCGCGTCGACCGACTATCTGCCGGGGTCCCGGACCCTCACCCACCCACACAAACACACACACACACACTGTGATACGATCATGCCCCGAGATTGTCCTCCTGCGTGTCGAGCACATCGTCGTCGGGGAGGTGCAGGGCCGACGGGGACCGGTGGTGGGCGGCCATTCCCCGAGAGCCCGCCGCTCCGCTGGCTCCGCCGGCTCCGGCTCGGCCGCGGGGGCCGATCGGCCCGGAGCCACGGCACAAAATGATTCCGTGAGGTCAGGCCGGGGGAGGGGGGGGGGGGGGGGGGGGGGGGGGGGGGGGGGTATTGCGTGCGACCGGAGTATTTGTTGGGACCGGGTCCGGCTTGCCGGGTCCACAGCCCCCGGGCTCCCGGGCCGTTCCTTGCGGCTCGGGCGTGGGCAGCGCGCTGGCCAGCGCTGGCACAGCTGTCACTTGCCGCCCCCGTCCCCTTACCACGTGCCTGCCCCCTGCCACAGGGTGCCCCTCCTGCCGCCGCGGGGTCAGGGGTTCACAGTCACCCTGTGCCGCGGAACGGGTGCCTCCGGTAACGTCACCACCGCGTGTTAATTTAGGGACGGCCCCCCTGGCTGCAGCTCGGCCATGCCAGTCCAGCCCGAGGCCAGGCCGACCTGGCTCTAGCTCTCTCTCTCTCTCGCTCTCGCTCTCTCTCTCTCTCCCACACACACACACAGTCTCTCTCTCTCTTTTCTGTGCGCTCTCCCAGCCCTTCCCTCCGCCGTCCGCTACAATGACACCCATTAAACATGGAGGGAGAGAAAATGCAAGAGGCGCCAGGAGAGAGAGAACGAGTGAGAGAGAGAGAGAGCGCTCCTGCTCTGCTTGCTCCGCCCCGAGACCGCATCTCTCTCTCTCTCTCTCTCTCTCTCTCTCTCTCTCTCTGCAGCCGGGCCCGGCCTGGGGTGGGTGTGGTGTGGCAGGCGTGGCCCCCGAGGAAAAGACCAGACCGGGGCCCTCTATTTGGTGCCGTCACTGTGGAGGCCCCGGCTGGAGCTGCTGGAGCCGCTGGAGCCGCTACAGCAAGGCCGTGCAGATTTGACTGCGCCCGGGGCTACACTCTCTAGAATTTCACAACCGACTTAATTCCCTTAAGACCTATACCCATCTTGCACGTCTAAAAAAAACAAAAAACAAAAAAAACATCTATCCCCGTGTAATCTATCCATCTATCTCTCTATATCTATCCGATCTAATCGCCGGCGCGTTTCCCTCCGCCTGGCCGCCGCCGGTGCGCGAATAAAAGCTTCCCGATCCCGCGCCGCGCTGATTTATGCCCACCTCCGCCATCTTGCGGTCCCTCTCTCTCTCTCTCTCTCTCTCTCTCTCTCTCTCTCTCTCTCTGCCTCTCTCGATGCCCGCTCCGTCTCTCTCGCACCCCTTGCTTCTGCGTTGGCCTTCTTGTTTCGGAAGCTGGTGAAAAGTCAGTACGGCTTATGCCACCCGGGGTGCAGGACGATACATAAATCACGGGGCCAATGACAATGCCAGAGAGAGAGAGAGAGAGAGAGAGAGAGAGAGAGAGGGGGGGGGGAGGAAGGGGGAGATAGAGAGAGAGGAGTGAGGGTGGGAGAGGAGTAAGAGAGAGGGAGAGAGAGGGAAGGAAGGAGGGAGTAAGAGATAGAGAGAGAGAGAGAGAGAGAGAGAGGGGGGGGGGGGAGTCAGAAGGACAGAAAGGGAGAGAGAGAGGGATGTGGGGAGGGTCTTCAGAGCAGGGCTTGCAGGGACGGACAAGTATGCTCGATGTCAGGCGCAGCCAAGGACGCCTCGCTGAGAGGGGGTCGGTAGGGCCAGGGGCCGTCAGGAGAGCTCCGTGTGCAAACCCTCGGCCCGACAGCAGAGCGGAGAGAGAGGGCGAGAGAG
Organism: Megalurothrips usitatus; assembly: GCA_026979955.1. Classification (NCBI taxonomy): domain Eukaryota; kingdom Metazoa; phylum Arthropoda; class Insecta; order Thysanoptera; family Thripidae; genus Megalurothrips; species Megalurothrips usitatus. The sequence goes on along the minus strand of CM049604.1, from coordinate 8,011,794 downwards.
AGAGAGAGAGAGAGAGAGAGAGAGACAAGGGGGGCTGCATAGTGCAACCCGTCGGAGGGGACACAAGGATTCAGATTGGCTAACACGTTTTGTCTCTGTGCTCGGCCTACGTACGTTTTGTCGCAATAGGTGCGTCAAGAAAAAATTCAGAAGGTTTGCTACTGGAGAGGTGCTGGAGAGGTTACTGGAGAGGTGCTGGAGAGGTTGGTGGAGAGGTGCTGGAGAGGTGCTGGAGGCGCTGGCCGCCTTGACGAGATGATTCCCCACCCTAGCCAGACTGATCACCGCTCGGAGCAAATCACCTCCCACCCTTCAAAGTCACTCACGGCTTGTGTGTGTAAGAGAGAGAGATAGGCAGAGAGAGAGAGAGAGAGAGAGAGTGTGAGAGAGAGAGAGAGAGAGAGACTGGTGTGGCCTCTGACCGTCGGACTCCCAGGGGGGATGAACCGGGACGAACTACCACCCCTTTGTCGGCCCGTCTGTGTGTGCGTGCGTGCGTGCGGAAGGAGCATGGCGCCTCCGGCTCATGAGAGGCCCCTCTCTGCATGGAGAGAAGGGCCCGTGTGTGTGTGTGTGTGTGTGTGTGTGTGTGTGTGTGTGTGTGTGAGTGTGATTGGAGGTGGTGACCGATGGGGTGTCGATGAGTGTGCTAGGAGAGCCGCGCCCACCGCGGAGAGGGTCAGAGAGAGAGAGAGAGAGAGAGAGAGAGAGAGAGAGAGAGAGAGAGAGAGAGAGGTAGAGGGTGGGGGGGAGGGGCTGAGACGGTCGTCCGAACGGGGGCTTGGAGCGGCGGCGGCGGCGGCGGGCCGCGGACGGCGAGCAGGGCATTGCTTTCAGCACGCTTCCCTGCGGGTGGAGCCGCGGCGGCCGCGGTGATATGTAGGGGCCGCATCAGGTGTGGAGTGCGGCGGCGGCGGGCGGCTCGGCGGGGACCCGGAGGCCCCTCCGTGACGAGGTCGGCGCCGACAGGGCTCGCGGAGCCGTGCCTCGGCCTCCGCTGCCCGGCCTCTGCACGCGCCCGTCGTCGTCCGCGGCCTCGGCCTCTGTCTCTCTCTTTCTCTCCTTCTCTCTTTATCTCACTCTCTCTCCCTCTCTCTCTCTCTCTCTCTCTCTCTCTTCCTCTCTCTCCCTCTCTCTTTATCTCTCTCTCCTTCTCTCTCTCTCTCTCTCTTTCTCTCTCTCTCTTTCTCTCCTTCTCTCTTTCTCTCTCTCTCCCTCTCTCTCTCTCTCTCTCTCTTCCTCTCTCTCCCTCTCTCTTTATCTCTGTCTCCTTCTCTCTCTCTCTCTTTCTCTCCTTCTCTCTCTCTTTCTCTCTCTCTCTTTCTCTCCTTCTCTCCTTCTCTCTCTCCCTCTCTCTTTCTCTCTCTCTCTTTCTCTCCTTTTCTCTCCCTCTCTCTCTCACTCTCTCTCTCTCTCTCTCTCTCTCCCTCTGTGGCCAGCAAAGGATTTATTGTCCTGTTTACAGAACTCCGCCCCCCGCGGAGCCCCCGCCTGCCCTCGCAGCCACGGCGGAGGATACGGTCCTTCAGGATGACCCCTCCCTCCCCCCTTCTTCCTTTCATATTTTGAATCGCACGCGCAAAAGCCTCGTCGTTTCTCCCTCCCCTTCTCCTCTCCGCGCCGTGCCCTTGTGTGTGGGCCGGCCGGAGCGGCAGACCGAATTTCGCTCCAGTTTGGAAATGATTTCCCAACCCTGTGAAGTATGGGAAAGTTTTTAAAAGTGACTCATCGTAATAACCTTTGAAACGTGTACGCTGAATTTTTTTTCTGGAAATTTTTCTTCTAAATATATTCAGTATTTTTTTTTTAAACGGAGTGTAGTTGTTTGAATCTGCGTGCTGAGCGTCGTGCTGAGGCGCGTGCTGCCCGCCGCTCGCCCTCTCTGTCTAGCCCGGTCTTGCCCCCCATCACTTCCGGTCAGGGCTGCTGCTCCTGCTTGCTCCTGCTGCTGCCGGCCCCGCCGCCGCCCCTCGCCGGCCCCGCTCGCGGTGAAAAGCAAAACCAGCGGCAATGCTCCTCGGGGGCTCTGGGACGGGGCTCCAAGGGTCCGGGCTGTGCTCGCAGCACGCCGCGATTCGGCTCCGGCCTGTTAGACAACTGTTGGCGCTATTGTTGGTAGAAGGGGAAAGCAGGGGGAGGGGGTAGTTTACAAGGGTACCAGCGACGTGTACACACACACACACACACACACAGACACACACACACACACACAAATACCAGACCGTGCTCCTTTGCCTTGCGAACATCCCCTTTCGCTGCTGTTAGTGCTTCTCCCCCCCATCCCCCTTTCTCTCTCTCTCTCTCTCTCTCTCTCGCTCGCTCAGTGGCGTGTGACGTCACCCGTCACGTTCTGTGCGGGGGCCCGTGTGGTCGGCATTTACCTCGCACACCGTTTGCCGTGCGGCTACAATCAGGGCCTCTCACCCTCTCACTCGCATCCCCCTCTCCCTCTCTCGCTCACTCAGAGGCCGCGAGGCAGAGGCCGACCCGCTTGCTGCCTGTCGTATTGACAGTGGCCGTGTCGTAGGCCGCAGTCCGCAACCCCTCCCTCCTCTCTGCTCTGTGGTCATCCGAGCCCCGTGTGAGCCGCAAACACGGCCGCCGTGCTGCGGGCGGCCTCTCTCTCTCCCTCCCTCTCTCTCTCTCACTCTCTCTCTTTCTCTCTCTCTCACTCTCTCTCTTTCTCTCTCTCTATCTCTCTCCTTCTCTCTCACTCTCTCTCTCCCTCTCTCTCTCTCACTCTCTCTCACTCTCTCTCTCTCTCTCCCCCCTCTCTCTGTCTCTCTCTGGCACGAGGCCGCTGGCACCCCTCACCCCGGCACCGCACATGACTCACACCCCCCTTGTGCTCTGTGTTGCAGGATGACCGCCGCGGACACGTAGGCGTCGGCGCGCGCGCTCCCGGCGCCATGAAGAGGGTGCTGGTGCTGGTGCTGCTGCTGTGCGGCGGCCTGGCCGCGCGGGCCGACCGCCGCCCGCAGCACGCCGACGACCGCCTCAACGAGCTGGACGGCGCCGAGGACAAGGCCGTGGCGGACAAGGCGCCTCCGCCGCCGCCGCCGCCGGAGGCCGGTGACGACGGCGACCCCGTCGTCTCCGTGGACTCCGTAGACTTGTCCGCCTCGTCGTCGTCCTCGTCCGCGGACGACTCGGCGTCGTCGGCGGCCGCCTCCGCGGAGCAGGACGCGTCGGTGAAGCCCGGCGATGACCAGCGCGCCCCCGAGGAGCCCCCCGCGGGGCCGCCGACGCCGCCGCCGCCGCCGGCCGCGGAAGCCGGCAAAGTGGAGGGCGGCGACCCCGGGCCGGGCGGCCGCCAGCGCCCGGGGGTGGCCGGGCACGAAGCACCGCAGAGCGCGGCCGAGATCCAGCAGCAGGCCGAGCCGGCCTCGTCGTCCGCGTCCCTGGAGGCCGAGGCCGAGGAGAGCGCCGCTAAGGAGGACGACGCCGACGTCGACGCCGTCCCCGAGGGGGAAGCCTCGTCGACCGAATTTGCGGTGAGTCCGGGGAGCGGCGTCGGCAAATGGTTCGCCGCCGAGCGTTTCCGCGCAGGTTCCCCCGCGACACGGAGGAGAGGGGGGAGGGATTCCCGTTTGAACGGCGACCTCGATGACCCCGTCCCCTCCCCACTCTCTCCCCGGGGCTCTCCCCTTTGCGGTCCTACCACGACACTGCCACTCCGCGCTCGACCCGTTCGTAAATAAAGGATGGAACCGCTGTGAACACGGGTGCCCTGTCCGGCCCCGCCCCCCCCCCCTCCGTGAGCAGGACGCTCTTCGGGGGGGCCGGCGAGCCGAGCCCAACCTGAGCTGAGCGCGGCTCAGACGCACTCGCAGGGGTTTGCCCCCGGCACCCCCCCCCCTCCCCTTACCTCGCCGTCCGCTTGGGCGACGCCCTGGCCCCCCGCAGTGGCCTCTCTCTCTCTCTCTCTCTCTCTCTCTCTCTCTCTCTCTCTCTCTCTCTCTCTATCTCCGCTCTGCTCTGGGAATCGGAAAAATTCAATATCTCTGCCATTTCCTGCACATCCGCGTTCCCTGCCGCTGCTCTGCCAGTGATCGTGTGTGCCGGTGTCCCGCCGCGGGTTCAAAAACCAGCAGGGGAGGAAGGAGGGGGGGAGGGGGCATATTTTTATCGTCACGAGCACGCGCGGGGAAAACGTGGCGCCTTTTAAATGCAGGTTGCAAGGCGGTGGTGTGACGGGTGGTCCGAAGGGGAGGGGGGAGGGGGGGGCTGTGCGCCGACGATTCCTGCCCGGCTGCTGCCGCCCACCAGGCCGGCTACTGAATATAAATCAAGGAATCACAAGGATCTGTCCCCGATTTGCCTGTCGATTTGGAGACGCGAGCGAGAAAAAAGGGGTGCGAAAGAGAGAGAGAGAGAAAGAGAGAGAGAGAGAGAGAGAGAGAGTTAGAGAGAGAGAGAGAGACGAGAACGCCGGGAGGCGGCCGGACAGGAAGGGATTGAAAATAAATAAAATATTTGAGCCGCGGTGTGGCTTCCGCCGAGCCCCATCGTCCCTTGCCCTGACCAAAGCGTCATAAAAGTGGGCGGAGAGAGGGGGAGAGAGAGAGACCGACAGAGAGAGAGAGAGAGAGAGAGAGAGAGAGTAAGTAAGGGAGGGAGAGAGAGATACAAGAGACACTGTAACGCGCGCCGCGGTCCCGCCGCCCATCACCCAAGTGTTGGAGGGAGGAACGGGTGACCGCCAACAGCGGCGTTCGCGGCTTCGGACACCCCGGACCCGGGATGGACAGAGTTGGTCGCGGTGGTCACCCCCCCCCCCCTTCTCTCTCTCTCTCCCTCTCTCTCTCTCTCTCTCTCTCTCTCTCCCTCTCTCTCCTCCTCTCTCTCTGCCTCTCTCTCTCACACACACACTCTGTCTCTGTCTCTCTCTCTCCCTCGGCCTCGGGAAGATCAGGAGGCCCGATCCCGGCCGCCGCCGCTGGCCTCGCAGCCGGTTCGGTTTCAGTCCCGCACTTAGTACTCCCTCCCAAGTAAGTTGCTAATTTCCCCCGGGAAGTCTGAATGTTTGCCTCTCTGGTACGCCTCCAGATCTAATCCATTAAAAGTTTAACCCCCCCCCCCCTCCCCTACTCCGCCAGTCCTCATCGCTTTTCTGCCCAGATGACACGTCTTGCTGTAATGAGTGCATCACCCCCTCCTCTCGCCTTTACGACTGTTTGTGGCTCTTTGAATAACCCAAAGTACCCCGCGGGCCGCGGTATCCGAGAGCGGGGGGGGGGGGGGGGGCGCTGTGCCGCGGCGTGGCGCCTGCCGACTGTGCCAAAAAAAAACGCAAAAGGGAAAAACACTTAAAGTGACAGCCGACAAGGAAAAGCAAGGGCGCTACGCGTACCACGCGACATTTACGAAAATAACACGAAGGACAACACGACATTTCCTTCTTTTTTATCGTGTTCCCCTTTTATTTTTTTTTTGACTGTGCGTCAGGGCCGGACGGACGACGGAACAGTTGCGTAGCAAATGTTTGAAAATAATTCGGTTCTCGCTGTTTGCCCGTTATTCATTTGCGTTTTGTGTCAGTTTTGTGAATCTTGTCGTTAGCCGGCGAAGCGGCTCCTCCCGGCTTCCCTCTCTCTCTCTCTCTCTCTCTCTCTCTCTCTCTCTCTCTCTCTCTCTCTCTCTCTCTCTGTCCCTCTCCCTCCTCCCTCGCTCTGGTCGTGCCGAGGGGCCCAAGTACGAGAAAATGGCCGTTGCATTATGTCGCGGCACGGCGCCGCTCTCGGAGATGAGAAGTAAACAGCGGCGGGGTAGGCCTCCGCGGCGTCCCCCCCCGCGGACCCCCCGCGGACCCCCCGCGGACCCCCTGCGGACTCCCGCGGACCCCCCGCGGCCTCGGGTCAGGGGGTGGCCGCTGATGTTATTATTGTCGGCTGACGTTGTTGTTGTTGTTCGCAGGGCGCCGAGGACGCGTGGCTGACCGAGGAGCCGTGGCCGGCGAGCACGGAGCTGGGCGTGGTGCCCGCCGAGGCCGCCGAGGCCGCCGACGATGACAGCAGCAGCGAGTCCGAGGACACGGAGGAGGACGACGAGGACATGTTCACCGTCACCACGTCGACGACGGCGGCCACACCGCCGTCGACGTCGACCACCACCAAGGGGGCGGCGGTGACGACGGCGACCCCCGCCGCGGCCGCCACCAGCACCGCGGCGACCACCACAACCACCGCCGCTACGACCACCCCGACGACGACGACGACGACCAGCACCACGACCGTGCCGACGACGACGACCACCACCACGTCGACGACGACAACGGCGGCGGCCACGACCCAGCAAGCCAGGACGCCGACGACCGCGGCCGCAACAACAACCACCAGCACGGCCAGGACCGTCCGCAAGCCCCCCGTCAAGGTGGGTACCCGCGGCGGCGTCCGCGGCGGGGAGGGACGGCCGACTGCCCGCTAATGGCCCGAGTCCTCCCGCGGGGCGGGGGGAGGGAGGGGATGGGAGGGGGTTGTTGGGTGTAGTTAGGGCGCGCGCCTGACCGCGCACGGCGCTGCAGGCGGGCGGTAGTGGGGCAGGTTCTGGCCGCCTCCGGCGCGCCGCCCGTCGGCCTCCCAGATGAAGAGGGTCGTCCCCGTGAACCTTGACGATCATGACACGCTCGGGCCCCGCCGCGCTCGGCCCGGCGGTGCACGCCACTTTCGGGGCGACATCTCTGTCAGGTCTACCAGTCCGCCGTGGGGGTGGAGGGCGTGGAGGAGAGGGTCGCCGAAGGCTATAGGACGGCGGCCCCCCGGCGGCCCTTATCCCGACCGCGGGCACGCCGACTAACGCCGACCCGCATGCCGGCCGGACTCTGCCGCGGCCGCCCCGGCCACATCCTTATCCACGCTCTTCTCCGAGGCCCCCAGGACCCGTTCCTCCCCCTCCCCGCCGCCGCCGCCGTGCACCTCGGGGACGGCCCTCCCGGACCCCGTCCCGGACCCCGTCCCGGACCCCGTCCCGGAGCCCGGCCCCGGCCCTCTCCAGGGTGGTCTCGCTGCAAACGCTCCCTCGTGAAATTATAATACCGCTAATGTCGTGGGGACCGGGCCAGTCGAGAGGAGGGAGGGGATGGGGGGGGGGGGCTGCAACCCCCCTACTCCTCACCCCACCCCCGCACCCCCGCCAGCACGTATCACACCCCATTCCCATTGTATATGCGCTGAGTCTGCGCCGGGCTCCCTCGGTGACCAGGGCTCCGTGCTGCGCGCTGCGCTGCCGTGCTCAGCCGTGCTGAGCTGCCGTGCTCAGCCGTGCTGAGCTGCCGTGCTGAGCTGCTACCGGCGCCGTGTACCCGTCCGGACCGTGCCGTGCTGAGCCGCCTGGCACACAGACCCTCCAGCAGCGCCCGCCTCTGGCAGCACCCTCTACCGTTTTTAATCAAAAAATATTCCCACAATTTTTAAAAAAATTGTTTTCTTTTTTATTTTTGTTAAAAAGTATTCTTTTTTTCTGATATATAAAATCAATCTATCCCCCTCCCCCCTTCCAAAAAAATAAGAGAAGTCCATACATAAAGTTTTCCCAGGGTTTTTCTAAGGTGTGTCCGTCCGCCGGTCCGGCTCGCACCGCCGTATCAGGACGAGTCGAGTCGGGGTTTTAGAGCCACAGTCGGCGCCGGCGGCAGCTCCAGCCACAGCTCCAGTTCCAGCGGCCCGCACGGCGCGGCGGGGGCGGGGCTGCGTGCCGCCCCCGCGGCCCCGGGGGCGTGTCGGCCTAGGGGCGGGCCGGGGGCGGGCCGGGGGCGGTGCTCCAGGTGCCGCCGTTAGTACGGCAATGAACCGCCGCCCAGGGACTGGACGTGACCGGCGGGGAGGGGGGGGGGAGCCTCCCCCGACCTCGTTTGCTTCTCCGCCGCGCCCTTCGCGGACCGTCCCCCGCACACGACAGGCGAGCCCCCGCCGTGATCCTGGCCTGGCACAGCAGTCCGTGCTGCCCCTCCCCCTCCCCCTCTCCCCGTCCCGCCCCTCCCGCCTGCTCGCGTCTCTTGTTTTTCTTCCATCCCCAGCCGTCCTGCTCGCGCGTCACCCGGCCCGCGCCCCTCCGTGACATATTTTCCCCTTATCGTGTTGCCGCCCGCGGGAACCCCCCGGGGGTCGGCGGCGCAGAACGCCTGGTCATGTTGCCTCGCCTCCGCCACCGCCGCCGCCACCGCCGCCGCCCTCCTGTGAGAGGATCTTTGCGACGGCTTCCGTTCCGAGGAAGCGCGCCGGCGGGGCGCGGTGGGGGACGAAAAGAAAAAAAACTGCAAATAAAGGGACAAAGAGGAGCAGGCGTGAGGCACTACCCCGTGGCGTGGCGTGGCGAGCTCCTCGCCGCCCACGAGCGCCCGCCAGCAGCGGGGTAGGCCGGCCCGCACGACACGCGTGCCCAGGGCGCGCCGCGCTGGCCTACCTCGCAGGCGCTGATCGGGGTCCGCGGGGCCGACGCCGACACGCCGTCTCACTCGCGCCCGCCGCCGCGGTGCATCGTTCCGTCTCTCTCTCTCTTTCTTTTTGTCCTCTCTCTCTCTGTCTCTCTCTCTCGCTCTCTCCATGGTTTAGTACTCCTCGACGCAACGCAAAACCCTTTTTTTTAATACCTCGCCGTTAAGCTGGATTGACACGACAAAATTGATTTGTAAAACCGGAGACAAAGCTCTTTTTTATTTTTAATATTTTAAAATTATTTTATTTTTATTTTTTAAACTCTGTGCCGCCGCGTAATGTGTGGACGATCCGCCACCCCAGGCCAGCGCCAGGCGGCCGCCGCTGCGCACACATCATCAGATACCTCTCGCGCTCTCCTTGTCCCTCTCTCTTTCTCTCCCTCTCTCTCCCTCTCTCTCTCTCCCTCTCTCTCTCTCTGTCTCTCTCTCTCTCTCGCCCTCCCACTCCACGAGGGGCCGCTTGTTTGCTCATGTAAAATGCACCCGTCCGAGAAATGAGGCACTAATGTATAAGTGGCGAAGCGACAAAGGGAGTGGGGAGGTGGAGAGTGGAGAGGGGGGGCAGGCAGGAGGACAAGCAGGAGTGGAGGGGGGGGGAGTAGGGGGGCAAGGGGGAGTGGAGGGGGGGGGGCAGGTGAGCAGGGCGCCGGCCGCGACCGCGGGAGCGGGCTGGCTAGGCGAAGAAAACGGCGGAGGCGAAAAATTACGCGCCCAGAATAAGGAGGTGGTTAAGGTGGGCGAGAAAGGGAGGGGGAGGGAGGGGAGGGGAGAGGGAGGGGAAGGGAGAGGGAGGGGAAGGTGAGGACCGAAAAACGGTCGTTGTCGTCCCCGCGGCTGCTGCGGGGTCAAGGTCACTTGCCTGCGAGGAGGGGAGGGGAGGGGAGGGGAGGGGAGGGGAGGGGAGGGGAGAACGGTGGCTGTGGCCAAGTGTAGGGTAGTAAACCCCGGCGACGACGACGACGGGGGAGGTGCCGCGGGGGCGGACTGGGGGCGGACCGGGGGGGGGGGGGGGGGGGAGATGGATGGTGCTGATGCAGATAGTCGCAGTGGGGAGGAGGTGTGTGTGGTGGGGACGCGGGCACACACCAGTCGGGGCGTGAGTCGCCACACGTGCCCCCATGTAGTTACTCGCCGTACTCGTGGGCTTCGTAATTCCCGCGCAAAGTAAAGATCATTAACGCGGCGACTGCGACGTGGAGTGTGGGAGAGGGAGGGGAGGGGCAGTGTGGCCGCGGGGGGCGGCAAAAGAATGGCACGAGTTATGGCGCTGGAACATGGGCCGCGGCCGGGAAGTGAATCATGTCTGGCCCTCGGTGCTGGAGCCGCCGGGGCCGCTGGGGCCGCTGGAGCTGGACCCGAGCGGTCCGGCCGGCCCTCCGGGCTCCAGACTCCAGCGGACTCCAGCGGACTCCAGGACCCGCGGTACTCGCCGCCGCCGGGCTGCGGGCGCAATTCGGAAGACGGCGTACTTGGGAAAACAAAGAAAGAGCGGACTTGGTTATACTTGGTTATACGGCTCGCACCGCAGGCAGGCAGCCAGCACGCCGCCGCCGCCACGCAGCCGCGCCCCGCGCTACCCTACCCGACCCAACCTGACGTCCCTGTTTGTTCTACGCCTGTTTGCAGAAGGCGGGCTCCGCCCCGCTGCCGCCGCCGGCAACGCCGAGGCCGCCGCCGCCCAAGACCGCCGCCGCCAAGGCCTCGCCGCCGCCGCCCCCGGCAGGGGTCCGCGGCGACGAACCGGCGCGCAGCCGCTACCAGCCGCCGCCGTTCCGCTTCACCCGGGACGTGTACACTGCCACCGTGCCGGAGAACTCCCCCGGACGCACGCTGCTGACGCCCTCCCAGCGCATGGGCATCCAGGTGGAGGGCCGGCGGCCGCCGGGGACGCCGTCGACGCCCGCCCCCGAGGTCCGCTACCGGATCATCGCCGGCGACCGCGACCGCTTCTTCAAGGCGGAGGAGCGCGTCGTCGGCGACTTCTGCTTCCTGCAGCTGCGGACGCGCGCCGGCAACACGGACGTGCTGAACCGCGAGCGCCGCGACAAGTACACGCTGACGGTGCGGGCCACGGGCAGGCTCCCGGGCGACGACGCCGAGCTCGAGGCCAACGCCACGGTGCACGTGCGCGTCCTGGACGTCAACGACCTCACGCCGCTCTTCTACCCGACCGAGTACGAGGTGCAGGTGCCCGAGGACACGCCGCCCAACCACAGCGTGGCGCGGGTGGCCGCCGAGGACGCGGACCTGGGCCCCAACGGCGAGGTGTACTACTCGCTGCGGAACTGGACGGCGGAGCAGTGGGCCGTGCACCCGACGACCGGGGTGGTGTCGCTGACGCGGCCGCTGCTGCTCAGCGAGGAGACAACGCACGAGCTGACGGTGGTGGCGCGCGACCGCGGCGTCCTGGGCGGCGTCCCCGGCGCCCCCGCCGCCGCCCGCCACTCGTCGCACGCGCGCGTCCACGTCAAGGTGCAGCGCGTCAACCTGCACGTGCCCGAGATCCACGTGCGACCGCTGCCCGAGATCATCGAGCACGCCCACGGCGACATCTACGCCATCGTCTGGGTCACCGACAAGTGAGTGGCGCCGACGAGTGAAATCATTTAGATGATAATGTTTTTGTTTTTTTTTTAAATGGGGTGTACAAAAATATTGTTTTTTGTGGAAGGGCACATATATGTACGTAATTTTTTTGAACAGTACAAACATGTAAATTTTCTGAACGGCACAAAAGTGTAAATTTTCTGAGCAGTACAAAAATATAAATTTTCTTAAACGGTACAAAAATGTAAACTTTCTGAACGGTACAAAAATGTAAATTTCCTAAACGGTACAAAAATGTAAACTTTCTGAACGGTACAAAAATGTAAATTTTCTGAACGGTACAAAAAATGTAGATTTTTTTTGTACGGTACAAAAATGTAATTTTTGTTTTGTTACAAAAATGTAATTTTTTTCTTTAATTTCTCAGGGACCGCGGGCTGCACGGGCAGATCAAGTCGGTGGAGATCGTGGAGGGTGACCCGGACGGCCACTTCCGGGTGGTGGCGACGGGCAACCCTGGCGAGTACAACATCGCCGTGCTGCACCTGCTGGACCGGGAGGCGGCCCCCGCCGGCTACAACCTCACGCTGCGGGCCTCGGACCGGGGCACGCCCATGCACAGCGCCTACCGCGTCGTGCACGTCCGCCTGGCCGACCTCAACGACAACCCGCCCGTCTTCGACCGCGAGGTCTACGACGTGCAGGTGGTGGAGACGGCCCCCGTCAACACCCCCGTCACCCGGATCAAGGTGACGGACGCGGACGCGGGCAAGAACGCGCAGGTGAGTGTGGGCCCCTGGCGGGGAGAGTCGGTTAGTTGGAGAGTTCGAGTTGGAGGGTTCGAGTTTGAGAGTTCGAGTTTGAGAGATCGAGTTTGAGAGTTCGAGTTCGAGTGAGAGAGTTTGAGTTATAGAGTTCGAGTTCGAGAGTCCGAGTTTGAGAGTTGACTGTGGTAAGAGATTTAGAGAGTTGGCGAGAGGGAAAACGGCAGCCGCCCCACGCAACCCCCGCCTTGCACAACACGTGGCTGAGCTGCCGGGGCCGCACGCCGTACAGCCAGCTGGGCTTGTCGGTTCCGGAAGGGTCGTTAATAATAAACGCTGTGTTAAAGCGATCACGGGCAACAGTGCAGCGAGCACGGCCGTAAGCCGGGTCCGTCCTCGCGGCGCCCGGCTCGGCTCGGCCCGATGCGGCCCGCCTCGGCTGGGCTCGGCTCGGCTCGTGTCCTGCATGCCGAAATGACAAATGGTCGTCGACATGGTCCTTGGCCCGGCTCCCGCCGGACCCGAAGCCCTCCTGATCCATATGGCGGTCAATTAGGTATGAGGGGAGGGGGAGGAGGAGAGGGGGAGAGGGGAGGGGGAGGAGGAGAGGGGGGAGAGGGGAGGGGGAGGAGGAGAGGGGGGAGAGGGGAGGGGTGTAATGGGGTGAAGCAATCAATGGCCATGTGCGTGTATAAGATTAACTCGACCGTTTTGCCCCGAGGATCCGCGCGCGATGATCGATGGGCTAGGAGGGCTAGAGAGACTAGAGAGGCCTAGAGAAATTGGAGAGGCGGATTATCGGCCAAAGACGTAACTACCCAAAAGAAAAATACTTGGAAAAAATGAAGTTTGAAAAATCATTAGAATGAATTGACTGTTTGGTGACCGTGCTCGGAGTACGGTTGGCCGGCGTCTCTCTAACGGGCAGTAGAGAGGCTTGGCGCCGCTAAGGGGCCGCCGGACCTCTCTGAGCCCACGTCGAGAGGCCCCGCCCCGCGCTGCGCCGTGCCGCTGGTAAGCCCCGCGGTTCGTTACGCGCGGGGGGGCCGGCAGGGGGCGCTGCTGTTTGTCTGCATTAGCGTTTGAAAACTTGTCGGGTTGCCGCGCTCGGCCGCCGCGGCCGCCGCAACTCCAGGCGCGGAGAAGGCGCGGCGAGGGCGGCGGGGGCGGCAGGGGCGGCAGGGCGGCGGGGGCGGCAGGGGCGGCGGGGGCGGCAGGGGCGGCGGGGGCGGCAGGGGCGGCGGGGGCGGGTGGAAGCTCCCGCTTAGAGCCGCCGCCGCCGTCCCGGAGACGCGACCCGAGGTCTGCGTCGCCTTCCGGAAAGTAGAGGCGGCCCCGTACCGCACCGCCGCCGACCCGCCACGCGTGTGCCAGCGCCAGCGAGGGACGATCGCCCGGATTGGCCGCGGCCGGGCCGCGCCTCCGCGCCCCGGCCAATGAGATTGTCGGGATGTGTCTGTCGGCCGCGTGCACCGGAGCCGCGCCGCGGGACGGGACGAGACGCGGGGCAAATTTCATTCCGAATCTCCTCGTCGTCTGCCTCGCTTTGCGGCCCCCACCGCCGCCGCCGCCTCCGCAGCCCCCCGCACACTTCAGGCCCCATTCGCGTTCCCCCATCCACAACTCTTCTCATATTTTGTAAAAAAAAAAGAACACTCGCTCTCCCTCCCTCTTTCTCTCTCTCTCTCGTTCTCTCTCTCTCTCTCTCTCTCTCTCTCTCTCCGATTAACGGCGGTTGTCACGTGCTTCACGGAACGTCGCCCCGTCCCCCCCCTCCCGCCGCCCCCCAGCACTTTGGCTTACCGTTGCGCCGATCCGGACGGGTAAGTCTATCCCTTGCCCTTGCTCTCCGTATCGCGGGGGCGGCCTCAGAGACAACGGGAGAGAGAGAGAGAGAGAGAGAGAGACAGAGAGAATGACATGGAGAGACAGAGACACGGAGACAGGGAGAGAGAGAGAGAGAACGAGCCAATTATACGAGCTCAGCGCGCCGGGCCGGGCAGATCTGCGAGCGGAGCCGAATGCGCTGCCCCCGCTGCCTTTCTGCCCTCCTCACCCCGAACGTTGAACAATGGAAATGATTCCGCGAAAGGGCAGAAAAGGAGCTGAAAAGTTTCCTGCGTCTTATTTTTGCTTTCCGATACGCTCTCCCCTCTCTCTTTCTCTTTCTCTCTCTCTCTCTCTCTCTCTCTCTCCCTATCTCTCTCTCGCTCGCTCTCCCCGCTCCCCCGGCGGCGCAGGGCAGCTCATCGCCCCCTCCTCCTCCCCCCTCGCCCGGGGAATCCTTTGTCTTCCCTGCCCGCGGCACCGTCCCCCCCCCCCCCCCCCCCCGACCCTACAGCCACACTACCTACCCGTGCACCTCCGGGCGGCAGCCACTTCAGTCATTCATTCATTCATTCATTCATTCATTAGTTCATTCATTAGTTCATTCATCCGTCCGCGGTCATTCGTAGCGAGATTCATTCGTCCGCGTGATTCTACGGCCGCGGCCGGGAAAGGCGCTCGGAGGGGAGGAGAGGGAGGGGTAGGGGAGGGGGAGGAGTGAGCAGGCCCGCCTCCGCTCCGGGCGCCCGCGCCTGTTCCTATTGTGCTCCGACAATTCATAACTCTCTGCTGGAGCGCCACTTTGTGGGAGTGGGGCACACGGCCTGGCGCCTCCCTCTCCCCCCACTCCCCCCTCCTCCTCCCCCCCCCCCCTTCCCTCCCGGCTCCCTTCGACCGGTGAGTCGGTAAGTCTTTGGCCACACACGGGCGAGCGAGGAGCACCTCGCAGCCTCCTCCCTCCCCCTCCTCCTCCTCCTCCTCCTCCTCCTCCTCCTCCTCCTCCTCCTCCTCCTCCTCCTCCTTCTCCCCCTCCTCCCCCCATACCGCCGCCATGGGGATTTTTGGCTTTTGTGTCTTTGCTGACTCCATAGACTATCATTTTAAAAAGATGATGAAAGAAAAAACGCACTCGCGGAATCCAAGGGATGGCAGCGGGTAAACATAATATGGTTATCATACTCCGACCAAGTTTTAATAAATTTTAAAAAAAATGTTTACGGCGGTCGTTCCCCTTGGCGTGGTTCCTCTGCAGTTACCTGTGTGCAGTTACCTTGGCCGTTACCCGCGCGGGGTAAGGCTGCCGTGTCTCAGTGTCCCCCCCCCCCCTTCCCTCCCCTCCGTTTACCTCGCGGACTGTTAACTTGTAAAAGCGAGCTCGCTGGCTTGGCCGCGTTGTATCCTTCTTACCTGCGGCTCCCCCCCCCTCTTCTCCCTCACCTGCCTTTGCCTGGTCTCTGAAACTTAAATGGGTTGCGATACCCTCTTCCCCCCCCTCCCCCTTCCCTTCGCCCACCACCGTTTGTCGACGAGTCGCACTGTCACAAAATTCATTTGGAAAAATCCAAGTGATAGGAAAATTAATTTGTGGTCCCCCCTCCAAAAATAAAAATGGCAAAATTCTAGTGTATTATGAGATTACCTTGCTCGAAGTCAACGTTCTGTATTTAAAACCCCGATTTTATATGGCGTTGGAAAATACCAAAAACACTTTGAACTTCAAACAAAAAATAAAAATTCACACAGCGCTGCCATGGCCGTGCCCCCCGGCCCCTCCCACCACGCCACACCTTGTTTACGGCATTGGCCGCCTCCTCAGCGCCTGCTCCCCGGGGGGTCCGTCCGCTGCCTCCGCGGGGGCGGCTGGCTTCTTCAGTTCACACCCCCCGCGACGTTTACTTAGCGTAATTAATTATTACGCGTGTGCGGGGCCCCCGCCGCCGGTCGAGCGGTTGATTCTTTTTCGAGGCGAGGGGGAAGGAAGTGGAGGGGGGGGGGGCGGAAGGGAGGGGGTGTTTGTCGAATGAGGGAAGCAGCGGGCTGCGGGCTGCTGCTGCGGGGGGGGGGCGTGTTTGAAACAGGCACTGCGGGACCCCGCCGCCGGGGGACGTCCGACCGGCACTTGGCATTCCCGTGGCCGCTATACCCCCCACCCCCCCGGGGGGGACTGACAGGCAGGGGCCGTCAAGGGGCCGCCGCCGCCGCCACCGCCGCCTCCGGCACACGAATTGAATCGCGGGGATCGTGTTGGGGGTGTAAAACTGGAAGGCGGCGGGCTGCAGCGTGGGGGGTGGGGGTAGGGGTAGGGGAGGGGGGGGGGGGCGCAGGCGTTGTGCGGTGTGGCGTTACAGCCAGGGGTCGGGGTCGGGTCCGGAGAGCCGGCGTGAGCGGGCGTTGTCGCGACCTTTCGCGTCGGCAACACGTTGTCGTCGTCGCCGGCGCGTGGCAGGTTGCGCCTGTTCTGGCGCGTGGCAGGTGGCGCCTGTACTGGCGCGTGGCAGGTGGCGCCTGTACTGGCGCGTGGCAGGTGGCGCCTGTACTGGCGCGTGGCAGGTGGCGCCTGTACTGGCGCGTGGCAGGTGGCGCCTGTACTGGCGCGTGGCTTGGTGTACTGTTGTACATGCTGGCCTGCGCTGTGACGTACGGCCGCGCGCTGCGGCCGTGCAGCGATGCCCCGAGAGGGAGGAGGATAGGAGCAGGGGGCGGCAGCAGCCACTTGATGCTCTAATGGATGCAGGCCGGCAGCGGGGTCTCTCTCTCTCTCTCTCTCTCTCTCTCTCTCTCTCTCTCTCTCTCTCCCTCTCTCTCTCCCTCTCTCTCCCTCTCTCTGTGCGCCCGCCCTCCACTCCGTCATTAGTGTAATGTGTAATGGTCCTGACGGCCGGGATGGGGACCGCGGGAACCGCGGCGTCGCGACGCGCACGTGTGTGTGTGTGTGTTTGTGTGTGTGTGTCGGTGTGTGTGTGTGTGAGGCGGTGGGAGGGGAGTCGTGCACACACACACACACTCACTACGGCAGCGACCGCGGCAATACGGCTAACCAGTGTGTTCAACCTGGAAATTAAAACAAAAAAATCGTCTTAAGTTTTTAATTTTGAAAAAAAAAAATTGTTTTAGAAAGATGAAAACACCTTGGATTTTTTGAAAAAAAAATTAAAATATTTAAGAGCGATGAGGGTTTTTTGAAAAAAAAAAAATTGCAAACGAACCGTGGCCTCAACGTGTCAATTTCACCACCCTCATCGTCGGCTCCTCTTCTGCCCAGGTGTACTTGGAGATCGTGGGCGGCAACCAGGACGGCGTCTTCTGGCTCAACCCGGAGACGGGCATGCTGTACACGGCCAAGCCGCTGGACGCGGAGCAGAAGCAGTCCTACATCCTGACCGTGTCCGCGCTGGACCAGGGCAACGCCGGCGCCCGCAAGCAGAGCTCGGCCAGGGTCAAGGTAAACGCAGCGTCACTCTTTGTCCCTTTTCCCCGTTTCTGTTTTCATTACTCCTTTTTCATTTTCACTTTTTCCTATCTCATTTTCAACTTTTTTCCTTTTTCATTTTCACTCTTTCCTATCTCATTTTCACTTTTTTCCTATCTCATTTTCACTTTTTCCTATCTTATTTTCACTTTTTCCTTTTTGCATTTTCCCTTTTTTTTCCTTTTTCCCTTTCTCTTTTTATTTTTCATTTTTACTGTTTCCTTTTTCTTTTCTCCCTTTTCTTCTTTCTTTTCGCGCTTTTTGTTTCCCTTTTCCACTTTTCCCTGACCGTCCCCGTGCTGCTGCAGGTGACGGTGCTGGACGCCAACGACAACGACCCCGTCTTCGAGACGCCCGAGCAGACCGTGCGGGTGAACGAGAACGAGCCGCCCTACATGCAGGTGGCGCGCGTCCAGGCACGCGACCGCGACTCGGGCGAGAACGCCTACATCTCGTACCTGATCGCCAACCTGGCGCCCGTGCCCTTCGAGGTGGACCACTTCAGCGGGGTGGTCCGCACCACGCAGGTGAGTGAGTGAGGCGGTGCCGAGGTTCGCTGAAAAAGTTTATCCGGCGGAGGTCCGGCCCCGGGGCGGGCGGAGCTCCGAAAACACGTTCAGTGGAGTCCCGAGTGGATGAGAAATTAACACACGGCCGCGCGGCGGCGGTGTGCGTGGCCGCCTCGGAAAAAGATAAAAAAAGGGGGGGGGAAATATCCTGTGCTGGAGCTGTAGAGCGCTGCCACGTATTCCGCACACCGCTATTATTTCAATGCCTGGAGTAACTGGAACTGCTGCTGCCGCTCAGCACGCCCCGGGGCCCCGGGGGGTCCGAGGGAGGGGGTGGGGCGATATGACGTGCGGGATAAATGGACCGAGAGCGCGTGTGGAAGTCGGCCGCTGAAACTGACGCGGAACACTGACAACTGACCTGGCCCACTGATTAAGACACCTGACGACCGACTCTGACGACTGACTCTGACAACCGACTCTGACAACTGACTCTGGTGACATTCTCTGACAACTGACTCTGACAACATTCTCTGACAACATTCTCTGACAACTGACTCTGACAACATTCTCTGACGACAGACTCTGACAACCGACTCTGACAGCAGACTCTGACGACTGACTCTGACGGCAGACTCTGACAACCGACTCTGACAACTGACTCTGGTGACATTCTCTGACGGCAGACTCTGACAACATTCTCTGACAACATTCTCTGACAACTGACTCTGACAACATTCTCTGACAACAGACTCTGACGACACACACTGACGACAGACTTTGTCAACAGACTAACAACGCACTCCGACGACACACTCTGACAGCAGAACCTGACGACACACTCTGACAGCAGTCTCACCGCGCGCCCTCCGCCCCGCAGGTCCTGAACTACGAGGTGATGCGCCGCGAGTACGTGCTGCGCATCCGCGCCTCGGACTGGGGGCTGCCGTACCGCCGCCAGACGGAGACGACGCTGCGCGTGCACGTCCGCGACGTCAACGACAACCGGCCGCAGTTCGAGCGCGTCGACTGCGTCGGCCACGTGCCGCGCCACCTGGCCATCGGCGCCGACATCCTCACCCTGTCCGCCATCGACTTCGACGAGGGCAGCGTCATCTCGTACCGCATCGAGGGCGGCTCCGAGGACGGCTGCTTCGCTCTGGACAGCGGCACCGGCCTGCTGCAGGTCAGTGACGCTCGAGAGTAGAAACTGAAGGGAGCGCCGGCTAGAACCATGTATACTCACTGACGTGCTCTGTGCTGTAGGTGACGTGCGACCTGTCCGACGTGCGCGCCGCCCGCCGCGAGATCAACGTGACGGCCAGCGACGGCACGCACTTCTCCGACGTGCTGCGGCTGCAGATCAACCTGGTGAACGCCAAGCGCGACGCCGTGGCCGCGGCCCCGAGGGGCTCCAAGGGGTACTTCGACTGCCGGGAGACGGGCGTGGC
Organism: Megalurothrips usitatus; assembly: GCA_026979955.1. NCBI lineage: Eukaryota > Metazoa > Arthropoda > Insecta > Thysanoptera > Thripidae > Megalurothrips > Megalurothrips usitatus. Next base: position 7,992,793 of record CM049604.1, on the reverse strand, counting down.
GCGGCGGCTGACGGAGGTGCTGGCCGCGGCGGAGCGCAACAACGCCCCGCACTCGGACGACGAGGAGGACTTCCCGATGGTGCCGCCGCGCTACGGCAGCAACGTGCACGCGCCCGAGTTCGTCGACTTCCCGCTGGAGGTGCGCGTCAACGAGTCGCTGCCGCTCGGCAGCGTCCTGGTCAAGATACGGGGCCGCGACCGCGACCTGGGCTACAACGGCAAGCTGGTGTACGGCGTGGCCTCGGGCGACACGGACTCGCTGTTCAAGATCGACCTGGAGACGGGCGAGCTGCGGCTCGTCGGCTACCTGGACCGGGAGCGCGAGTCGGAGTACCTGCTCAACATATCGGCCTGGGACCTGGGCACGCCGAGCAAGTCCGCGCACCGCGTGCTCCCCGTCACCGTCCTGGACGTGAACGACAACGCGCCGCGCTTCGAGAAGCCGCTGGCCAGCTTCCGGGTGACGGAGGACGCCCTCAACGGCACCGCCATCTTCCGGCTCAACGCGACGGACCCGGACGCGGGCGACAACGGCCGCGTGGCGTACGCCATGGAGACGGAGACCCCCGACCTGGCCGTGGACCCGGACACGGGCGTGCTGACGGTGACGGCCGCGCTGGACCGCGAGCGCCAGGACGTGTACGAGGTGGTCGTCGTGGCCAGGGACTTCGGGGAGCCGCCGCTGAGCGCGACGGCGCAGGTGCGCGTCACGGTGGACGACGTCAACGACAACCCGCCGCGCTTCGCGCTCCCCGAGCTCGGCGTGCACGTGCTGGAGGACATCCCGGCGGGGAGCGTCATCGCGGTGGTGCAGGCCACGGACCCGGACCTGGGCCTCGGCGGCGACGTCCGCTACAGCCTGAGCGCGCCCGAGGACGACGCCGACGGCGGCGCGGGCGACGCGGCCGCCTACTTCCGCATCGACGCCGTGACGGGCACGGTGCGGACGCTGCGCGAGCTGGACTACGAGAAGAGCCAGGTGCACGTGGTGACGGTGCGGGCCACGGACCGGGGCACGCCGCCGCAGTGGAGCGAGGCCGCGCTCACCATCCACCTCATCGACGTCAACGAGAACGTGCACCCGCCCGTGTTCGCCGACCTGGTGCAGGTGGCCTCGGTGCGCGAGAACGCGCCCGCCGGCACCCTCGTCACCTCCGTCAAGGCCTCGGACGCGGACCTGCCCGGGGACGACTCCCGCGTCACCTACTCCATCCGCGGCGGCGACGGCCAGGGCTACTTCAGCATCGACGAGAAGGGTGAGTGGACCGTCTTGTGCCGGACGAGGATTTACTCTTTATTTCGCGCTCGCCCGTCCGGCCCCGCCGGGGGAGGAGCCGGTGCTCTTCCAGAGGATTATGAACTCGGCGGGAGGCAGCCGCCGCCTCCGGGTGCGCAGCTTGTGATCCCTGCGGTGGGAGGGGGAGGGGGGGCTCGTCCCCCGCCCCTACAACCACCACCTACTGGCGACGCTTTCGCACGGCTTTCAATGCCCTTCAAAGTGGAAGTGGGGCCGTCGCCGCAATCGCCTCCCGAAGCGGAGATGTGACCCGCTCCCTCCCTCCCCTCTCTCCATCGCCACCTCTCTCTCCCTCCCCTCCCCTCCCCTCTGCCCGCTCTTCCGGAGTACTACGTGCACCGCGACAGCAATTGTCTGTCAGCGTCGCCATATATAGTGCCTGCGGGAGGGGAGGGGGGAGGGTGTTGGAGCCGCCGCCGCCGCCGCCGAGGTGGGTTTGGAGGGCTGCGCGAGGCGACAGAAGGAAACTTGGGCTCCCAGGGTTGCGGGGGCGGCGCGCGGGGGCGGCGGCCGCCGACGCCGCTCCCGTTCACGCCTACAAGTTTGCCGGGCCCGCGGCCCCGCGGGCCCCATCGGCGCTCCCCGCGGACCAAGTCGCTAGCGGCGGTGGCGGCGGCGGCGGCGCTGAAAGGAAGGGGCGCGAGAAAAAGCGGCGGGCGAGCAGAAAGAATCAAAGGAATCGGAATTGCAATTAAACGTCTGATTATGAGTTGGCGGGGGGCGGGGGGGGGGCGTTGATTTTCCTCGGCGAAAGCGAGGCATTTCCGGCTGGAATAATGGAAGGTGGGGGCGGGGCGGAGCGGAGCTCGGTCGGGGACCCTTTCTCCTCGGCGAGGTACCAACTGGGTGAGGCCGGGACCGAGGCCCCGAGTTAACTTTATCGCTAATCTCGTTTCTCGCGTCCCCGCCGCCGCCTACCCGCCGCACCGCCGCCGCGCCGTCCCACTGAATACCCGTCCAAATTATTGCCACAACACGACGCGGCCGAAAAGTTTCCCGGACGGCCCGCCCGTAAAGAGAGGGGAAAAGACAGGGATGGGGAGTTGATTAATTGTGTGCTCCGCTGCTCGGCGTCGGCGGACGGGCGGGCGGGCAGCCAGCAGGCAGACGGACACACAGGCGGGCGGACGGACTTGCAGCAGGACTGCTCCGCGAGGTCCCGGTCGACGACGACGACGACGGAGCGCCATCGACCGACGGCGTCAAGGGAGGCGATTTTTTTTTTTTTACTTTCTCTGAACTCCCAACCTCTCCGCCTTGCGGTTGTGTTTCCTCGGGTCCCCGCATTTTAAAGGCGCCGCCCCCGCCGCCCCCGCCGCCAGCCAGCCAGCCAGCCAGCCAGCCTCGTGATTTTTTAAAACTTCCGGTTCGGCAGGGCGGCGCCGGCCGGAGGGTGCTGGGGTCCCGGCTGGGGCCCGGTCGGCATCGGGTAGCCTGCAGCGCGGCACGGCGCCCCGCCGCCCCGCCGCCCGGGGTTGCCGGGTCGGGGGTTGAGACGGGACGGCGCCCCCGGCGGGCGCGGCCTGCTCGGCCTGCTCTGGGAGCACGACCTGGCAACGCAGGGCCGCGTCCGTCAGCTACCCCTCCCCCTCCCTCCCCTCCCGTGCGTGCGACCAAGACAAAGCCCCCGGCCCCGCGGCCCCTTCACCGACCCCCTCGTCGTCCTGGATGAGGAGGGGAAGGTCGCCGCCGAGCCGCCGAGCCGCTCACCGCGGCTCCAGACTTAAAATTCCAAAGGGACGTAAAGGCCTCGAGGTCACGTGGGGTGCGGCGGAAGGAGGAGGGTGGGGGGCACCTGGGCCGCCGCGGCTCTCGGAGGGGCTCGTCGAGATTGTGTGTCCGAGTGGGGCCCCCCGTGGGGTCGCGGCTGTGCCCCGATAGTCACTGGGGCGGGGGCGGCCGCCGCATGGCTGCCGCCTGGCCGCGTCGTGCAGCCTTTCACCTCTGACCTGCACTGCGGCGGGGGACGCGGTGCGTGGCCGCAACAGGGCCGGCAGGGGATCGGGGTCGTGCTCTCCAGGGCGGCGCCGGGGATCAGCGGTGCGAAACCCCCCGCAGCCGCCGCCGCCGCCCGCGCGATCACCTGCCGACGACGACTACGACAAGGGCGTCGTCCCGGACACCACCAACGGCGGCCGTGTTTGTCCCGGCATCATGACAGGGCGCTGCCGTGATGGTAGTGTGTGTGTGTGTGTGTGTGTGTGTGTGAGGGGGGTCAGCAAACACGCCCCGCACCGCGTGCCGAGCCGCTGACGCCCTCCCCCCCACCCCCCTGCCCTACCTTGTTCGGCCCCCCGCTGCCAATCTCACTGATCGCGGGGTGGTGATGGTGGTAGGGCTTCGCGTCGCGGGTTTCTCGCCGACGTGGACGGGCGTTGCAGAGAGTGAGAGAGAGAGAGAGAGAGTGGGAGAGAGAGAAGGAGAGAGTGAGAGAGAGAGAGAGAGGAGGACGCCCGCGTCGTGCTGACCCGCGCTTAACGGGAAGCGCTTTTCGACGACGACGGCGAGGTGATGAGAGGGCGCCGCCGTCGTGGAGGCGTGCCGCCGCCGCCGCCGCCGCCGCCGCCGCCGCCGCCGCCGCCGCCCTGCATGCGTGCCGCGGCTCAGCGGCCACGAATTGCTAAATTGGCGCGGCGGCGGCCGCCAGCACCGCGGCGCTGACGGGGAGCTCGCAGGCGGCGGCGGCGGCGAGCGCGGCCCATAAGTACATATGAGGACATTATGCCTTCTTTATCGCCTCGCCGCCAGCGTCGCCACGGACGGCGGCAGCAGCGGCGTCCTCGCGGTGCCTCCCCTCCCCTCTTGCTCCTCCCCTCCTCCTCCCCCCCCCCCCCCCTCCCCTCTTCCTCCTCTCCCCCTCCTCTCCCCCTTCAGCCGCGCTGTGTGTGCCTGATCACGCGGCCGCATCGTTCAGGGAGGAGGGAAATTGGGAGGAGGAGGAGGAAAAGCGGCGGACTCGGTGAAATATGGTGATGGTGTCGACATTCGGAATTTTTATTATTTATTTCTGTCGTGCCTCTCTTTCGGTCTGCGTTTGCAGCACGCACACACACACGCACACACAAAAGCAAAATCGTAATTATGTAAAACGTAATAGTAAAAAAAATCCGGCCCCCACAAAAAAAAAACAAACACATACACTCACTCACTCAAATATTTAAAATTAATAACAGAAAAAACTTTAAAAACGTTCTGTTTTAAGTATAAAACTCTTGATCCGCGGGTGACGTGTTTTCCCCGTCGGTCCGGGTCGGCCCCGCTACACTACTTGCGGGAGGAAACCGCCCAGCCAGCCAGCCAGCCAGCCAGCCAGCCAGCCAGCCAGCCACTCCCCGTAAATTTGGTTGTGGCAACGAACTTATGAGCGCAGCGCAGCGTATTGCTGGGTGCGAGTAATTCCTCGGTGCCCTGCTTCAGCTCTCTCGCTCTCTCACTCACTCTCTCACTCACTCTCTCACTCACTCTTTCACTCACTCTCCCTCTCTCCCTCTCCCTTTCTCCCTCTCTCTCCTCGGCCCGAGCGCCAAGTTTTAATGAATGTGTCGACGCACCGGATCGCTCGGGCTGTCGCGGTGCTCCGCGGGGGCGGCGGCCGCGGGTGGCGGTGGCGGCCGGCGGCGGCCTCGGCACCACCCCGTCAGCTGCCTCCAGGCCTCCGGACCTCCGGGGGGGGGGGGGCGTCACCGGGAATCGCTGCGCCCAGCCCCAGATTCTACACACGCCTTCCCTGCCCATTAAACAGTACCCTTTACCCTCCCTACGCCCCCTCGTCTCGTCCCTCTCGGTCTATCTGTCATCTGTCTCTCTCTCCCTCTCGCTCTCCCGGTCGCGCGCGCACACAAATGGAATCTGATATGAAGTGTCGGCGCGGGTCCCGCCGCGGGCAGGGGCGGGGAGGTATTCATTAACCGAGTTGCTTTTTACCGCCGCTTCTTGCAATTCTCGCATGGGAGAGCTCACCGCGCCGCTCTGTGTGCGTGCGAGCGGGAGAGAGAGAGAGAGAGAGAGAGAGAGAGAGAGAGAGAGAGAGAGAGAGAGACAGAGAGAGGAGATAGGGAGGGAGAGGGAGGGAAAAGCGGAAGTGCGGAATGTTTAAACGGTCTGAACAAAAACCTGATTCGGTCCGGCAAACGCCCGCAGTTCTCGTTGAACCGCCCCGGTGTTTAAGTGTACACTATTTTGTGCCCTGCTGCTTTATTCATTTTTTTCGTTTCGTGAGCGCACTATTTTTGTGAAAATTATTTTTATTCTTCGGTCGAAAAAAAAAAAGATTTTAGGAGTAGATTAGAAGTTAACTGTGCGAGCCGATTTGTTTTTTTTTTAGGTGCGTGCGCTGCGTGTGTGTGTGTGTGCGTGCGTGCGTGTGTGTGCGTTTGTGTGTGTGTGGGTTGGCACTTTAGAGCTGTGCCCTGCCTGGCGTTTTGTCTGAATGAAGCGACTCCCTTGTGAAGCCCTCCCAGCGCGCCGCGGCGACTGGGCGTCTTCAGTAGGATCTGCCACGAGGAAAGTGTCAAGTAGAGACGTCGTGGCTCCGGGAGGGGGGGGGGAGACAGAGCGAGAGAGAGAGAGAGAGAGAGACAGAGGGCGTGAGGAGGGAGGAGGAGAGGAAAGAAAGGGGAACGATTCACAAGTTGAATCGTCAGCGTCGGTCTCTTGCGCTCTCCCCTGATGCCGCAGAGGCGAGTGCGAAGGACTGAAAGAGTTCGCGATATCTTTCTATCTCACTCACGCTCCACCCTCTTGCCTGCCGCCGGGCTCCGTTTGCCTCTAGTCAGTGTGTGTGTGTGAGAGAGTGCAATGCATGCGGTGGGGGCTGCGTATGTTGGCCGACCTCAAAGCAGGTGTGTGAGTGTGTTTGTGTGTGTGTGTGTGTGTGTGCGCGCGCGCGCAGCCAAGCCAGCAACTGGTTGGCTGCTCCCTGACCTGGAGGGTGCGGGGAGGAGAGGAAAAGAGAGTGAGAGAGAGAGAGAGAGAGAGAGACTGCAAGCAGGGAGTCTTCATTAGAGAAGCTGGCCGCCGCCGGGGCAATGACTACGCAGAGTGTTGATATGCTAGGTCCGCGCCTTGGGAGACTCCGCTCCCCCCCCTCCCCCCAGGGGCGTAGCCAGGGCGGGAGAAGGGGGGAAGCGGTGTCAACCCCCCCACCCCTCCCCACGAAACCAAAGCGTCTGTCTGCGCCCCGCCGCCTCCGCAAGCACAGGGCGTCACACGGCTCCTCCGGCCGCTACTTGACTTCCGGTTCCCTCCTGCTTCCGGTCGCCGTACTTCCGGTCGCCTCGCCACCTGTGCCCTGCCCGGCCCTGCCGCGGCACGGCCTACACGCCCGTGTCCGCGGGCGGCGCGTCCCTCAGACTCATCCCCGCCGCTCCTATTCAGACAACTCCCCGTTGCTGTATGGAGCAGCGATAAGGGGTTTCTACACCAACTACTCTATTATTTTTTTTCATCGCCGTTTTAATATTTATAATTTATTTTAAAAAAAATTGTTGTGTGCGTGGAACAGGGGAGAGAGAGAGAGAGAGAGAGAGAGAGAGAGAGAGAGAGAGAGAGAGAGAGGGGAGTGCATGAAACATGAAATTGGCGAACGACCGGTGATCCTATATCCCCGCGCTGCCGGGTGCGGGCCACAAGCACTACACACACACACACACACACACACACACACACACACACACACTCACACACACACAGGGCACGTCACGGCCGGGTCCTTCCGACGCATGCACCCCCTCCCCCTCTCCCAGGAAGCGTGGCGCCAGAGAGCTTGCCGGGAGCCGTTTCTGGTGGGTGCTGCTCTTTTTATTGCGTTACCGCAGTTCATTTCGACAGCCCGTAAAAAAAAACTGTGCGAGACGTATGCGTGTGTGTGTGTGTGTGAGTGGCCGCAGTAAACGGAGACGATCCCCCCCCCCCCTCTCCACTCCCCTCCCCTCTCCATAACACTTTCACTACCCAGCCACCTGGGTCCGGTTTCACACGCATTTTCAATATTTCATTTTTAAACTTTTTTTTGTCACTCCGCGCGGCGGTCGCATTTTATTTTCTGCAAGCCAGTTTATTTTTTCCTCGCTAAAAAAAGCTGTCTTTGCTTTTTTTTGCTTTTTTCAGTTTTTCTTATTTTCTTCTTTTGTTTTCGGTGTGGTGTCTCCCCGGGGGGTTCCCTTATTATATGACCCACGCTTTGAGGCCGTCCTGAGGCCGTCATAAGCTTCTTTAGCGGCGCCATGAGGCGTCATGGAGCGCGGCGCCGGGTCGATCCCCTCATCCTCCTCCCCTCCTCCTTCTCCTCCCCCTCCCCTCCTGCCCTCCCTCCCCTCCTCCTCCCCCCCCCCTCCCCTCCTCTCTTCCGCGTCCCCCTATCTCCCACGTAATTACTAGTAACAAGGGTGTGGGCGCGGCTGAAAATTTTCGGATGACTTTTTACGGA
>CM049604.1:7847569-7982569 GCA_026979955.1 Megalurothrips usitatus | reverse complement strand
TCCTTCCGCTTTTCTTCTTCATCTTAAAATTCAAAAACAGATTTTGTTTTAAATTTTATTTATTGTTTTCCGAGTAGTGGAGTGGATGTGATGCGGTGACTTCTCCGCAAGCAGGCAGGTCTGTCAGTGCGGCAGCGCACAGGAGCAGCGCAAAGCAAGCGCACGCCAGAGAGAGAAAGAGAGAGAGACAGATCCTTCTTTAATTCTGCGCTCGCTGTCTGTACACGCTCCGCGGGATGGGGGTCTCTCTCTGTCTCTCTCGCACCCGTCCCGGGGAGGGGCGTATCCGCGGCCCCACAGCAGCGCTCCACCGATCTGGCTTGTGATTTATTAACGAACGGCAAACATCACCATCCCATCGCCTCTCCCGACCCAATTTGTTTTCGTCATCCTCTCCTCCCTATACCGACCGACCCCCCCCCCCCCCCCCCCCCCCCCCCCCCCTTTCCCTCAGGTGGTGCGAAAGAGACGGAGCGTGTCAGAGGGAGAGGGAGAGAGAGGGGGGGAGGGGAGGATTCGGGCGAATTTCCAGTGCACGTGCATACGCACTCGTATCATCGCCGTCCTTCTTCAAGCCCCTTATAACCTCTCTCTCTCTCTCTCTCTTTCTCTCTCTCTCTGCCGATGTCTCTGTCTCCGTCGCTCTGCCGGTCGATACGTCACATCGGTCGGGTGGTGTGGTGACCCGTGCCGGTACCGGCAGCTGCCGCCGCTGCTCCGCGGCCCCTGCTGCCCCCCCCCCCCCCCCTCCCCACAAAACTCGGTCGCCATCGCCAACTCCTTCCCCGCCGAGACCCGTCGTTGTCCGGCCGATAGAAGACGCCCCCCCCCCCCCTCTCTCTCTCTCTCTCTCTCTCTCTCTCTCTCTCTTTCGCACACGTCTTGACCGAGACGGAGAGAGACGGAGCTATACTACTGCGTTTTGTCGGGCTGCACGCGTCTGACGCGGTAAACGCCGCGAGCCGGTCCATCTCGAAGAGGCGTCTCTCTCTTTCCCTCTTTCTCTCTGTCTCTCTCTCTCTCTTTCCCTCTTTCTCTCTGTCTCTCTCTCTCTCTCTCTCTCTTTCCCTCTCTCTATGTCGCTTCGCGCCCCGCCGCGCCGCGAGCCGCCCCGACCGACAGGCAGCCAGCAGCCGCACAAACCGGCAGCCAGGCACCTCGGGGAATTGGGGTAGACGGCCCGTCACCGCAAGCCCGGCAGCGCTGCCTGGCTGCCTGGCTGGTTGGTTGATGATGCACCGCCTGGATGGATCAGAAACTTCCTTATACGCCGTTCGAATCACACAAACTAAGTAGTAAAAGCTTATTTTGTGTATTTATATGTTTCATTTTCTTTTGAATTCATTTTTGTTTCGCGATCCGACCGCGTCGGAATTCACCTCTCGTAATCAAATAAAGCGTGTACAAAAACAAAATAAAAATGAAAAAGTTTTATAAAAAGAAAAGAGAGTTAAAGAGAGTTAGGCATTCGGCTGGGCGACACCTTAATTACTTGGCCTTCTCCCGTTGGCGGTGCATTCCGGCAGCAGCAGCAGCAGCAGCAGCAGCAGCGGCGGCGGCAGGGCGCTGGAGAAGCTTAGCTCTCCAGCTCCAGCAGCAGCACTGCCGACCCTCCCCGCCTACTCCGGGCCAAACGTGGCAGAAATAATATATCCTGGGCAGAATTTGGCCGCCGCCCATGCCTCTCTCTCTCGCTCTCTCTCTCTTTTTCTCTCCCCTCTCTCTTTCTCTCTCTCCCTCTCCCTAATTAACCGGAGCAGGCGCGGGACCCTCCGCCACTCTTCTCTCTCTCCTCTCTCTCTCTCTCTCTCTCTCTCTCTCTCTCTCTCTCTCGCGCGCGCGCGCGCACCTGGTCCGGCACCCTGGGCGGCGTTTGCGGGCCGGAGGCCGTCACCCGAGGCCATCTCGGTGAGGCACCAGGGCCGGGGAGATAAGACTGGGGCCGGACATCCGTCTCTCTCTCTCTCTCTCTCTCTCTCGTGCGCGCGCTCTCTCTGTCCCTCCCTCCTCTCTCTCTCTCTCTCTCTCTCTCTCTCTCTGTCCCCCCCCCTCTCCCTCTCTCTCTCTCTCTCTCTCTCTCTATCTCTTTTTCTCTCACCCTCGGCGACAACTCCGTAGTTTCGGTGGACTCACGTTAGGCTAATGTCGTCCTGTTCGGTGCCTCTCCCCCTCCCCCATCCCAACATTCCTTTAACGCTGCCGTCCTCACCAAGTGGAGCGAGGACGTACGGGGGAGGGGGGGGGACGGAACTCCACCGCTTCGTTTCCCACACGGCTGGGCCGGATATGTCCCCCCTCCTCACGCGCAAACTGGTCTGCAAGCGATCTGGGAGTGTGTGTGCGTGCAAAGTTTTCAGTTACGCCGTCGTCAAAACGGCATACAGTACGTTTCCAAAATGTTTTGAAGTTGTTTGATTAAATCAAAGAAAGAAGACGTTAAAGATTATCGTCGAGCTAACAAGCGAGAGAGCGTTAGGAAGGGGTTGGGAAGGGGTTGGGGGGGGGGCGGATACAAGAACGCAAAGCTCTTACTCCAACCTGTTTGCGGATGGTGTGCGAAGATGGAAACACCAAAGTGAAGGATCCAGGTGCAGAGCGGAGTAGGGGGGGGGGGGGCGCCTTCACGAGGCAGGGCGAGGGACTTCTGCACCGTCGCTTCCCCAAATGTATTTACCTGAAACCTTTGGCGATGTCAGACGCCGTGGCGTCGCGCGCGCCTCGACTAACTCGGAGCGCTTCGAGAGGTGAAAGCGTCCCCCCCCCCCCCGTAGCCCCGAGCGGTAACATGGCGGAAAGCGTTATTCTGACTCCACCGGACTGTTTGTTGCTCGCTCTGTAGAGACTCCTCCACCACCACCACGCCAAGGCTGAGCGCTCCTCCCCTCCCCCCCCCCCCCCCCCGCCCCCTTCCGATCTGTTTCGGACCCCATCTCTCGCGGTTTGATAAAATCATGATTTGGCCCGGGGGGAGGGGGGCGCTCGGAAGGGGGAGGATGGGGGGGGGGAGATTCGTTTTGTCGGGTTTACAAGGGGCTCAGTCCGTCCCGGCGGGGGGCCCCGGCGGGGCGTGGGAAGGCCGTCGACGGCGGGCAGCAAGACTATCCCCCAGGGTGGGGGGGGGGGGGGGGGGGGCGTGTCCGTCAGCAGCACGGCGTCGTCGTCGTCGCGGTGGCGCTGGTGGTCCCGGGGCTGGCCGGCCGCCCTCCAGCCCCCCCCCCCCTCCCCCTACTGGGCGGCCTGCTCCGGCCTCCCGGATTTGCGGGCTCGCAAATTGCAGCGGACAGGCTTTCTGCAACACCATTAACAAGGCCCGACCGGCCAGGGGAGGTGGGGAAGGGGGGGGGGGGCGCTGACCAACAATGACCCCGCCGGCGCCCCCCCTCTCTCTCTCTCTCTCTCTCTCTCTCTCTCTCTCTCTCTCTCGCTGTGGTGCCCCCGGTAAGGGCGCCAGGACCCCCCACGGCGTCGTCGTATAGGTCCGTCAGCATCTGCGGCCAGCCGGCCGTGGCGGCGAGGATTAGGTCCACGGATAGCGGGCCCCCGCCGCCCCCGCCGCCCCCGCCGCCCCTCCCTGATTGGAGACAAGGGGGGCGGAGGGGCGAGCGAACAGATAGCAATTGTACTGTGCCGCGGGGGCCGGCAGGGGCGGGTGCAGAGGGGGGGGGGGCATCGGGGCCCCGGCCGTCCGCCTGAGAGGCAGGCCGGCGGATAGCCGCCCGCCCTCAGTACCGCACTCTGCCCGCACCGTTTGGTATCCATCATTTTTCTCCCACCGCAAATGATTTAATCTTGTTGTTGTCTTTTTTTTTCAATATTACGACAAAAAAAAGTGTTTGGTGTACCCTGTTGTCCACCCTCCCCCCCCCCTACCACCCTCTTTTGCGGCGAGCGCGATCAAATCAGCGCGCCATCCATTCGTAATGCGGCGCGTGGCGGCGCGTGGCGGCGCGTGGCGGCGCGTGGCGCCTGTTTAGGTTTGACACGGCGGCGCGCGCCACGCCCGCCTCGCATAACTTATAACTTGAGAGGGAGCGCGCGCTTGAGCAGATAGCCCCCCCCCCCCCCCTCCCCCTCCGCCCTCGTCTCCGCTCTGTTGCTGTGACAGAGAGAGAGACAGGTTCTGTGCTGATGGCTCGGTGCGCGCCCGAGTCGCTGCTGCACGGCTGCAGGGCTGCCGTACCGCCGTCTATCAATGAACCCCCTAAAACTCTTCCCAACCGTTGCGGCCGTGCTTTTTGCAGGAGAAGCAGAGCTGACGGCGCCACTCCCTCCTCCTCCTCTTCGTCCTACCTCCTCCTCCTCCTCCTCCTCCTCCTCCTCCTCCTCCTCCTCCTCCTCCTCCTCCCCCCCCTCCCCCTCCTCCTACCTCCTCCCTCCTCCCTCCTCCTCCTCTGCGTACTGCTCCTTGTACTATTTACATACCTCAATCGTTCCGTGGCATTTCGTTACGCATCAAATCACTCTTGTGATACACTGTCTCACAACCTGCCTGAAACGTAATTAAGACTCTCTCTCTCTCTCTCTCTCTCTCTCTCTCTCTGCGGTCTTACTGTGGACTATTATTTCTCAATCAATTATCTACTCTCTCTCTCTCTCTCTCTCTCTCTCTCTCTGATCTCGCGGAAGGGCAGCGAGGACGCGCCTGCCCTTCCCATTTCCCCACCCCCCAAATTACTGCCACTGTCCCGTTTCACAATCGGCCCTGCAGCGGCGGCGCCACGCAGCCAGGTAATTTCATGTTTCTTTTATGGTATCCTCTTTCCACGCCGGCATTGTTTGTTCCATGTCCCCACCACCCTCTCTCTCTCTCCCCCCCCCCCTCTCTCTCTCTCCATCTCTCTCTTTCCGCTTATTACGAGGGCAGCACGGTATGTTTGGCAATCGCCATGTGGCCGCTCGGTTATGAAATGGCGAGCGAAAAGGCTCCCGCCTGTGTGTGTGTGTGATCATGCAAAGAGAAGGAGTATACACCCCCTCCCCGCCCCCTCCTCGCGCAGGAGCCGCCCTTGCGGGGGGAGGAGGAGGAGGGACTGGGAGGGGGCAAAGTCATTGGCTCAGTTGCTTGCCACCTTTTATGGTGTTGCCTGACAATGCGATCCTTCCTTTACGGAGCCCATTTAGACCTCGACCCCCCCCCCTCTTTCCATCTCTCTCTCACTCTCTCTCTCTCTCTCTCTCTCTCTCTCGCGTGCCTCCACTTGCCCAGGCACACGCGCCCGTGTTTAACACGGCCGGCGCCCGCCTGCCCGTCGCTGCTGTTGCTCCGGTTTCAGCGGGCTTGTTGTTGTGTGTGTGAGTTCGCGTGTGAGGAAGGGTGGGGGAGGGTGGGTTGCAGGAGGAGGAGGGGGGGAGGGGGCTCGATGCAATAGTAGCAGATGAGTACGTAACGATGTGTTTCGCGGGGCGGTGGTGGGGGGCGGGGGGCGCGCCGTGCTTGTCTCGCCCCATTTGTGCACCGCAACGCGTTGCGTGAGGAGGAGATGGGGGAGAAGCGGGGAGGGGAGCAAGGAGGGGGCAGGGAGGGGGGGGCAGGGAGGGGAGGGGGGCAATGGCATGGTAATGCTGGCGCTTTGCGTCCGCGTGATGGAGATTTTATTCAGTGCCTCCTTTTGGTGAGGGAGGGGGGCTAGTGGCCGGCTGCGGGCGTCTGCTTTTGGCCCCCTCCCCGGCCCCCTCCCCTTCCCTCTCCTCCCCCTCCCCTCCCCTCCCCTCTCCTCCCCCTCCCCCTCCCCTCTCCCCTCCTCCACCCTTCAGAAAGCGGATGTCGACAGGCAGCGAGGGGTGGCAACCCTTTACGATCCGAGGGATAAGCTGCAGTATCGCCTCCAGGATCGCTCGGCAGTACGCCTTCGCAGGGGGTCCGCAGGGGCGAGGGGGGGGGGCGCGGGGTGCCACCCCCGCCGCCGCCGTGCGCTATCGCACCAATCTCTCTGCTGGAGCTGGAGAGAATTAGGGGTGGCGCGTCGCTCTATGAAAGGCTGGGGCGCGACTGGAATTTTCCAGCGGTCGGTTCCGGTCCGGCTGGAGGGTGGTGGTGGTGGAGGTGGTGGTGGCGGCGGGTAATGCGCGGGCTAACCACCGCGGACACCCGGAGGGGGGCCCGGAGGCCGGCAGGAGGCCGGCGGGGGAACCGGAAGTGTGGCGCGCTGCCGCAGACGCCGCCGCCGCCGCTGCCGCAGACGCCGCCGCCGCCGCCGCCGCCACCACCGCCGCCGCACGTCGACGACTTTGTAGCATTCAACCGCGACCGGTAAAGCCGGCAGCGGGCTCCACCGCTGTCGTATTCCGGTGGCCTTTGAGAGCGGCCCCGCAGGACGGGGCTCGGAGGCCGGGGCCCGGAGGCCGGAGGCCACGCGGGAGGGACCGGCCGAGGCCGTCACCGCAGAGGCTTGTTTTGGCTAATTTACGTATCGGCCGCGTCCGTTCGACGCCCCCTGTCCTCCCCTCCCCCTCTCCGCTCCGGTCTGACCGCCGCTCCCACCTCACCGCAGCAGGCCCGCCTGCCGGCCGCATAGGCCACCCGCCCGCCACCGCTGTCGGCGCGCTGCCCACCCCGCACCGCACCGCTCCCAAAGCCGGCAGCGCAAGCAGCTTGCGGTCGCCGCGCGGGACCTGTTTGCTCTGCCATTTTGTCCGTCCGGAAGAGCAGCGGTCGCCGCTGCAGAAATGTACGCGATCGGAGATCACCTAAAAATCGCACCTTCATATTTCAAGAAATTTTTAAAAATAATTTTCTAAAAAGATTTTCCTTGGGGATCTGACAAATTTTTTTCGGAAGATCTCCGAGGCACTCGAAATACACCTATACGGTTGTATACACTTGTATACAGGCTTGTATACAAATGTATAAGGTGTAGGAAGGGTCGTATACGGATCGTGTACGACCATATACGGGCCGCATACGACCTTATACAGCACATACCAGGTGATTCAGAAACGCCGAATTTTTTCATGGATATGCAATCCCGCAGCACACTATCTCCGTCTCTTGCTGGCTCGGCCGGACAAGGTGAGACAGAAAGAGACGGAGCTAGGACTTTGCGGGTTGCATATCCCAGAAAAAAAACGCGGCGTTTCTGAATCACCTGGTATACACGGGTATACGCCATTATACGGCCTTGTACGGCCTGTATACGACTCGCTGTTTTACCCGGGTTGCCGTTGATCGTGCAGAGCCGTGCGACACGCTTGAGTCGTGGGCGATGCCTCCGGCGCTGGGGTGGGGGCGGCCCTGCGGGGGGGCGCGGGGTACACAAAACCTACACACACACACACACATACAATACGGGGGGCTCCGCACCACGCAACAATTGTGTGGTGGAAGTCTGAGTTTTACGTCATGCAGGGCGCGGCGGGGCGCGGCACCCCCCCGTGTGGACGCGGATGTGTGTGAAATACACGGGCAGGGCGGCGGCGGCGGCCGGCTCTCCTGCCGCTGTTACTGCCTGGTGTGGCACGAGAATAATACCGATTTGTCGGAGAGCCTGTGTGTGTGTGTGTGTGTGTGTGTGTGTGTGTGTGTGTGTGTACTGCTGGCGCCTCTCCGGAGCCTTGCGAACACGCACACACACACACATGCACACACCCACAAACACACACACACACGCACACACACACACACAGAAGCCTCCCCGTGTCTGACAAGCGGCCGCGGCCGACTGGAAGAGGCTAGCAGCGTTCACGCGGGACGGACAGACGTGGCTGGCAGGCAGGCAGGCGGGCGGGCGGCCGGGCAGTCAGGGCTGGCAGGCATAGCACGGAACGCGGCGGACCGGCTGAACAAGCGACTTCTGCCTGCCCCCTTCCGCGCCCCCGCGCGCGCGCGCATTCAAAAACAGGGACAATTATGCAGATGACCAGAAGCTCGTTCTGTTTTAATCCACCCCTCCGGGAAGGGAGGGGGTGGGGGTGAGGGGGATGTAAAATAAAAACACTGTGGTGTCTACGGAAACAGCGCGCGACAGAGAGGGTAGCTGTGGTGTCGCCTGGAGTATTGCGGAAGTGCTGCTGCGTCACTACCCCGCGCCCGACATCTGGGGGGGGGGGAGGGAGCGAGACGGCGGACAAGGGGCAATGATATGGCGGGATCAACTTTAAATTAATGCGCAAAGGGGAAGTTTGCATATTATTTTTCTTCCTTTATTATTATAGTCGCGATCGTGTGGCGTGTTCCAAGTCTCGCTCTTTCTCTCTGTCTCTCTCTCTGTCTCTCTCTCTCTTCCCCCCTCCCCCTCCCTCTCTCGCTCTCTCAGCAGCGCAGGGCTCAAAGCGAACGGCAATATTAAGGGTGTGCAGGTCCTCTCGTACTCTCGGAATCGTCACGCTTATTAGTCAAAAGTGGGGGTGGGAGGGGTGGGTAGGCTGACCACCTCCTCCCCAACAGCCAAGGTGGCAACGCCGCTGCAACACCGCCGAAGTCGGTGTCACCGTCCAGCTCCGGCTTTCCGGACCAGAGTTTGGGTCAGTTTCGCTCTTCTTCCGGATTTTTGGCAACCACAAGTCGGCTCTAAAACCTCGCACGATCACGATTCAAAAACGAAATCACACTGCCACGAGGCGGCGAAAACGATAGTGTGACTTGCAAGTGTTAAAAATTTGGCAGTCAAGATTCGGTTCTCCGTCAGGTTTAAAAGGACGGGGCGCGTCGAATCCGTCTATTGTAATGTTTAGCGGGCTCCGGTCCTCCGGCAGACGTCGCGCATTGTCACAGCGGTGGGAGGAGGGGGAGGGACGGCTCCCCCGCACCACGCACCTCCTCACCCCGCCACGTGCGAGAGAGAAGGTGTAGTCTGTCTCTCTCTACTCATGCCTGGAACTCGAAAAAGGCCTGCATTTGAGCCAGTCAAACTCAAATTGCAGTCGACTCACAAATATGGTATTGGTCTCATCTTGTAGAGGAAGAATGAGGCTATGTTTTGAATATAATTTCGACTTGGTCTTTCGCTGCCTTCCACTTAAAAACCTTCTCTGATATCGGCCGACTTTCAAATGATTCCAGGAGCCTTCCTGGAAATCGCACTGACACGAAAAATATTTCAAAACACAGTCCAAGTAAAGTACTATGTTTCTGGGAAGTCTCGTCATGATACCATTTCAAATTCTCGAGTTTGACTGGCTCAAAAAGTGGAAAAAACGGATGTTTGGACGCCTCTAGAGCAAAAACTAGACGGGCTAGGAAGGACAGACACATACCATTAGAATCAGCGTATTCAGAACTGTCGATTTATGAAATAAAAAAAGTAAGCCGGTACACCCTTAATAATCATGTAATCCCTCAGCGAGCGGCTCTGCGCGCAGGGACGAGAGAGAGAGAGAGAGAGAGAGAGAGAGAGAGCGTGACGCCGTGCGATTGGTTTGAGCCCTCAGAGACAGAGAGGGACAGAGGCACGTGGGGGAGAGAGAGAGAGACAGACAGAGAGAGGGACAGAGAGAGACTGAGAGGGGCATGCTGATTTCTCCGCGTGAGCTCTACAAACGTTTTACACTCACATCCTCAAATTTCCCTTATCTACTTCCCCCCTCCTCTCCCCTCCCCTCCCCCCGCCGGCTCTGACGGTATAATGTTAGTGGGTGTAAGGAAGGGTAGCGGAGGGGGGGGGGGGAGGTAATCACCATCGCGAACCTCATCAATAACAGGACCTCTTCCTGCCGTCGCCGAAGCGTTCCGGTGGGCGTGGCACCGCCAGGACACCACCAGGACACCGTCAGAGAGAGAGAGAGAGAGAGAGAGAGAGAGAGAGAGAGGGGGGGGGGAGGGAGGAGAGGCCGCCGGGGGCTGGCCGGCCTGCAAGCAGGAAAAATAGGACAGGACATAAGAGGAAGGCGGCGCGAGCTGTAGAGAGCAGGGTGCGGGGCGGGGCGGGTGGGCTGAACAGAGGCGTGTAGGATATCATGCATGCCGCCGACGTCAAGGACCCCCCTGGGGGCCGAGGCGAGGGTGTGTGTGTGTGTGTGCGTGTGTTTGTGTGCGCGCACAGCGCCCCGGACACGCTTCCTCAAGGCGCAAGCTCATGTAGTGCACGACGGAGGTGTGTGGTGGAAGGGGGGGGGGGGGGGGGGGGGTAAGCGCCCCCCCCCCTAGTCGCCCCTTGTTACGCCCCGTTTGTCCAGCACGGCCCGAGGCGTCGGCTGCCATTCCCATGCAAATCGGCGACGATCAACGCGCCCGCCCGACCCGGAATCAAGCGACTGTGTTTGTATCGGAGGGGGGGGGGGGGGGGAGGGGTCCTGGAGCTGTTTGCTGACAACAAAAGCGCGGCCGCCGCCGGGGGACGAACCCGCGGCGCGACACCCCCGTCCCGGGCCACCTGTTCCGCACTTCTTCCACTTCTTCCACTTCTTCTTCTTCTTCTTCTTCTTCTTCTTCTTCTTCTTCTTCTCGGATGAATATATTTTTTGTCTCTTTTTTTTCGCGACAAAGATTGGCTGGACATGCGGCAGGCAGGCCCGGCCTATACTGCGGGGCTTTCAATAAGAGCTGCATCGCTGCTTGTCCACGTCGATGCGGTCGCAAAAAAACGGTGGTGCGACCAGTGTTTGAACCCCCGACCCAAATCACGGAGAGCCGTCCGTCAGCGAACGGGCTGGCAGCGCTGGCAGTGATTGGAGTCGGGCTGGAGATTTATGCCTCCCGCCAGACACGAGGGAGAGAGAGAGAGAGAGAGAGAGAGAGAGAGAGAGAGAGAGAGAGAGAGAGAGAGAGAGCGAGCGGAAAGTGCGTGTTGTTTTGACAGCGCGCGTTCGCGCCGTCGTTTTTTCCTCTCCGTTTTATTTTTTTAAATCGTTAATTGGTGTCCGTTTGTTCTTTTGCTCGCACCCGACACCGGATGCTGCGTCCCCTCTCCCTAATCAGAGTCTGTATGATGGGGGGGGGGACTCATGGATATCTGGGCCAGGTCAAAGGATCGTTTTTATCTCACCGTTTTCAAGTTTCAAAATATTTTAAAAATAAATCCGGATTTTTTTAAAAATGTCAGGGTTGCTGTGATTTTTTTTTGGGAATAATTAGAAAACACATGTGGATGCGGTCAACGGAAAAAAATTAATCGTGTGAATAATTGGTATGGGAAGTATGAGCAGTGAGTACCGTGCGGAGCCGGGGCGGCAGCAGCGTGCAGCAGCGGGGAGCGCCCGGCAGGGTAGGCCACGTCTGTCGCCGCGGCCGCCGGTGCAGCGCGGGCTGCCTACCCTCCGACCCGCGGGCGCTCGGGTGTTAGTGCCGGGCTGGGCCGTGCGGGGGGCGGACTCGTAAAAGCGTGCAGTGCTCGTCGGAGTCCTCCCCACCGGGGGCCGCGGGGGTCGCCGCCGCCGCCGCCGCCGCCGCCGCCGCCGCCGCCGCCGCCGCTGCCGCCGCCGCCGCCGCCGCTGCCGCCGCCGCCGCCGCTGCCGCCGCCGCAGCCGCTGGGCCCCTGTAGGAAGGACCCCGGCAGGCCAGGAGGAGAGGATATACGACGCATTGATTTTGCATCGCCAGGGGGTCCGACCCTACTGCACTCTGTCGCCGCAGTGAGAGAAACGACTTAAGTCTCTGAGTTACCCTGGGCCAACTCCGGATATCTAACCGAATTACACTTGAGTTACCCCCGACCAAAAAAAAAAGCCGCTGCTAACTTTTACAATATTTTGCAAGCTCCCTGAATGTTGTTGGTCTGTTACCCAGGATCGCCTTTCTGTTACACCGGTTCACCCCTGCTGTTACCCCGGCTTACCCACTCCCGCTCTGCCCGAATTTTACCCCCCGCTTACCCGTGCTGTTACCCCGACTGTTACCCCCGCTTACCCCGTCTGTTACCTTGACTTACCCTGTCTGTTACCTTGACTTACCCTGTCTGTTACCCTGACTTACCCCGTCTGTTACCCTGACTTATCCCGTCTGTTACCTTGACTTATCCCGTCTGTTACCCTGACTTACCCCGGCTGCTACCCCATGTTGCAGGCCACATCCGCACGCTGGTGCCGCTGGACGCGGAGAGCCGCGTGCACTACTGGCTGACGGTGGTGGCGCAGGACCACGGCGTGGTGCCGCTGAGCAGCCGCCTCGAGGTGTACGTCGGCGTGGAGGACGTCAACGACAACGCGCCGCTCACGCTGCAGGCCGCCTACCGCGGCGAGGTGGCCGAGAACTCCCCCGCCGGCAAGTGGGTGGCCGAGGTGCGCGCCCGCGACCGGGACGTCACCCCCGGCAGGCTCTCGTACCGCATCACGGGCGGCAACCCGGAGAACTTCTTCGCCATCAACCCGGACACAGGTCAGCCCCCGCCCGCGGCGAGGAGAGGAGAAATAATAAATTCGAAAGCCGCATAAAGTCTAGAATGTTTCGTCACCCTCGCTACTTTGTCGTCGTTACTTGACAAGTATTTTGGTGACGAAATTTTGTTCACTTTGAAAATATTACTTTGAAAAAAATTTAAAATCGAGCAAGATTTTATGGACGGTTTTTTCGTCAGATGACGAGGGAGATTTTGACAGTGTGGTGTTTTAATGTCGGTTCTCGCACGCAGGCGTGGTGACGACGACGGAGCGGCGCCTGGACCGCGAGAACCAGCCGGAGCACAACCTGGAGGTGACGGTCTCGGACAACGGCAGCCCACCGCTGTCCTCGACCGCGCGCCTCTTCGTCGCCGTCCTGGACGTGAACGACAACGCGCCCGAGTTCGAGCAGACCTTCTACCACGTGACGGTGCCCGAGAGCGTGCCCGGCGCGAGGAACAGCTCCGCCCTCTTCCAGGTAACGAAGTGTGTGTGTGTGTGTGTGTGTGTGTGTGTGTGTCCTGTCCGTCCCGTCGGAGCCGCTAATCCTTAACGCTGCGAGTGCCCCCGAGTGCGACTGACGCGATGCAAGGTTTTCAGTATTGTGTTGGACAAACCACCCGTAACAGGCTGCTCGTGCCGTAACTCCTAATGTCAAGTCCAGATAACTGTCAGCACGCGAAAACAAGCCCCAGAAATAAATAAAAAAATAAATATATCCAGTCGCTGAATTATTTTGACTCCCATCTTGTGTAATTTGCAGATCGAGCCAGTTGCATTCAGCTCATGTCTCTCTTCCTGCCTTTCCCTTAACAGAACTCAACAGACGGTGGTGCTGATCTCTCGAGTGATGTGAATCTAGAGAGTGGAGCGTGGGAGTCGTTTAATGTGGCCTCCCTCAGTGGAGAGCGCTTTATGAGGGTAAGAGGGTGCCTAATGGATTTTTTTTTGTTTTCAAATTGGCACTGCACTTGCTCTCGTTCTATTTTGTTTTGTTTTTTTGTACTTTTTGATTTTTGAAATGCATTATTTAGTGTCTCTCCTAGCATGGCAGATTATTCTGTATCTTCAAAAGTATGAATGTCTTGCATTTTGAGAAGGCCCTCCCTGTATTTTGTGATAGATTTCAGATATCAATTAGGCTTTTTTTTTCTCCCCTTTTTTTGCCTTGGTTGTTACAAATTGAATTACAGATTTTCCCGGATACGTGTGGACATGACAGCTTTTTGTATTCAGTTTGACACAAGTCTATATTTAGCACTCCTAATCAATTTTCACTTATGCTTGTTTGGTCTTATTTCCCAATGCATGTTTGTATTTCTAGGATTCCTATTCTGTTGTGTGTGTGTGTGTGTGTGCGTGTGCGCGTGTGTGCGTTAGCATTTTGGAGCATGTAGTGTATCTACCCAAATATTTATTTTTTGTACATTTCTAAAATATTATTTTGAATTAAAAATACTTTTTCAAGACATTTTCATTTCAATAATATGAAAACTACTAGACTCTTGGTTGTGCATGATTGAAAGAATTCGAACAGTAATAGTATTGTCATAAGGACCCTGCATCTCTCTTTTTCGGTGATAGAAATATTGTGTAACCACAAAGCAAAAATATCTTTTTATATTGCAAAGCTGGTTATTGTAGTGTATTCATTGTGTGCTAATTTTTGGTTGTACATATATTTACTGCCTCAAGTCTTATGTGAAACTGTGAGCTAAACAATTGTTCTGTTGTTTGTAGGTGCTGGCGTTTGATCAAGATATGGGTCCAAATGGCCAAGTGGAATACAGTATCAAAAGAGGAAAAGGAAAATTCATGATTCATCAGTACAGTGGAGCTGTTTATTCCCAGAAACCTCTCGTCGCTGGTTCAGAGTATGACTTAATGGTGAGAGGATTTACAATATAAGGCAATTCCAGTAAAATAGTTTTTTTCAGCATAACTTTTCTTAATCCAAATTTCTGTTGTAGATCCGTGCCACAGATCAAGGCTCCCATCAACGTATTGCAACAACTCGAGTTAATGTTGTGGTTGCTTCCGTTCCACCGTCGTCACCTCATCCTCCTCAGATTAAAACAGTGGACCAACAAGTACAGATAACAGAAAGTGATAAAGCTAAATATTTAGTTACTCTCATTCAGGCATCTGATGAAGATGGGGATAAACTATGGTTTGACATTGTTGGTATGTATGTTTGATTTTCAGTAGGCCTCTTCTCTCCAATACAATGTGACTTTCTAAGATATTTTATTATCAACAAGACAAATTTGTAATTGTTTCTTCTTTCCTGTCTGATTCCCTAGATGGTGATAGAAGAGACGAATTTTATATTGGCCGGGACCAGGGGAATATCCTGTTGGCAAAACAATTAGATTATGAAACTCAAAGCTTCTATAACCTAACTATCAGTGTCTCTGATATGCACCATACAGTATACACACAGGTACATTGAATTCCATACTGATCTTTGTCTACTGTGTTTGATCAAAACTAAATAATCTGTTCAATCCATTTCTTTCAGTTGTATGTTACAGTCCTGGATACCAATGAACACAGACCTGAATTCTCAGAGTCTGAGTACAAAGTAGAAGTTGCAGAAAGTGCTGAAGTGGGAACTGCACTTCTTGAACTACATGCAACTGACCTGGATGGAACAGACCGTGTTTTCTACAGTCTGCATACAGCCAGAAGTCCTGCATCCTTAGAGCTATTTAAAGTCGATTCACTCACTGGTGTTCTCTCCCTAGCAGCTGCTTTAGACTGGTAAGATATTTGTTCCATCATTCTTCCCTGAAAATAAGTAGAATATGTTGTTTCTAAAAGGGACTGATTTTATTTTCCCTGCATTTTTTTTTCTTATTTTTAGTGAAACAATGGATGAGCACTTACTAACAGTTATGGTGAAAGACCAGGGAACACCATCTAAGAGAAATTATGCTCGTGTATTGGTAGTTGTTCATGACTTCAATGACCACACTCCTGAGTTTTCCAGCCCTATCATCCAAGGCAGGGTTTATGAGAGTGCCGCTCCAGGGTCAGCTGTCATGCAGGTGCTAGCCACAGATCAAGACAGAGGCCAAAATGCTGAAATTGTGTATGCCATTGCATCAGGTACGTTAACTTGTCACAAAATACAAGCATTTAGGAAACCTTTGCAGCATAATTATTGTTGTCTCTTTTGTTTCCAGGAAATGTTGGGAATATGTTTGCAATTGATCCATCTCTTGGTCACTTGACTGTTGCTCGAGAATTGGATATAAATCATTACTCAGAATACATGCTGCATATCAAAGCTACTGACAAGGGAACACCCCCACTGTCTGCCACCGTACCGGTGCACATCATGGTCACCATGGCAGACAATGCTCCCCCAAGGTTGTGACTTATAAATGGAACTCTTTTTTTCAAATTCACCTAACTTCCCTCGATTGTATGCTCATCCTTTAATTAATTTTGTAGATTTGCTAAAGACCAACTGCTGGCTGAGATTTATGAAAACCTCCCACCTGGCACATACGTGAAGCATGTGGAAGTGAGGAGTACTTCATCATGTACACTCGAAATTGTTGATGGTGACGGCGACGGTGTCTTTTTAATGAATCCTTCAACGGGTGTCATCATAACAAAGATGCCTCTTGACTATGAAAACAAAGCATTTTACAACTTGACAATTGAGGCTACTAATATGGTAAATTAATTAAATCTCAATATTTTGCTTGCCAAAAATGCAATTTAAATTAATTTTATTCTTTACATGTTCTATAATACAGGCTGGTGTGAAAGCTCGTTCACATGTTATCGTACATGTGCTAGATAGCAACGACAACCCTCCCAGATTTGTTCAAAGTCTCTATCCCGGCACTCTCCCTGAAAATGCTCCAGTGGGGTCCTTGGTTCTTACAAACACCAGTGCTCCCTTAGTCATAAAGGCAACTGATATGGACTCTGACTTAAATGCTTTGCTTCACTATGACATTGTTGAAAACTTGCCCCGAAAGTATTTCCACATAGACTCAAACACAGGTGGGAAAAATAGTCTGCTACTTTATTAATGTCTTTCTCTGATGTAGTAAGTAGAATACATTTTTAAAAACCAATTAATTTTTTGCAGGTGCTGTCAGAACAGTAAATTTGCTGGATTATGAATCAATGCCCCTCTTCAAATTTCATGTGAGGGTATCTGATCGTGGTAAACCAAGACTCACCTCAGAGATTTTGGCTGAAGTGGCAATAACTATTACAGATGTAAATGACTGTCCTCCTCAGTTTATGCAGACAGAATACAATGCCACACTTCTTTTACCAACTTATCCTAATGTTGCTGTGCTGCAAGTAAGCCATTTTTTAAATAAATTATTTAAAACTGATTGAATCTTGAGTTTTAAAATTATGTTACGCTTTCTTTTATACATTCTAAAACCAACTTTTACTCCTAGGTCAATGCCACCGATAGAGATTCTGTATACTTATCTCCGCTGTCCTATGAGCTAGAAAGTCCAGGCATACATGGGACGTTCGCACTGGATAGCAAATCAGGCCTGCTCACCATTTTAGATCCTTCAAAACTACAACAGAAAAGTTCATATAAATTCAGTGCCAAAGTCAGTGATGGGAAGTTCACATCAACAGTGCCCATCAATGTCATGGTCAGTGTGATATTGTAATTCTTGCCCTAGTTTTCTTTTTGTCATGTCATCACTTTGCTCAGGTAGAAATTTTGATTGTGTTGCAGGTCCAGAAGTCAGAAAACTCGGGCCTCGTTTTCCAGAAGAGTGCTTACCATGCTAATATTGTAGAAAATAATACGAAAATTATTACTGTGGCTGTAGTGAATCTTTTGGGTTCGGCATTGAATGAGCATATTGAATTCAGAATATTGAACCCTACAGATATGTTTGTTATCGGAGAGACTTCTGGTGGTATCAAAACAACAGGGAAACGATTTGACCGTGAACTACAGGAGCACTATTCTTTGATTGTTGAGGTACATTTTGCAACAAATATTCAAAGCTATTGTATGTGTGTTTGTGCGCGTATTTGTTAAGTTTTACTTTCTCTGTTTGACAGGCCCGTAGCAAAGACTACAGTGATGATGAGCCTCGAGTTGCTCATGTCACTGTTAATGTGACAATAAGTGATGTGAATGACAACTGTCCTATGTTCGTGAATTTACCTTACTACGCAGTGGCATCAGTGGATTCCCAGAGAGGTGATGTGATTACAAAGGTATGAGTGAAAGTGCCCATCAGGCTACTGATCTGTTAACATTGTTCCATGGTTTTTCCCTCTTTTTCTGATTTGCCAAGTGTGCTCAAGGTTGTCAATTGTATTTATTTTAGGTGCAAGCTGTTGACTTGGACAGTGGGGAAAATGGAGAAGTTCGTTATGAGCTCAAAAAAGGTCACGGGGAACTGTTTCGAGTTGCACGGAAATCTGGGGAGATAAGCTTGAGACAAAACCTGGAAGGCCACAATCGAGAGTATCAACTTACCATTGCTGCTTATGATGGAGGTTTGTTAATTAAGGATTTTGCTCTCATTTACTTTTACTGTTATGTCCCTTTCTCTGTTAATAATTTTTTCCTTGCCATTGTAGGAGTCAACCCATGTTCCACTGATGTGTCTGTTCATGTTAAAGTGATTGATCGATCTATGCCCGTTTTCAACAATCAGTTCTACACTGTTTCTGTTCCTGAAAACATAGAACTGTTTACACCACTAGATCTCAGTATTTCTGCTGAATCTGCCCTGGGAAGAAAACTAATTTACTCCATAGTGAAAGGGAACGACTATGAGGAATTTGCTGTTGATTTCAACTCAGGTAGGTGGTGAGATTGGGATATGCAGACATAGATTTGCACATCTGTCAGGATCGCAGTGGCAAAGTCTTCATTTAAGTGTATTAGCTAAGTCTTTACCATTGCACACTTCCAGGATTTGATGGTGTTTGGAGTAAGCAGGGTATGGGTTGTTGTCATGTGTGTGCATGTTGATTTTCTTTTACACCCTTTGTAATGTGTTCAAAAGACAGGTTTGCTCCCTGTAAAATTAATTTTGATATTTTTAAAAAAAATGCTTGTGGTGATGGGTTTAGTAAGTCAAACAAAAGTTTTGTCAAGAATTTGGATCAGCATGTTGTTGGGTTTGTTAGCCGGGTGAGATCTGTTGCTTTCACGAAATTTTCTTATCTTTGAGTTTTACATGACTATTAAATATCTTACAAAGTAGTGGTGTGTTCTTACTATGGACTGCGCTTCACTAAACAAACTTTTTTAACCAACATCTCCATTTGAAACTGGTATCAGTGTGTGCTGGGCCGCTGTGAGCCTATTAATTATCAGTCCCCGTATGACTTCAATTGAGCAGCAACGTTATTTAAATGAAATCCCAGTTTGTTGCCTTACTGAAAACTTATTTTTACTCTTCTTCTTTTCCGCAGCTGGAAGCAATGATAATGGTGCTTGTGAGTATCAATTTCAAGCATTGCTTGTGGCGTAATGTGTGTTTTTTTTTTCTTTGTTGATAGTTGCCGTTTATTTACTACATGTGAAGTAAATTAGAATTGCTAGACTGTTTCTTCATTAATAGATGTTACAGAATTTTAGAGTTTTAGAAAATAATTAATGAGTTTTTAAATGTGTGATGTTTTTTTTATGTCTTTCTTTTACTGCAACTTTAACAACAGATGGATTTTGAGTTTTTCTGGCTTGTATGCATTCTTGGGCTGGTGGTGGAATTATTTCTCAAGATACTTTATTTGCACTTGCAGCATGAGCATATTTTCCTTTTATTTTGCTGGGCTATTTTGTTTCCTTTATTAATGTAGTATGTATTTTATTTGTTTTCTGATTCTGTTATTCACATCATCATTCCACGTCTTAGTTTTTTTTTTTTTTTAGCCCTACAATGAATTGTACTAGGAGTGGCCTGCTTTAAACATTTTGAAAATAGTTGCCGCCTTATTGTGTTATGTGGTTGTGACAACGTTCCTTGTCTTCTCTGCAGGTGTACTGTACGTAATTGATGAACTCGATTTTGAGCACAAGGACTCATATGAACTGACAGTGCGCGCTGTGGACTCTGTGTCGGGTGTCAGCTCCGATGTACTTGTTAACGTGCAAGTCCAAGATGTTAACGATTGTCCACCTGAGTTTATCAATGATTCATACACTGTAGCCGTTTCTGAGGCGGCCACCTTCGGCTCGCCGCTCCTCCAAGTCACAGCTCGAGACAACGATACAGGTGCGAAGTGCTCCCGCACCCACTTGTCGATAGCGGGTTAACCTTCAACTGGTGATGTTCTTCTGAAATATTTTGTCTGACTTTGTGCTCTATGCTTGTACACAGGCATCAACGCTGTCGTGCGGTATTCTATTCTCGAAGATGCCAGAAATGCCACAAAGTACTTCCATATTGATGGTGAGGATGGGTCTGTTTACTTGAAGCAAGCACTGGATAGGGAAATGCAAGATTCGTATCATTTCACTGTGGTCGCAAATGACAGTGGTATTCCAAGCCTCTCCACCACCGCTCATGTTTGGGTATCAGGTAAAGTAACTTATTTCTCTTCCACATCTGTCTTTGTAATTTAATTCATGACTAATACCTTTTTTCTCTTGTGTAGTGCTTGACATGAATGATAATCCTCCGAAGTTTGAACTACCATCGTATAGCTGTGTCCTCTCTGAGGATGCCGAGAGAGGCCAGTTTGTGACAATGGTTACAGCAAGCGATGCAGACACTGTCGACCAGGGACACCTGACGTATTCCATTGTTGGGGGCAACGACCTGCAAACATTTTCCATCCAGCCTAGCAACGGCATTATTAAACTGGTCAACTTGCACCAGCTCCCATTCCACACAGCACATTCCCTTAATGTGTCAGTCACTGATGGTGTATACACTAGTTTTACCCGGGTCCACATTGAAATGCAGCCATCAAATCACCATGACCCAGTGTTCAGCCGGGACTTGTATGAGGCAACAGTGGTTGAAAATAGAGCACCAGGCACTCGTGTTACAATTCTCAAGGCAACAGACGCAGATCATGGGGCTTATGGCCATGTGTCATATTCCATCACATCTCCTCTATTTAGTGAAATTTTCTCCATTCATAAAAATACTGGTGAGCATGTTATTCTCTTCTGTTTCAACTTAAATTTGATGGAGTCTTATTTTTGTTTTCTGACTGTCAAAATTAAACATGCTATACAGATGGTAGAATACCTTGTTATTTTTTAATTCATGCTGTGTGTCTTCTGTTTTTAGGAGAGATAACAACCCGTGTCAAGTTGGATAGAGAGAAACGGCGACTCTATGAAGTTCCTGTTTCTGCTACTGATCATGGGGGGCGAGTAGGACACACAATAGTTCGTGTGAGAGTGGTTGATGAAAATGACAACACTCCTTTTTTCCTGCAAAGAGAGTACAAGGCTTCAGTGCACAGTAACTTGAGTGTTAGTTACGGCTTCCTTAAGGTGAAGGCTCTTGATCGAGATGAAGACATAAACTCACAAGTGGAATACAGCATCTATGAGAAAGAATCTCTTGGAGTAAAGGACCTCTTCTCAGTGAACCCTCTAACTGGAGGCATTTCTTTATTAAAGAGTGCTATTCCCTTTGGTAAGATATTACCTTTCATTGGATGACCATATTTCTATCAATTTCATTACTTGAACCCTGCATTTATTTTTCTTTTGCAGAAAACCAAGTGTTCCAATTTTTCGTTCGTGCTCGAGATAGGGGAAAACCCTCCAGGCATGCTGATGCCCCTGTAGAAGTTTACATCATGGGTTCTGCAGACACCCCTCCTGTCTTCCAAAGGAAAGATGAGAAGTACTTCCTCTCAGAAAAGTCATCTATTGGTAAATAGTGAATGCTCTTGATTATGTATCATCAGAAGTTTGTGTCTGGTTTTAATTGCGATTGTTTGCTTTCACTTTAGGTACGGTGATAGCAAGGCTGAAAACACTAACAAATGTGTCAGTTTCATATCGCATAGTGTCTGGTCAGGAAGAAAATGCATTGTTTGCTGTTGATGAAGATGGTACTCTGACATTGCAACAGTCTCTGGATAGAGAGTTGACAGATCATCATCACATTGCTGTTCTTGCTGAAACACACACAAGTCCATCATTAGTGGCCCTGGCAGAAATAACTTTGAAGGTGTTGGACGAGAATGACAATGCACCTCAATTCCACTCCAACTCTTATGCTGCTGTTATATCTGAAAATGTTGATGAAAAGACATCTATTGTGAAAGGTAATTAATTATTTCATGATTCCGCATTTTGGTTCTCTATACATTTTGACTGTCTTTAATTTCATTCTTGTCTATTTTTCAGTTACTGCTGAGGATTCTGATCAGGGTAGCAATGGGGAAATCCGCTACTCACTAGAAACGGATGATAGTGACTTGGTACACACATTTACAATTGATCCTCACTCTGGTTGGATATCGACTCTGATACGTTTAGACAGAGAAGCGCTCCAGCATTACAAACTGACAGTTGTTGCCAGTGATAATGGCCATCCCAAGCATGCGAGCCGTTGCATCGTTCATATTCAAGTCCAAGACTACAATGATAACCCGCCTGCATTTTCAAACAGTCTCTACAAAGCAGCCGTTAATGAAGATGCTCTTCCTGGCACTGTAATCATTCAGCTAACTACATCTGATGCTGATTCTGTCAAAATGCCAGTGGATCTGTACATTGTGTCCGGAGATCCTGCTTCCCAGTTATCAGTGAAACCAACAGGAGAAGTGTATGTCCTGCGGCCTTTAGATAGAGAAACAGTCCCCCATTACAATTTACAAGTTGTGGCAACAGATGGGAAGTTTGTCACTACTTCAAATGTATCTATTGAGATTTTAGATGCAAATGGTATATATTTTCTGCTCTATTTTCCTGTTTCCTCATTTAACTTAATACTTCCTATTACATTGGAAATAATTTATGTCTCATGTTGCAGACAATCCACCATACTGTTTGCGCCATCGTTATCGCTCCATTGTGTCAGAGGATGTTGATACTGGTACTTTCCTCTTGAGCATTAGAGCTTCTGACGTTGATGAAGGTTCACATGAAAATCTGCGTTTCTACCTGACTGGGACTGGAGCTGAGTATTTCACATTGGACAAGGCAGGGGGTAAGTTCATCGCTTTGCATCTTTATCCTTGAGCTGTCCATGAATATTGAAATTGATGGCAAAAAAGATTAATTCACTTTTGTTTTTCAGGTCATCTGAGGACTGCTCACATTCTTGATCGTGAAACCCAGAGCAAATACCTATTAACAGCCCACGTTCAGGATAGAGATGGCACAACTCAAGGAGGAGAGTGCAGTTCTCAGGTTGAGATTCTTGTGGCAGATGTTAACGACAATGCTCCACAATTTACCCTTTCATCTTATACTGCATCACTCTCTGAAGATGCTCAGATTGGAACATTGGTTGCTAAATTACATGCAACTGACAATGATACTGGTAAAGTCAATAAAAGTTACCCATCATGTACCTTTGTGTGCCAGCAGTGCAGTATTATAGCTTTTTTTTCTTCTTTAGGAATTAATCGCAAAGTGCGATATTCTATTGTGGAGAATGAGCATTCCTCCAGTAGCAATGTGCACTTCAGAATTACAAGCGATAGTGGTATTGTTACTCTTGCTCAGCCTTTAGATCGAGAACAAAAAGACCACTATAATCTGACCATTGAAGCATCTGATCAAGGAACACCACAGCTGAAGAACAAAACTCACCTTTATGTTAAAGTTCTTGATGTCAACGATAATCCCCCAGAATTTGTGTCCAAATTATACTATGCAGTAGTGCCTGAACTTGCACCAGTTGATACGACAGTTGTGAAGGTCATGGCCACTTCCAAAGACATTGGTGTGAATGCAGAAATCTCATACTCAATTTTAAGTGGAAATGGACACAACAAATTTACCATTGACCGCAAAACTGGGGTTTTGAGCATTAGAGAACCTTTGGATTATGAAGTGTGCAAAAGTTATTTCCTTACTATTGAAGCTGTTGATGGTGGAGAGCCACCCCTAAGCAACCAAGCTACGATCAATATATCTGTCTCTGATGGGAATGACAATACCCCTGTATTTAATCAACCTTCCTATGCGGCACGCATTAGAGAAGATGCTCATGTTGGAGGGAAAATTCTTCAGGTACATTCTTTTGTTCTGAATAAGTTACATTTCTGATTTTAATTTGTGCATTTCCACTAAAATATTATCCTTTATTTTGCAGGTTACAGCCAGTGATTTTGACAGTGACCTCAATGGTCAGATTGTTTACAAGATTAGGAGTGGGGATGGTATGCGTCAATTTCTGATTGACAACAGCACTGGTTATATTTCTGTTGCCAAACCACTAGACCGAGAAACTTTATCAAATTATGTTCTGGAAGTGGAAGCTATTGATAGTGGCATACCACCATTGTCCAGCACAACCCTTGTAAATGTAGAAATTTCTGATGTCAATGACAACCCCCCTATTTTCTCAGAGAAGAACTACACAGCTGTTGTCCAGGAGGATAAACCTCTTGGCTACACTGTTTGCCATTTAAAAGTTACTGATGCTGACACTTTCCCGAACACTGAGCCATTTGTTTTTGAAATTGTTTCTGGAAATGATGCTGGAATGTTCAGAATGGAAGATGGGTCTATTCGTACGGCAGCTAAGTTCAATCACAAGAACAAGGACACCTATGTTTTAAGAATTCGTGTGTTTGACTACGGCCTTCCACCGTTGTCCTCTGACACTTGGGTTGTTGTCAAGGTATGTATTCTCTTCATACTGGCTTCTGTCTGTCCTTAAAAATATTCAGATTCAACAATGTTGTTTTCTCCTTCCCATCAGGTTGTGGAGGAGTCTCAATACCCACCAATCATCACCCCACTTGAAATCTGGATCAATTCCTTCCAAGACAACTTTGTGGGCGGAGAAGTGGGTCGTGTGCATGCTTCAGATCAAGATGTGTACGACCAGTTGGCATATAAGCTTGTTCCCATGGTGACCCAGCAGACTGGACAGGGGCAGGCTGGACCTGCAGCCAGTCAACCAGCCCTCTTCAACATCATTACTGGCAATGGCTCGATTATTGCATCTCCCCAACTTGATGTCGGCCAGTACAAACTGAATGTGTCAGTAACTGATGGAAAGTTCATATCATATGCAACAATCAAGGTGGGAAAAATTTTCTTATTTTCTTATTTTGAATCAATAGAGCATATTTCACCAATTTTGCTGTTTCCATAGGTGTGGGTTGAGTTGGTGTCTGATGAAATGCTAAAAGACTCTCTGAGCATCAGCTTCAGAGGGATAACAGCCCAAGACTTCCTTCAGAACCACCGTAAAGGATTCATTAGAGCAATGCACAAAGTTCTATCAGTGAAAGTGAAAGATATAATTCTTGTCAGTGCTCAGGTAAATAAGATCAAGATTACAATATCATCCTCTTAATCACTTCTTGTCTTTGGCAGTTTTTAAAATTACATTTTTTTTCTGATTCATTAACTTACATTGTGATATTCTGCTACAGGATGCTCAGTTTTCCTCAGTCCGTCGAATGAAGCGGGATCACTCCAGCCTTCTGATGGTTCTTTTTGCTGTTCGAAACCCCACTGGATCTGGATTTGTTCATGTTGATAAACTTAGGAATATTGTATCGTCCCACATTGAAGACCTAGAGTCTGCTCTGGGCCTTGTTGTTGATCAAATCGCACAGAAACATTGTACCAACTCTTATTGTGCCTTTGGGACCTGTGAAGATAGGGTCTCTTTGAACAGAACAGCAGTGACTGTTGTGAGTAGTCAGCTCTCCAGCTTTGTGTCTCCTCGCCATCATCTCGAAATAGTTTGCCACTGCTCTCAGGGTTACTCAGGTGAGTTGAAATTCTTAAACTGTTGAAATTTGGTACATTGAGCTGTCAGTTCTCCTGTAAAATAGCTCTTTGACCATTTATAATTTCAATTTTTACTGTGTGCAGGTGAACACTGTGATATGGCTGTTAACAAATGCGCAAACAAGCCCTGCCCCGAAAATATGATGTGTGTGCCAGATACTAGTTCATCAGGATTCTCTTGCCAGTGCCCAGAAGGCATTTCTGGGCCAGTTTGCCAAGAAAATGAAACAAACTGCCAGAATGTTTGCTACAGCCCTCGAAGCTCCATGTCCATGGCTGGAAGAAGTTATGCTTTGTATGCTATTACAAGACCTTGGCTTGAGAAGGAGCTTAATGCAACCCTTCGTTTACGAACTCTTTACCCAACTGGAAACTTGCTCTATGTCATGGGGAAAATCGACTATGCTATATTGGAGGTGAGTGAACCCACAGTGGATTTTTCTGATGTTTGAAATTTTGTGATGTGTTATTACTCATCTGAACATTTCCTTTGTAGGTTGTGAATGGCATTGTGCAGTTCAGATTTGAACTTGGTAGTGGAGAGGGCATTGTCCGAGTCACAAGTGTTGTGGTAAACGATGGAAACTGGCATGAGATTGTTCTTGAGCGCACTGGCAACACAGCACAACTCACAGTTGACAAGACTCATGTTGCTCAAGGTGTCGCCCCTGGCACATCAGATATACTCAACTCCCAGCATGGCCACCTGCTCTATTTTGGTTCTGAGGTAATTACATCGCCACTGGCTGCCACTTTGCTATCATCTTTGTTGTTATTCTACTTTCATAACTGTTATGCTGTTTCTCTCAGGTACAACCGCATGCAACGGTCAAAGGCTTTGAGACACTGTCTAAAGGCTTCACTGGCTGCTTGGATGCAGTACAGCTGTGGGGAACACCTGTACCAGTACACTCCTCCAGTGCCAGCACTTTTGCTGCTCTGAAACGCTTGGCCAATGTTCAGTTTACGTGTGGGCCACCTGTCACACCTGGGGCTTGTGGTCTTCACCCGTGCCTGAATGGTGGCACATGCCGAGACGATCCAGACAGCGCTGACGGCTTCACATGCTTGTGCCTCGAGCGGTTCACTGGCGCGAGGTGTGAGAAGGACACAGCGCCATGTGCATCCTCTCCTTGTCTAAACGGTGGGCGCTGCTTGCCTCTACCGGGTGGATCGTACAAATGTGAATGTGATGAGGGATTAACTGGTGAGGCTAATTAAGTTTCTTTCTGAAATACCTCTTCATAATTTTTAAAACACTATTGACAGTACATTTTATTTTTTGTGTTTCAGGAAAGAGGTGTGAATATGGACGATACTGCAATCCCAACCCTTGCTTTAATGGTTTACCATGTGAGGAGGGCGACAACAGTCCACTCTGTAAGTGCTTAGCTGGCTTCACTGGAGACCTGTGCGGCCAAGACATTGATGAGTGTGCCTCGTCCCCTTGTTACAATGGAGGCACCTGTGTGAACCAGCCTGGCACTTTCTACTGCATTTGTCCCATAAATATGACTGGCTTTGATTGCAATACTGCAGTCTTCTACACCTCCATAACTTCCTCCATCTACAATGTCACATGGGATGAAATCCTGGGTTAGTTCTCTTGAAATATTGATTGTATGAGTTTAATTCGCCGAAATGTGTGCGATTGAACTAACACATTTCTTTCTACCAGTAGGCATTGTGGTAACGTTTGTCATAATCGTTGCCTCTGTTGTGGCCTGCATATGCTATCGTAGATTTCGCATAAACAGGCGAAACAGCGGCCGAGGAGGTAACATCAATAATGGAACCAATAAGGACAACATGGTTTTGAACTCAACACGTGTAACAAATGCAGACTTCAAGAGGAGCTCCAAGCTCAGTAACTTAGAAGTTAGCCAGGTATATGTCATTCAAAAAATTTTTAATTTCATTCAACTCAGTTTCTGTCTTGTTTTGTGTAATTTAACGCTGTATTCTTGACCGCAGAGAGAACCTCTGACATGCCCAGCCCGCCCTGTGTCTTTCACACCAAGCACACATCATGAACAGTATCTCGCAGCCACTCTGAACAATTTGGACACACTGAGGAGTTATGGTTCTGCAGGAGATGAATTGGAGAATGTGCCTCCTGACTATCTTCGGAACTTAAATCGGCAGTCTCCTTTGAATGTTGTTGGCGCACCCAATGTTCAGCTCCCTCTTGGTGACATGAGTAAATACAATAATGGTGAGTAAGAGAGTTGACGTGGTTAAATAAGCCACAATTGCTGAATGTTTGGACTGAAACATCATTAGATTTTTCATTGTGCGCAGGAGGGAAAGCTACGGATGACTGTTGCCGTTCTCCGGGATACCACTGGGATATTTCAGACTGGTCAAGGCCATGTCAACCCCCGTTACCCAACATAACTGAAGTCCCTGGTAGTGAAGTTCCAGACTCCAGCAGTTTCCACAGTGATGAGAGTAATGAAGGAAGGCCAATGGGCAGCCTAACTCTACCAACCAGTAAGTGTTTCACCAAAACAAACCTTTCACATTCTGTTGCATTACTTAAAACACTCCTCATGTGTTTTATCTCATTTTCAGTGGCTGATGCTATTAATGGAGCTCGGGACATGGAAACATTGAATGAAGAAGACTGTGGGGATGATGCTGAAGAGATGGACGCACACAGCTATTTGCTGCATCCAGACAACTACTTGCCACACAATCCGCTGCCAGAGTCCGACGATGAGGACGGTCCCTACGGCTTCCAGGGAAAGCACCACCACCGTAGATCTTTAATGAGGAGCCAGAGTGAATTGTCCACAAACTTATGTGACATAGATGATTCAGAAATGGAAGGGCCGGATGTTCATCGGCCGTGGACCAAAGTTACTCAAACATCTGTATGACCTCAGCGGTGCTGGGACTTCCCCAGCACTTTCATGCACCACGGTGATTTTGCCGTTGCTGCTTGTTGAACTTCCTGAAGATTGGGGTATATCCAGCAAGCTTCCAGCTTGTGCCTTTGTTGATAAGTTCTTATTTAATACGGTATGCTAGGTTTAGTGAGAGCCTCCTTCATGTGTTCTCCGCGAAATTTAATTTTTAAAGGCTGTAGTGTAGTTGGAGTTGAGTGGGGCCATGTGAAAGCTATATGAAAGTAATTGAGTTGTTACCTCCATCCCCTTACTCATGACTGCCACTGGGTAATCAGTAAAAATGAATCTTTTCAAATGTGCGGTATTGATTTGTATTGAAGACTGCTTCAATTGCTTTTTATATTCTATGACCAAATCTTTTTCTTTTTTTTTGGCTGTTGTGGCTGTCGTGCAATGATAATTGTACTGACATGTTCAGTGCCTTTCTAACATGAGATCCTATCCCGATCCATTAGTTTAAGAATATCGATCTCAACCATTGCATAAACTACTACCAGAATTTGAGAGCTCCAAATATGCACAGAACAATTGTTTTTACATAAGCGTGGAATGAGACCCAGGTGTACTTTGAAGACTGACTGAATGGTTTGAGCTCACCACTTATTGGTGTTGATGAATATGTTCTCCACCAATGTGCCTGGAGAATGTGATTTTTATTTTCGTGTTTGGTCCTGTCAAAGAGACCATATGGACTGAAGGAATGCATCTTTTGCTTTCTTTTGACTTTTTATTCCCATCCCATATTATGTAACTTCCTATGAGGATATTTGTTTTTCTTCAGAGATCCATTATTTTGGCTAACATGAGTAATAAATAACAAAAATGTCCAAGATGTGAGGAAACAAGTATGGACGATGAAAGGTCTTTAGCTGATCCTTGTTTTGTACCAAATGCAGATTTTTGTGTGTCTTGCTCTTATCCAAGAACAGTATTCAAATCATGTTTTCATTTAATTTATGTGAATTTGGTAATAGTGCTGTGTCATTCCTCTCTTTTGGTTACATTCCCATGTTTGTCTGAGACCATTATTTTAGTCTGCTACCAATGTTTCTTTCTGTGCAAAATACTGACCCCCATCTTTTGTGCATTTTTCAATCAATTCCAATAGTTTGAATGACGGAACTGAATTGTGCCATTCAAGAGTGTTCATGCTTAGAAGTATTCTTAATATCTGCAAAAGTAATCTTTTGTTACTTTTTCCTTGGTACCATGTCAGAAGGGAAGAGGTACATATCTGAAAGCTTTCTGGAAGCTGAAAGACTTGTGATATTTATTTTAATTCTTGTACTGAACACAGCTTCTGTTCTGTGGATGAGTTAAAATATTCAGTCCATTTCAGTATTGGTGCAGCTTCGTATGTATTAGTGTTTCTGACTAAATATCCTGTGCCAACTTGGTAGGACACCTCTCCATGGTGCTAGATCTTCATTACAGACATGTCCATTATTTACATGAATGTATGGGTCTTTCTTGATTGATTTGGTTATTTATTATCTTCAGAAGTTGTTAGAAATAATTTTCACGAATCCTTAGATCTCCTTCATGTGTCCTCATACAATTTTCTGTATAATCACCATGTACACTTTTCTTTTATAATTATTCCTTCAACAAGGCCAAACAGACTCTTGGAAGCCTATCGTTTTTACTGACATACTATCATATGTTATTTTTGACCTTTTCATTGAAAAACTCCATATCAGACCAAATGAAGTTTCAGTGATCTACTAAACTAATATTCTTTTAAAATGTATCTGTGATATTTTCTAGCTGTATGATCTTTTACTTGATGGATGCATTGTTTTTGACTTGACCTTACTGCCCCTAAAAAAATTAATGTGAATTTCATTTGTTTCCTTGTAGAGTGCTTACTTCATAGAAAACGAATAAACTGTGTGATATTAATATATTGCTAAGGCTAGCGGAACTCTTTATATTGCCAGGAAAGCAATCCAATTGACATTATAATATGTAAATATCTGTAAATAGACATTAAGTTGAGAAATGCCTGTGTGCGGTGTACATATCTTGTCTGTAAATAAAACAATAAATAATAATGTTGATGAATGTGGATGTCTTCACTTTCCTCCCCAACCTCCTCACGCTGGGTTTGCCGGGGCGGGGTTCGCCGAATGGTGTACACATCACATTCATATCAAAATATCAATTCAGCGCAAAAGTGCCGACACATTCAAATCAATATATCAATTGAAGCTCCAGAGCGGGTCAAATTGTGCAGGCCGGACCCGTCAGGCCCCTCATGCCGCTTCGGCGCTAGCCCGAACGTAACCCGTCCGCTTCGGCACTGCCCGAATGGGCTCGGCTACAGGCCGAAGCGGCCGGGCTACGTTCGGCCCGTAGCCGGGCCCATATTTGGGTGTTCGGACAGTGCCGAAGCGGACGGGTTACGTTCGGGCTAGCGCCGAAGCGGACAAAGGGGCCTGAAGGGTCCGGCCTGCACAATTTGACCCGCTCTGGAGCTTCAATTGATATATTGATTTGAATGTGTCGGCACTTTTGCGCTGAATTGATATTTTGATATGAATGTGATGTGTACACCATTCGGCAACCCCCGACCCGGCAAACACCCGAAGCACGTCCAGAATCGGCATTAAAAATTTCGCAGCACACAACGACGCTCAGGAATATTTTCGGAGTACTTATCATTTTAAAAACGTGTTGAAAATATTTTTTTAAAATAATTATGAGGGGTATCTCCGGTCGGGAGTATTTCCGGGACGCACCCTAACGAGAGGGGGGAGACTCAACGCTATGTTTCGGCGGAGAGATGGGAGACCTTGTGGTCCGCCTGGCGGGCAGGGGATGGCCCGGCGTAGTTGATTCGCCATGTGCATCCAAAAGGTGTCGGGTGGGATCGAACCACCGGACGCGCGCACGGGTTACCGACGTTCTAACGCACTGAGCTACCGCGGAAGTCTCCAAGGGAGAAAGCCGACGGATGGTCCGTAGGCGCCTGGGCTTGACAGCGCATTTTCCCTGAGGAGCCTATCGGGCTGAGCAGGGGTTGGAGCCTTCGGGCCAACCAACAAAAGCGAATTTAAAAAAAGCGCATTTGGCGGCAAATTGCAAATAAGTCGAAAAATGATACTTTGAGTTTTTTGAAAAAGTGCAGTGTGTTTGGATACTGACCCCTATATATGGTTTCGGAGTCCCTTTCGTCTCCGGAGTAGGTGAGCCCGCGGGTTCGCCGGGGGCAGCTCTGTGACGCTCCTCGGCGGGGGGGGGGGGGGGGGGGGGGGGGGGGCTCCGTTGGTTTCGGAGGCTGTGCGTGCCACGCGTTGTCTGGTGTTGCTACGCTAATCACAGCCCCACTCCCGTAATGCAATTGCACAACAAAGCTACCCCCCACCCCCACCCCACACACACCTAACACTCCACCCCATCCCATCCTCTCGCCACCACCGGCAACGTGTCTGGCCTGGAGGGGGTGCGAGCGAGAGAGAGAGAGAGAGAGAGAGAGAGAGAGGGAGAGAGAGAGAGAGCAGCCGGGCTTCACTGCAGTAGGGGAAACGAAAGGCGTGTTGTAAAAAAAATTAGGATAGTACAGCTAGGGTGTCTAGTCCCAAAAATTGTAATGTTTCAGAAAATTTCACAAAACTTCCCAGTTATTTGGGATATTTTCCTCCAAATCTTTCTTTTTAATTTCGGGAGTAGAAACTCCCTTGCGTACAGAACAGTGTGGGCTGCGAACCCTCCGGGGGTCATGTTCGCCGTCCCGTCCGAGCCGAGTCAGCAGGGCCGCCGTGTGAGGCGCTAATTCTATGACAGCAAGCCATGAGAACGCACCCGGGTCAGCGGCGGCCCTCGCCTCCTGGTTGTCCAGGTTCAGGTTCTTGTTGAGCTTCGGCTGCAGGGGAGGGGAGGGGAGGGGAGGGGAGGGGAGGGGAGGGGAGGGGAGGGGAGGGGAGGGGAGGGGAGGGGAGGGGAGGGGAGGGGGGGGGAGGGGTGGAGGGAGGATCCACTTGCAGCTCCGCGAGCCTTGAGGGCAATCCGCTTGAGTTATGTTTTATGGAGGCCGCTGCGCTGCTCTGCTCCGTCTAGTGCGCGAAAGGTCGCTCTCCCCTTCCCTGCCCTCCCCACCCCTGGTCCGAGGGGGCGTGGTGTGTGTGAGTGTGCGTGTGTGTGTGTGTGTGTGTTGTGTGTGTAGAGTGGTGTAGAGACGGACCGTGTGGGACCTCGTCCGCAGGGCGTCTCGACTCGACTCCCGCCGGCACACACACACACACACATCCTATGAGTCTGCATGTGCCGTGTTATGTATGTATGTGTGTGTGTGTGCGTGTGTGTGCGTGCGCAGGCAGCGATATCGGGACCAAACCGAACGGAACGACTTATGGGTCGCCAGATGGGGTCTCGCGGGCGGCGGCGGCGGCGGCGGCGGGGCCCCCGCAGCCCCCAGCCGGCACTCCCGCCGGGCTGCGGGGGCGGAGCGAGATGGTGTTTGAACACCACCGCGCGGCGGCGGCGGCGGCGGCGGCGGGCTTCTGGCCGTGCGAATATCGTAGTTACACACAAGAGTAAGAGCGGGGGAGGGGGGGGGGGACTGAAATCCGCGGCTGTCTCTGGGAGGACACGCGTGCGCAGGGTGAGGAACTGCGGTCGCATTTGGAACGCGGTCCGTGTTCAAACCCCAAATAATAACACATTGGCGGAACGGGAGAGAGGGAGAGAGACAGATAGAGAGAGAAAGAGAGAGAGAGAGAGAGAGAGAGAGAAAGAGAGAGAAGAGACAGATAGACAGACTTCCCTGAACTGTCATGAGAGGGGTGAGGTAGCGGAGGAGGAGAGTGGGAGGGGGAGGAGGAGGTTGGCAGCAGTCAAGGTTGATGGCCATTCGTGGCCCGCCTCTGGGGCTCGCTTCCCAATGCCTATGGGCAGAGAGAAGCGAAGGAGAGAGAGAGAGTGAGGGAGAGAGAGGGAGAGAGAGAGAGAGAGAGAGAGAGAGAGAGAGAGAGAAGGAGAGAGAGAGAGAGAGAGAGAGAGAGAGAGAGAGATGAGACGCGCGCGGCTCCGAAATCTGTTGTAATGGTTCAGGTTGGCGGGGTCCCCCGGCCTCGGCGGCCTCGGCCCGGGGACGGGACGGTCGGTATGGGGTCGGGTCCCTGGTCGGATCGCTCGCGGGTCGGGAATGGGTCCTTGGAGGGGAGGCTGTCGTGGTGCGGCGCGGTGCCGTCGCCGTCGCGGACCTCCCTGCAGCAGGAGTCCCCCGTCAACGCCCCGCGGCGGCGGCCTCCTGCTCATGTGTGTGTGTGTGAATGTGTGTGTGTGTGTGTGTGTGTGTGTGTGGCGGGTGCGTCACGGCCGCCCTGCTGCCCTCCGGCCTGCTGCCCTCCGGCCACTGCTCCCCGCACGGAGGCGATCAGTCAGAGTGCAAGCCGTAGGTGCATGTGCCGGCGGCGACCTGGTAGTGCCGCGCCATGCAGCCCCGCCTATCGCCTCGGTGATCCTCCCGCAGCATGCCTCCCCTCCCTCCCTCTCTTCCCTCCCCTCCCCTCCCTCCCTCCCCGCGTCACGAGGTGATTTGGAAGCTGCACGCGTACCCGCAGGCCCGGGCTTGAGCCCCTCCCTCCCTCCCTCTCTCTCCCTCCCGCAGCAGCAGTAGCGTCCTCTCCTTCCCTCGCCTGCTCCTCTCCCCTGCCGCCGCAGCCGCAGCCGGCCTGGGGAGCTGCAGAGGGGGGGGGGCTCAATGTCATGATCTGCATTCACACGGGCGAGTCTTCTATCTTGCGGTGCCTACGGACTAGGGGGGCCCAGCCCCGGCAGCATCCTACAGGACCCAACACAGTATCGCTCTCTCTCTCCCTCTCTCTCTGCGGTATGTGTGTGGCACGCTTTCTTTATCCTTCCCTTCCTGATGTCCATCCTACCACCACTACCCCCCTCCCCTCTCCCACCTCCCTCAGGTGCTAAAAGCTTTTAAGCACAGCGCTGCGGTGTGTATGTTCCTTCGCTTCTTCTTCTGCTAATGGACTGAAACAACCTCCTCCCTCATTCTCCCCTCCCTCCCCCCCCCTCCCTCCCCCCCCCCCCCCCACCTACCCGTGCGCCAGGCGCGTAGCGTGGCGGAAAGAGCAGAATATACGAGGGCGAAAGTTAGGACGAGCACACTCCCGCGAGGAGGAGGGGGCGGGTGACTGGA
Organism: Megalurothrips usitatus; assembly: GCA_026979955.1. NCBI lineage: Eukaryota > Metazoa > Arthropoda > Insecta > Thysanoptera > Thripidae > Megalurothrips > Megalurothrips usitatus. The sequence goes on along the minus strand of CM049604.1, from coordinate 7,948,332 downwards.
CCAATTGTTGTTGTAGGGATCGCCCGCCGGTCTCTCTCTCTCTCTCTCTCTCTCTCTCTCTCTCTCTCCCACACAACTGCTGCTGGGCTTTGCTGTCCCTTTAGGAATGAAAGCTTTTACAAAAAGAAAAAAAAATTACAGGAGCGACCCTTAACAGGAAAAGGTATCCGAAAACGGCTTCTGTGTGTTGCTCAGCGTGTGACAGAATCGAGGGGAGGGGGGGGGGGGGGATAAGAGTGGAAGGGGGGGGGGGTGTAATGCACGACGATTATGGCACCTGGGACCCGTCGCCGCCCCCCTCCGAGTCACTTAAACACGTTTTCGACGTCCCTGCGCCGACCAAAAGTAAAAAGGTAACGGCGTCGCATCGAATTTTTTCTCTTCTAGAAGGCGGTTTACACCAGCAAGGCGGTGGCGGGCGGGGCGCCTGCCGGTGTCGGCAGCCCGCACGACACGCGTGCGCCGCGGAGCGCGGGGCTGCCTACCCCGCAGGCGGACAACGCTGCCGCTGCTGCCCGCCGAAAATATGTACGACAAGAAAAAAAAAAGGACTTCAAAAAATTAAAAACATCGACAGGTCGGTAGCTTTGCACATACGAGACGTGCGTGCCACTCATCTAGAAGGGTGGGAGGAGGAGGAGGAGGAGGAAGCTGCGGGACGGTAGTGTGTGTGCATATTTGTGTGTGTGCGTGCATGTGTGCGGGTGTGCATGTGTGTGTGTGGGGGGGGGGGGGGGGGCTGGTCCCGACGGCGGCGGAGAGAGCAAGAGGGAAGAGACAGGAAAATGGCCATGAATTCTTGACGCGTTACGAATTGCATATTAAGTATTCAAGTGATCACCCAAAACTCGCCCCCCCCCCCACTGCCACCTCCACCCCTCCACTCCTTTTCCTCTCCCCCGGGTGTGAGCCCCCCGCCCTCCCCTCCCCCCTCCCCGGACACAACAGCATACTGACGCGACAACAACGGGCGGCAGTCGCCGTCAGCTGGGCCCCGGCTGGCCGGCTGGCCGGCCGCCGGTGACCCGGTCACGTATCCGCTATGGTTCACACGCCCCCTGCTCCTCCCCCCCCCCCCCCCACCCTCCTCCCGACCCGCACCCGGGGGATCCGTGCGCACTCGCAGACAGAAAGACCGCGGCCCCAATACCCAGATTTCCAACAACGCTAGGCACCCTAAAATTACTTGAAAAAAAAAAAAAAAACGACAACCCCGATTTCTATCCGGACACCCGTGACGTTGAGCAGAAGGGTTCCGGGCAATACGGTGGTCTACTTTCCGTCCGCGGGCTTTTGCAGTGTTTTTCGAAAGCAGTAGGAGAGAGAGAGAGAGAGAGAGAGAGAGAGAGAGAGAGACACGGAAAATTTCCGGACGAGCGTTTCTACCGCCCGATTTGAAAAAAAAAAAACACGGTGTGCGCGGACATGGCTATCTCGGACTTTATTGGCCGGTCAGTAGTAGCAGTGGCAGCGGCTCCAGAGGCACAGCCCCCAGTTGTAGCCCCGGCGCTGGCAGCAGCGCCAGCAGCCCTTGAGCGTGCACCGCCGCGGCGGCGGGGTCGTCGTTGACGGCGACGCCTCCTCGCCCAGGACGCCGCCGAACCGCATCGCCGCGCAGGCGCCGACGCCGTCCCCGTCCTCGTCGCCGTCCTCGTCCGCGGGGACCCGGATGAGGAGGCCGTCCGAGGTCTCGGACACCTCCCGCCGGCCGCTGCCGACGTCCACCTCGACGTCCTCCGTCTCCTCGCGCATGACGACGAAGGTGTCGCCGCCGGCCTGCCTCACTGCAAGAACACCGGCACGGCGGTGAGGGCCACGCCCGGGAGCTACGGGCAAACTGTAGCCTCAGCTGGAAACTGTAGTTTTCCGCTGGAGGAAAAGCACCAGACAATCCGTTCTTCCTGTACGCTTCAGTTACCATAATGAAGCTACAGTTTATGGAACTGCAGTTTATGAAACTACAATTTACGGAATTACAGTTTAGGGAAATACAGTATATGGAACTATGGAACTACAGTATACGGAACTACAGTATAACTACAGTATATGGAACTACAGTACATGGACAGTATATGGAACTACAGTACATGGACAGTATATGGAACTACAGTTTAGGGAGCTACAAGTTTATGGAACTAGACATCAGGTAATAAAAACTACAGTGGGCACTGTAGTCGCACTGTTTACGTTTCCGTCGGGGCCGGCGGGTCAGGTTGAGCGGCCTTACCGTGGGGCAGGGCGCGCGACGGCTGCAGCAGGCACACCCCGGCCAGGGCGACGAGCACGGCGACGGCCACGAACCGCATGTCTGCTGGCTGACGACGGCGGCCTACTTGTTGTTGTTGGAGTTGAGGAGCTGACGACGCTGGGAAGCTGAAGACACTGCGGCCCCGTCGAGCACTTCCCGGACACTGCGTGGCCGCAGGGCAGCGCGTCGCAGCGTCGCAGCGCGGTGTTGTACAGTCCCGCGAGACCCGAGACCCTTGTGAGTCCCCCCACCCCCACCCCCGGACATTGTCGGACGACATTACCGAGGCAGACGGCATGCAAATGCCATGTCGCGACTCGGACTTCGGAAAGAGGCGCGTTCGTGAATCATCACGTAACCAGAGGACGCCAGGAACGGACTACAAACTGCCAGAGAAGGTGGAAATGCGGCCAAAAAAAAGGTCGTGTGGATCGGTGAGGGGGTGACGTTTCGGGGCGGGGATTCTGAAAAAAGTAGCCATTCACGTATCAGTTTACTTTATTTGGACATTTTCGAGCTCGTATGTATAAATATACAGCACACTGGTGATTTTTTTTTTCAGATCAGCTTTCCAGTGGGGGAAATCAATTAAAAAAAGATGCAAATAGTAATAATATCAAGCAGTAAAGGGAAGAGTGTCCTAATATGAAAAAATTGCCCAGAGTAAGTCGTATGGGAGCCGTAAATGTGACGCGAACAGGGATGAATCAACGAAGCGTTTCCTTAACTATTACAACAACAAACAGAAAACAATAACAAAGAGAGACGTCATAGCCCTGCGCGTCGAGAAAAAAAAAACAAAAAAAAACAAACAACTGCAGCGCTTATAGCAGACATTTTTGGCACGTAAGAAGAAAACAAGCCGTGCCGACACGATCACATATTACATTTATATTTATGTACAAATATAGGAGGACACAATTTGTTTTATGTTCATTTTATTTACAGACGAAACGTAACAACGAGGCTAGCCCCACACATTCCACACACTCACAGCGCTAACTAACCGGTCCGCAGCCGGCCCACTCAGCTGCACATAACACCTAAGACATTAATCAAAGAAAGTCAATCCTCTTATTGGCACACCGCCGTCAGAGTTTGGCCCATTTCGTGTCAAAGATAAAAAAAAGAAAAAAAAAACTTAAAACGAAAATGATTCTAATATTTTGCAGAACCGAATGAATGCACTTAGCAGGGAACTAATTTGGAAGCGTCTTGTCGTCGACATTCACGATAAACGAATAGCATTTTACAACACGCTTCATACAGGGTCCATGCAACCGCACTACGCACAATCAAAGCAGGGCAGCTCAATCAGGAAGTGGAGGTGATCCCTACTAACAACTTGTGCCGATTTTCTACAAAGAATCGCGATGCGATTCGAGTGGAACAGAAAGAAAACTATCAACTTAACAACGAGAAACAAACCAACAGAAATTCACAAATATGAAACACACCTCCACCCTCGTCATTTTTAAACGTGTAAACAGTCTTAATTGCTATACATTTCTTGGATCTAGATATGTTTCAAGAGGTATACTATAACATTTCCAAGGCAACAGCCGGCATGATTGCTAAGTGCGTACTCGCTGCCGAGTACCGATTGTTTTGCATACTGCAGGATACAATGTGATCACAACCTTACAGCCTCTCTCAACAGCGGCTCTCTCTCTCTCTCTCTCTCTCTCTCTCTCTCTCTCTCTCTCTCTCTCTCTCTCTCTCTTTCACATACACACACACACACACACACCTCACTGACTATATCTACCTGGTCTTGAATTAGAACAGGGGAACGGAAGGTCCTGTCCACTGTTCCCGAAAGGTGCAAAATAAACATCGCTATGTTGTACACACACACACACACATACACACTCATTCACTCACACTCATCCACACACATTCTCAAATGACTTAATATTGAGCAACAAAAAAAAAAGTTTGCAAACTCACCACTCTGCTAATGCGATGCTTTGATATCACTTTCAGCGATGCGTACGTTGCACCGCCGGGAAACGGCGTCGCCCTTCGGCTCTGGTAAGGAGACCCGAGGTCTCTCTAAAGGGTGCCCCCGAGGCGCCACAGCGTTGTCTTTCCTGACGCCTCTCAAAACTTGGCGACGCGAGTCGAGCGCACCCTGCGACCCGCTGTAGACCGCCCCCTCAGTAGAGAGCCTCAGTATATCACCCCCTCAGTTGAGCGCCTCCTCAGTAGAGCGCCCCCTCAGTAGAGCGCCTCTTCAGAAGAGCGCCCCCTCAGTAGAGCGCCTCTTCAGTAGAGCGCCTCCTCAGTAGAGCGCCTCCTCGGTAGAGCCGCCCCTCAGTAGAGCGCCTCTTCAGAAGAGCTCCTCCTCAGTAGAGCGCCCCCAGCAGCATGGGCAGGCACGCCATCACGGCCGTCACCGAGGGCATGGCAACGCCTGAGCCTGCAACAAGCGCGGAGCACGGTTAGAGAGGCACACACACACACACAGCATGTGCAGCGGAATCAAAGCGGATGTATATATGTATAGTGTCGCGGCCTCAAAAGCATATGGCCGGAAGCAGCAGGACGCTGAGGTGGCGGAATGGAGCAGTGTTGCACGGGGCCGAGCATCAGGCCGACCATCCCCTAACACCCTCTCTCTCTCTCTCTCTCTCTCTCTCTCTCTCTCTCTCTCTCTCTCTCTCTCTCTCTCTCACACACACACACACACACGCACGCACACAAGCACGCGTCCGCCCCGCTCTCAGCATTATGACACACAGGGTGTCATCAACTGAATTAAGACACATCGTGTACCGGAGCGGCCGGGGTGAGGGTGTTGGTCGGCGGCCCCGGCGGCTCTCTGCACCCCCCCCCCTCCTCTGCCAGCGCAGAATGACTCCGCTATGATTAATCGCACGTATTGCAGAGACCCGACCGCAGCGCCCCCGCAGCGGCGGCGGCCCGCAGCCCCCTCCCCTCACCGGAGGGCTGCACCTGTGCCGAGGGCGGGCGGAGCCCCCTCGGGGGGGCGTTGCTCGGACCGTGAGGTGTGTGAAAAGCGTGACCAACACGCCCTGTACGTACTTAAAAACAACAACCAACAACAACAATAACTAACCTTTAAAAAAAAACACACACAAATATATACAACAAAATAAAAAAGGTTTGCGAAAGACTTTGCGGAGGCGAGGTTAAAAAGTTCGAAAATCGACATACGCGGTGAGCGCGTTGCCGGCACGAGACGACGTCCCAATGGAGTCAGCGGTGCCGGGAACAACAACAGCAACAGACTACGGGTGCCGGTGGGGGCGTTGGCTGCTGCGGTGGCGGTGCAGGGGGCGGGTGCACCTGTGCAGGGGGCGGCAGATACCTGTGCAGGGGGCGGGCACACCTGTGCAGGGGTGTCAGATACCTGTGCAGGGGGCGGGCACACCTGTGCAGGGGCGGCAGATACCTGTGCAGGGGGCGGGCACACCTGTGCAGGGGTGTCAGATACCTGTGCAGGGGGCGGGCACACCTGTGCAGGGGCGGCAGATACCTGTGCAGGGGGCGGGCACACCTGTGCAGGGGTGTCAGATACCTGTGCAGGGGGCGGGCACACCTGTGCAGGGGCGGCAGATACCTGTGCAGGGGGCGGGCACACCTGTGCAGGGGTGTCAGATACCTGTGCAGGGGGCGGGTACACCTGTGCAGGGGCGGCAGATACCTGTGCAGGGGGCGGGTACACCTGTGCAGGGGGCGGCAGATACCTGTGCAGGGGGTGCGTGTGCTCGTTGTGACGGGGGCCGGTGTGTCAAGTGGTCAGCATGCTTCAAACAAAGTGCAGTGGTGTGCCGCGGCTCCCTCCCCGCCCCTCAGGACCGTCGCGAGGGTGTCGGTGGTGGCCCGGGTTGCCGGCTGGGGCCGCAGTCGTACCTGTGGTCTTGGGTGTGGCAGCCGCGCCCGAGGCCCCGGCGCCGGCCTGGGACCTGGGGCGCTGGGGGCTAGCGGTGGGGGTCCGCTTGGGGGGCAGGGGGGCTATGGTGTTCCCCTCGGCGCGGGAGGAGCTCTTGGTCGCGCCCCGGGGGCCGAGGGTGGCGGCTCCGACGGCGCGGTCTGGAACAGCACCACCACGTCAGCGACGTCGTCACCAGCAGTGACGCCGAGAAGTGCGTCTCCGACCAGGGTATGTGTGTGTCCCGGGGAACGAGAAGTCCGCGGCGGCGGCCGGCCCGCGTCGCGGAGCACCCCGATGTGGTGTAGCAGTGCCGACTGGGTGGCGCTGAATACGCGGCCCCGGCGAGAAAGAAAACGCAGCTCCAGTGCTGCGATACGCCCCCCCCCCCCCCCCGCTCCAGCGGCGCTCCAGCCGCGGCGGTCCGCGGGGGGTCGAGGCCGCCGAAACTGAAGGGCGCAGAGGGCGGAAGGGTGGTCTGGGAAGCCACACCTGTCCCGGGCGGCACCCCCAGGTGTGCGGCCGGCTGCTAAGGTCTCCGTTCTCAGGTGACAGGAGGTGGGCTCGGGGTCTCGCAGGCGGCGGGGCGGCTCGACTCCAAGACCCTCCACTCCCCCCCCCCTCCCCCCCAAAACAACCCCGACTCTCGACTCCGACTCATTTCATATCGACTGTTTCAAAATGTTTGTCCGCGTCGTCGGGGTCCGAACTCTCCGCTGTGTCGTGTTGTTCTACGATGCGTGAAAAAAAAACAAACAAACAACGAAACACAAACGGGTTTCGCTCTTCACTGGAACGTGACAGTTCCAGCCTCATTTTCCGGTGACCGCTCCCAGCAGGGGAGGGGGTGGGGGGTGAATAACGGAGTGGGATCTATAGCCAGTGAAGTGTAGTTATTGACAGATAATGTTTTTAATCGGGCCGCGTATCGATCGTGTTTTATCTGTGTGTGGCCCGCATGAACTCCCGCATCGGTTTCGTTTATCTGTGACGACCACGACGACGTCGACGGGGAGCGGCTGGGCGTTGACGGGGACGTGCGGCGTGATCGGCGTGCTCACCCTCTTTCGGCGAGCTGCTCCGCACCTCCGTGGCCTTGGGGGCGGACGACGGCATGGGTATCTCTGCAACAGACACGCGCCCAGGGGGCGGCCCCTCATAAGGAACACTGCGGCGGTCCGGTAGCCGAGTGGGCTGGCGGGCCGGCGGCGGACCGGCGGCCGACAGGCCCGAGGTTCGAAACCCACCGGGGTCGATCACTTTTTTTACAAAAAAAAAAATATTTTTGACTGACCGTAGAGCCGGATGGAGCCCTCCGTCTCCCCGAGGGAGTTCTTGGAGATGCACCGGTAGCTGCCGAAGTCCTTGTTGGCCCGCAGCTCCCGCACGCTGAGCGTCATGGTGGAGCGGTAGGAGTTCTCCGTGGTGACGGGGGTGTGCTTGGCCGTGGTCAGCACCATCTGGCCGTCGTACACCCAGTAGCTGATGGCCCTGGGGAAGGCCTCGGTGTGGCACTCGACGGTGACGTTGGTGCCCGCGGGGGCGCCCACCAGCTGGTTGGGCACCCAGATCATTGGCGGGACTGCAAACAAAGGGAACAAAAGTTTTAAAAATAATTTTTTTTGCTGAAAGTTTATTTTTCTTTTTTTTTCTAAGTTTAGGAAGAAATTTTAGGACGGGATACAATAAACCAAGCGTTCAAAAAGCAGCGCGAGAACCACATACAATTTCTCATACACCAGGTGTCCCATACGCCCCGTGACAAGGGAGAGGTGGGCAAGCCCGCAACGCACTCGCTCCGTCCCTTTCTGTCTCACGCGTCCGGCCGAGCCGGAGAGAGACGGTGCTAGTGCTATGCGGGGCAAACGGGACACCTGGTATATACATATATGTGTGAGGTTCGCGGCGGATGTGTTTCCTCTGGTGCACACACGTGCACACACGTGCACACACGTGCACACACACGTGGTAGTGGTTGGTCGCGGTCCGGGTCGACGCCTGCAGCAGTGCTGCAGGGGGGACGTCAGCGCTACCGAGCGGAACTAAAGACTTGACGCATTGGGTGGTGGTGGTGGTGGTGGTGGTGGCGGAGGGCAGGGGGAGGGGTGGCTTATCAGCTTGCCGCCCCCCTGATTTGGAACGGGGCAGCCATGGCGGGCGGCGGCAGCTCTGATCCGATAGATGACCCGTCATGGCTAACCAGGCTCTGCCGGCACCGGCACCGCGACCACAGCCCGACAACACCACTGCAGACAGCGCAGCGTGGCCTGCCGCCCACAATCACTGCCTGCACACCCGCCCTGCCAATACTCTCCTTTGAAATATATACAAGCTCTGCGAATAGTGTACCACACATGTACTCACACTCGACGTCCACGGTGATGCGCTTGCTGACGGTGGGCGGCACGGTGTTGCTGGCGATGCACAGGTACACGCCCATCTCGGCGCGGGTGATGCGCGTCAGGTGCAGCGTCTCCCCGGAGAACTCTTGCGCTGCCAACAGATAATTGTGTTTTTTTTTTTCAGAAAAGTTCATTTTTTTTTTCATTAACAAAATTTTTACAAAATTTTCAAAAAAAAAATCTGAAAAAATTCGGGGGGAAAAAATACGAAAATGTTGGGACTAGTTACCTTTATGAGGTTTGTTGGAATTTTTAGGTTCAGCCCAACCTTGACTAAGATAAAATCGTTGCAAAACATAAATAAAATAAAACTGTTTTTGTTGTTAGTTTCAAGAACCATCATCGCGATACCATAACCCGCTCACCCCTCCCTTCTTCAGTCTTTTAATACGAGGGGAGGGGGGGGGGGGGAGCATGATTGTCCGATACAAACAAAGAGACGGTCGAACCGGCGGTCACCATCAGCTGCCGCTCGCCGGCCGGATTAGGGGCCCCCGCCGCCCCCGCCGCCCCCCGCCGCGCAGAGCCCCCTTCAACAATCGTCCGAACAATACCGGTCTTGTGGAGGAGAGGCGGGAGCGGGGCGGAGTAGAGGCAGCGGCGGCAGCAGCGGCAGCGGCCTTATGGACGAGGAGAACCCGCCGGCCCCCGCGGCCCCCGCGGCCCCCGCGGCCCCCCCGCAGAGGTGAGTGCGCACACGTGTGGTCCCAGGAGCCGGGCAGCCGGGCACAGCGGCGGGGCTGCGCGCGCGTTCGCGTTCAGGCAGGCGTACTAACGTAGGGGAACGGGGGCGTAAGTGCCGGCGCGGGGGGCGTGCGGGCGGCAGCGGACCCCGAGGGCCGCGACCGCTTCCGGCCTCCGCGCCCCGCACCGGCAGTCATGACGCGATCCCCGCGGCAGCCCTGACCAGGCCGCCGAGCACCGGACGCCGGCCAGCGACCCCGCCGCCGCCGTCAACACCACCGACGACGCCGAGCACCAGGCGCTCCTGGACGCCCTCGACACCGAGTTCATCTACTACGTGGCCGCGCTGAGGGTACGACGCGGACCTTCTTGCGCACCGTGGGCATCGGGTCAGCGGGTTTTGAGGACGCCGTCGTCGCCTACGCGCCCCCAGGACCTGACCCCGCGGCTTGCCGGCGAGGACCAGCGCGCCAGCCTGGAGCAGTGGGTGCGGCGGCTCTTCAGCCCGGAGTACTGCAGCGAGTCGCTCAAGGAGCGGCGCAACCGGTGCGCAGCGGGGCAGGCGGGGGCCGGCGCACCCAGAAAAAGGGATACTTGATTTTTCTGATACTTGGTTTTTTCAAGTAAAATTTACTTGCCTTAAGTAAAATTTACTTGCCTTAAGTAAAATTTACTTGGTTTGGGTAAAATTTACTTAATCTAAGTAAAATTTACTTGTGAAAACCAAGGAAATGCAATTTGAGACTAAAATCAAGAATTCATTTTTCTGGGTGCGGAGACCGGGGCGGCGCGGGGACCTGCCCTAACCGCGGCCTCCCCCGCCCTGCAGCCTGGTGTGCTACCTGGCGTGCTGGCTCGGGGCGGCGGTGGCCGCGGACGACGACGACGGCGAGGTGCTGCCCGAGTGCCCGGACCAGGGCCCGCCGCCCACCCCGCGGCCGCCCCCGCACGACGCGGCCGCCTACGCGAGCGCGGCGTGGGAGGAGGACAACCAGTGGCTGCACTTCCTGCGAGGTGAGGAGGCCGGAGGCGCCGGTGGGATAGGCAAGCCCGCGGGGCCCGCGCGTCCGGCGGGACTGCCTACCCCCGCGACCGCGGGCGACAGCCGCGCCAGCCGACCCGCGATGTTGAAAAAGACGGGAAGGACAGTGGTGGCGGGACGTGTGAAGCGTAATTTGAATTTGCACTAGATTTAACGGCCACCAAAGACAAAAACAAATATTGCGATTTTTGGAAAAAACAATTGTTTAAATAAGTTTCGTCTGTTAAAAAAGCGTTAAAATTCAAATCTTTTTTGCCAAAATTGACATTTCTCAAGGAGGTTTTCCCCGTAAAAGCTACGTTTTTTGACGTTTTGATTTTAAAAAAATGAAACTCCTGCAGGTCTTCCCGGGCGAGTGAAGGCCAAGTGTGACCAGCACGAGGGCGGCTGCCCCGCCGACGACGCCGACGGCCACTGGGAGCTGGACCAGGTAGCGGCCGCCGTCGGCACCGCGCGCCGTCCCCCCACAAAGGCTTCTCCTTCCTCATCCTGGGGTCGGGATGTCGTCACCGTCCCCCTCCCCCGTCGTGCCCCCCGCAGGAGCTGAAGCTGGTCCTGCACCTGGCGGCGCCGCTGCGGCCGCACCTGGGCTCCGCGGGGGAGCGGCAGCTGTGCGGCCAGTGGCTGCGCTTCCTCTGCTCCGCCACCCCCGAGGACTGCGCCGCGCTGCGGCGGCGGCGCAACCAGTACGCGAGGGTCAGTGCCGGAGCCGGGGCCCCCCGGGGGGCAGGACTTTATCGGCTTGCCTTGGCCCGGCGCGTGGCCCGGCGCGTGGCCGCCAGAGGCGGCCGGGACACCGCCGCTTAAAACCCGTTCCTCGCGCACACTTGCCGTTATCCGGCCTCGGCTACAGCCTCGGCTGCCCCGGCCCGTGCGAGGCGCGTAGCCCCCGGCAGCCGAACGGGATTACAAAGTTGTGTACACACCTAGCGCCGCCCCGCCACGTGCACGCACACACACACACACACACACACGCGCGCGCGCCTCCTATACGTGTAGCGGAATTCCATAACAAGGCCGTCGTGGCCACTTCCAGAGGCCTCTCACCGGCATCTTAAGGCCTCCTCCAGGCCTCTTCCAGGCCTCTTCCAGGCCTCTTCCAGACCGCCTCCCCAGGACACTGTGCATTCACCCAGGCCTAATCCAGGCCGTCTTCCAGGCGCCTTCACCGTGGACGGTTCAGACACAAGGCGGCAAAAAAAAATTGGCGGGTAAAAAAAATAAAATGTGGTAGTCGCAAGTGCTTGAGGGAACGTTCCCGGCCGGGCGGGGTCGGGTGTCCCCAGGTGCTGCTCGGCTACCTCCACGGCGGCGAGCTCCTGGGCCCCTTCTGCGAGGAGCCCCCCTGGGGGCAGGCCCTACCCGCGCTGGGCCCCGAGGAGGCGGCGGCCCCCGCGGCCCCCACGGCCCCCGAGGACGAGTTCCTGGCCGCGCTGCCTGTGCCCGAGGAAGGCGCCTTCTGCTACGTCGTGGCCGACGGCGTCGTCCCCGTCGACCTCCAGTGCTGAAGCCACCACATTTCTGTATCCCAATGTTTGTTTTTTTTTTCTCTCGACAGTGAGTTCGATTCGCAAGCCGATCAAGAAACAAAAATTTCAACCGGATATATTTCTTTTCCGGCAGAGTGTGTATCGGCCTCTCCTTGCGAGCCCCTTGCGGCACGAAGGGCCCCGGCTGGGGAACAGCTAAGTCGGTTATAAGAACACCGCATCGGCCCCCACACGCCCCCGCCGCCCCCCGCACCATCCCCTAACGACCGCATCCTCATATCTGTGGTCATCTGGGGCCCCGGCCTGGTCAACATAAACAACACGGAGAACCCGGTCACCCGGCCGCCCCGCTGCACGCGCCCAACACGACGACGGGGCACCACTCGTGGGGGCACGGCGGGGGCGGACACCCCGACCCCTATCTCTCTCTCTCTCTCTCTCTCTCTCTCTCTCTCTCTCTCTCTCTCTCTCTCTCTCTCTCGCTCTGCTGAGGCGCGTGCACAGGACTTGTGCCAATCCATTTCGGTCCATTTCATCACTCGCGGCACCGCCAAAAGCTGGGCGACCGGGGGGCGGCGGGGGCCGCGCACGCGAGGCGGAAAGTACTGCGCTGGTGAAAGGAGGTGACAGAGAGAGAGAGAGAGAGAGAGACAGAGAGAGAGAGAGAGAGAGAGAGAGAGAGAGAGAGAGGGAGAGAGATGGCGAGAGCTGTGACACAGAGAGCGAGAGAGAGAGATGGAGGAAAGAGTAGTAGCAGTGAATTTCCCTCTCTAGGTTGCTCCGCGAGCTGTATAATTCCCCCCGTCGCCCTGCGCTGTATGGAGAAAGTAAACGCAAAAAAAACAACATGAAAAACAACAATTTTTTCTTTGCGGACGAGTACACACACACACACGAAAAATTGTAGTCCACATAATTCCTTTTTTATGTACTTGCATTGCAGCTCCCAACTGATCGGCATCTCTCTCTCTCTCTCTCTCTCTCTCTCTCTCTCTCTCTCTCTCTCTCTCTCTCTCTCTCTCTCTCTCTCTCTCTCTCTTTTTCCCGTGCGTATGATGCGTGTAGGCAGCTCTTTCTGTTTGAGCCGGGCCGCGGGCAGGCATGTTCCCTGCTAACGAGAGTGGTGCACCGCCACAAGACGCAGCCCCCCCGCGAAGCTCCCCCCCCCCTCCCCCCCCTCACCCCCCTCCCCCGCGGGGCTGCCCGGGGATGCTCATCAGGATCTGCACACGACAATGTTTGGCCCCACAAAGACCCCCTCCCCCCTCCCCACCCTCTCTCTCTCTCTCTCTCTCTCTCTCTCTCTCTCTCTCCTACCTGCGGCGCCAGCGGCAGCCAGCCAGCCCAGTCTGCAGCGGCGGACCCCCCGCAGACCCCTTATCGTACCGCTCGCCCACAGATAAGCCAAACATTGAAACCCTCTATAAGGTTTTCGGCGCGCGAGAGAACCCGATGGCGCCGCCTTCACCGTAGGGGAACACTCACTCTTGTTGTTCCTGCTGAGGATGATGGGGTGCTGGTCCTCGCGCTTCCACCGGATCTTGGGCTCCGGGAAGCCCTCGGCGCGGCACGTCAGCGAGATGTTCTGGTTCTCCCGGACGGCGACGGCCGACGGCGTGCTCGCGTCGTCCAGGATGTTGGGCGGCACTGCAACAAACGGCCAAAGCTCCCCGCCGTCAAGTACCGCACCGCGCCCGACACAGAACCCTGGCTAACTATCGACATTTGTTCATTTTTTTTGTGTTTTTAAAGGACTACATTCAGGGAAAATTTGATTTTTTAAAAAGTTTTTACTTGACAAAAACATACTTCGATCGGGGAAATTTTGATGTTTTTTCGACGGTAGAAACACAGTTCGTGGCAACTCTGTTTTTTCTATTGTTTTTTTTTTCGTTTTTACAAGACAAAAAAATGCTGATATTTTTTTTTTGTTTGCAAGGCGTGTACTCTTATTTATGTATTTTTATTCGGCAGCTTGGACAGCACCTGCACCGCGGTGTACTCACCCACGACCTGCAGGTAGCCGACCTGGTTGATCATGGGATTGGTGTTGACCTGGCACATGTAGTAGCCCCGGTCCTCCTGCTGCACCTGGTTGACGTGCAGCCGCCACGTCTTCTGGTTGTCGTGCGACACGCTCAGACGGTTGATGCGCGCGATCACGTGCTTGTGGATCGTCAGGATCATCTGTCGGTCGATGTGGATCCACGCCACCTGCCACCGACAAAAAAAAAACAAACAATTGTTGACAAAAAAATACGCAAAATAATTATTTCACACAACACTGAAAATTCAGAGCGGGCCTCCAAAATCGAAATCAGACTTAACGAAGTCTGACACTGAAAATTTTGTAAGAGTGAGGTGTCAGTCCAGTCAGGGTTTTTTAATTTCTTTTTTTGGGTTTTACTGCAGGCTGGCTGTCTTTGTGGAACCACGCCAACTGCCAGGGTGAATCAAAAACATAAAGGGTCTACCTGTTCTTGTTTTTTTTTTTGGGGGGGGGGGTTTAGAGGAGATATCACTATATGCATTCTGTGCGGTTGTTGGAGGCATCGGCCGCGATGTCTTGAACGGAGCGGCGTCCTCTGCCAACGGCCATCTCTCCCCTTCGAATGTTTGTCCCCCCTCCCCCTTTCTCATCTATCCCCCTCCTCCCCCCTCGCCCTTTCCACTTCGTGCATTATATCTGCCGTTTGTCCAGACATGATATGATTTCGCTTCGCCGAGAGTCAACAGCAGAGATAGCGGGGAGATAGCGGGCCGACGGCAAAAACCGCTACCTCCCCCCCGCGGCCCGCGCGCCGCTTCCGATCGGATGGCCAAAAAGATAACAGACTGAGAGACGTACGCTCGACGCATAATAACTTGTGGCAAAAAGGGTTCGATATGCAGAACAAAGCCCCACGTCACAAGAGAATGGGGGGGGGGAGAGAGAGAGAGAGAGAGAGAGAGAGAGAGAGGAAGAGGAAGCGGACGTGCAGCCTGCAATGGAAATCGCATTGCCTTTGGTAATCCATCGGATTGAAGGAGAGAGAGAGAGAGAGAGAGAGAGAGAGAGAGAGAGAGCGTGCACCGTTGAAACAGTTTTTTCCCCTTTTTTTGTCTCTCCTGCTCATTCAATATTTCAACCCCCATCGATGACATCCTTATCCCACCTTGCCCCCTTTTGATACGCGCGGTAAAACCGAAGCTGTGGAGAGCGCGCTCGCGCACGTTGGTCAGAAACCCACCGCCTTGCTCCATAGTTACCACCGCTTCAGCTCTGATCGCAATCAATTTTTTAAAAAAATTAGAAAATAACGAAAATGTTGAGTCGTGTACCGTGCGCACCTTGTTTGGCCGCGTCACGTTGGCTGCGCTGCCTTGGAGAACCCCAATCTCTACACTCTCTCTCTCTCTCACTCTCTCTCCGCTCTCTCCTCTCTTCCTCCCTCTCCCCAGCCCCCTCTTTCTCTCTCCCTCTCTCGCTCCGCGCGTCTTGCCGAGCCAATCTAAGTCAAGAGCGCTACTACAAGAACGATTCAAATTTTGGCGCTCTTGTTGCGAGAGGACCGCAACGCTAGCTTGATTTCCCCCTCCCCCTTCCCCCTCCCCATAGAGCACATGGAGTTTTGTGCAGAGGAGGAAGGGAGAGGGGGGGGGGGAAGGGGGCATCTTTTGCACCGAGTCCTTCTCAGCCATACGGATCGAAGCCCCATAGACACCATGGGCCATCCCGATATCGGACCCGTTCCCTATGCGTTGCAGGTACTATATAGAGTGCTATAGAGCTTGCGACGACGACGATAGCGAATCCTTCAGTCGAAATAGCAGAGCGAAAACTCTGCAGACCGAGCAGTCTCTCTCCCTCTCTCGCCTCTCTCTCTCGCCTCTCTCTCTCTCTCTCTCTCTCTCTCTCTCTCTCTCTCTCTCTGCAGGGGATATAAGCCGGCGCAAGCCAAACGGCTCCGCCCAAGAAGGTAAGTGTCCTTATAAGCGCTTAACTACGCCAGCGGCGCCCAAGCGGCGCCCCCAAGCGGCGCCAAGCGGGCGGGGTAAGTGGCTGTGGCAGCGGAGCGGGGGCCCCGACAGCCCACGGCAGCCCCCCACCAGGCTAACGCGCTGCATGTCCTCCTCGGCGCTGCTACCGCCGCTGCCGCCGCCTCTTGCCGCATGGCCTAAGCAGCAAGGCGCACCGCGACGAACGCCTTATTAAAAAAAACTTGCACCGTAAAGGAGCAAGTTTTAATCACGTATAAATGAATCGTAAAGGAGGGCGTGCTCGTTGGCGCCGTGGGGAACGGCCGCCGGGAGGGCCGAGTGGTCCGCGGGTGCCGCGGGGGCCGCGGGGCGCCGAGCCGATGCCGTCATTACCCGACAGAGGAACTCTCCGCCGACCCAATCTTTTTTTTTTCCTCTTCTTTTTTTTTAACGCACCGGTGGAATGAGCCGGGCACAACAGGTCGTGGATCACCGCCCCCGGCCCCCGTCCGCCACCCTGCCCCGCGGGCAGCGCGGCGATGCAGCCCGCAGGGGGTGTAAACTGCACACTGAAGAGGCGTTGCTCCCCCCCCCCCCCCACCACGTCCGCGACGGCGTGGGAAAGGGTCATGCGGAGGGGTGTATGGTGTGGTGGACCAGTACAGCCTGAGACAAAAGTTTTGGGGGGCGGGTGCCCGGCGGTGTGTGTGTGTGTGCGTGTGTGTGTATGAGTTGGGGTGCGTCTTTAGGCGGCGCTGCTGCGAGCGGCTCCTGCCCGCCGTGCTGCCCCTTTGTGTCCGCAAATCCCTCTCTCTCTCTCTCTCTCTCTCTCTCTCTCTCTCTCTCTCCCCCCCCCCCCCCTCTCTCTCTCTCTCTCTCTCCCGCCCCCGGGAGGGTTAGGCAGCCCGCCCGCCCGCCCAGCTGTCGGACGGGACGGCCCCGTTTACATAGAGGTCCTAATCTCGTGGCCATACACGTCTGAGAGGGGGAGGGGGGGGGGGGCTGCGGGGGCCTCCTGTGGGGCGCGGCGGCGGTGCTCCCCGCGGTAGCCAATCAGAGGGCACTTGAGGACCTAGTGGCGCGTCGCCGCCGCCGCCGCCGCTCGGCGCGTGTGGCCTCGCACTACAAGGTCCCCGTGGCCGTCATCGTGGCCCGGCGGCCGCCGCGCACCGAGCCGCGCACGACGGGGAGGTGCTGCGTCCGTGCCGCATGTTTGGCGATAACTGCCAACGCCGCTTCGGTGCACTCATGCTGCCGAACCCGCTGAACCCCCCGCCGAAACCGATTGGGGGGTGGAGGGTCGGGGCAGGGGGGGGGGGGGCGGCCATTACAGGCGACTGCTCAACCCCAGCGTCAGAGAGAAAAGAGAGAGAGAGAGAGAGGGGGAGAGAGATCGAGAGGGAGAGAGAGAGGACGAACATAAGGTGCACCCGCGCGGCTGTGAGGAATAAAAAAAAATATTATGCTAGTGGTGCGGGATTTGCGATGTGCTGCCGGGCGAGTCCAGAGCCAGAGGGCCGCGGCCATGTCGGGGCGATCTGTCGCGATCGGCCACGGCGGCGGCGCGGGGCGGGGTGTCCGTGCCGTGGGTCCCCCGGCCGCAGCAGCCCCCGCAGCCCCCGGGGGGGGCTCCCCGCAGTCACGGAGGCCCCCGCTCCAAGCCTCGGCGGCCAATATATCCCGCCGCAGTACGTGCCGCGCCGTCCGTCGGCCGCGGCGCGTCGTCCGCCGGCCGCCCCCTGTCCGCCGGGCCGTCCGAGTCCGCCGCCGGCCTCCGCGCCGCAGCAGCACCTCCCCGTCGGCCTCCGCCAAAAGGGGTCCAGACTCGCACAAAAACGCATGTCAGTTTCCTGACAAATTCAGCACCGAGAGAGAGAGAGAGTGAGTGAGAGAGAGAGAGAGACGGCGAGGGTGGGGGCGGGGAAGTGAGAGAGACAGATGCGCTGGAGCACGCCAGGAGCAGTGAGAGAGAGAGAGAAGGAGAAAGACAGAGACAAGATCCCCGAAGGTCCCGGCCAAACGACGACGGGGGTCTCGGGGACTTGCGTCAGGGATTAGGACGTCACAGGAACGCCTCCCGGCCGGGTCTCACCGTACTCAACCTCAGCCTTGTCTCTCTCTCTCTCTCTCTCTCTCTCTCTCTCTCTCTCTCTCTCTCTCTTTCTCTCTCTCTGTCTCTCTCTTCCTCCCCCTCCCCCCACAAGTTCGCCAGGAATGGGCGACGTGCCGACGACACTTCTAATTGCTTTTCTCTCTCTCACTCACTCTCGGAACGTCATGACACACGGGGGCGAGAGAAAGCTCTGTCGAAAAGAAAAGGAAGTTGCCGCCAACTATGAGGGCATCGCAGAGGGGAGGACGTCGTGTGGGCCACGCGGCGCGGAATAAGTGATTCGAGTAATGCCCTGTTTACTTCTTCCCCAGGCTGTTTATTCGGAAGGCGGGCGGGGGGGGGGGGGGGGAGGGGGCAGCGCGCTGGGCGGCCGCGCACCCAGGTACTTAAGCCCCACGACAGTGCCCCCCCCCCCCCCCCGCACTCTCGGCACTGATCTTGGGGCGTCCGTGACCAGGATTCAATAGCCGACGCCTCCGGCGGCCGCCCTGCCGGGCCGCCCGGAGGCGTGCCCGCAGCAGCCCCGGAGCCGCCGCCCCGGAGCCGCCTCCGGACGACGGCGTGGCCGGGCGCGCGTCCGTTCGAGTAGTTCCGCGCCGCGCCGTGCCGCGCCGCCAGCAGTCCCGGCGCCGCCAAAGTTTGAACAGCCCGCCACGAGCGCCAAACTCGACCGCAAATTGAGGGGAATGAAAATTTTGCGGACCGCGGCTGCTCGTGTTGTTGCTGCTGCTGCTGCTGCTGTGGCGGCGGCGGCGGTAGACAGAGCCGTCATGTAGTTGTGGAGGGCGGATTCCCCGCGGCCCCCGCGGCCCCCGCCAGATATCCGATGAGACCACGCACGGCCCGGCCCGGGGATCTGGCCAAGGAATTGGAACGTAATCACCCAGGCCGGCGGTGCGTACTGAGGCAGGGATCCTCCGGGAGGGAGAGGGAGGGAGAGGGCGAGGAGAGAGAGAGAGAGAGCGAGGGGGGGGGGAGAGGGAGAGACAAGAGAGGGGGAGAAAAGAGAAAGCGAGAGAGAGAGGTGGGGGGGGAGAGAAGTGCGAGAGCGAGAGCGAAAGAGAGAGAGAGAGAGAGAGAGAGAGAGAGAGAGAGAGAAAGAGAGAGAGAGGGAGAGAGAGAGAGAGGGGGGGCCGGATGGTCGGACGGACGTGCGTGTACGTCGGGCTCTGGTGCACCTTTCGCCGCCACAATGAAAGTAAATGAAACACTGAGCGAAGGGGCGGAGCACATACTGAGTGCGTATATATATATATATATATATATATATATATATATATATATATACGGCCGGAGATGAGCACCGCGGCGTTAGAGAGAGAAAGAGAGAGGGAGAGAGTGGGAGAGAGAGAGAGAGAGAGAGCTACAACGCTCCTCTGCGTGTAGCGCACAGACCACATGGAGGCCATGAACCACCGACCGCAACGATATATTTTATTTTTTTTGCCTTTAAGAGTTCTCTATTTCATCTTGCTTACGTTTGAACAGCGATACGAGCCGAAAACGACGAAGTGCGTGTAAGAAATTCGAGTTTCGCTGTTGGTGCTTTCTCTCTCTCTCTCACGCACACATACAGACAGAGGCGTGCACGCACGCACACACACACAGAGGCGTGCCCCCCGGCATGCAAAACACTTGGGTGGTGCTGCAGAAGTAGTCAGAAGTGGCCGAGAGAGAGAGAGAGAGAGAGAGAGAGAGAGAGAGAGAGAGAGAGAGAGAGAGAGAAAGGGGGGAGGCAGGGGAGGGGGAGTGAAGTGAAGAGAGAGCGAGAGAGAGTGAAGAGAGAGAGAGAGAGAGAGAGAGAGAGAGAGGGGGGGGGGGGGGAGGCCGCGGGGGCACCTCGGCGCTGTCGGCCCCGTTTGCACTCCGCACGTGACCCGAACAACCGGTGGCGGCCAGCAGCGGCGGCGGGGTCCGGCGGCGGGGCTGGGCGGGGTCGTCCTCCGTCCTCGAAAGAAGCTGCAGCGGTCCTCGTCGTGTGCTGAGTGCGCGGCCCGTCCTCACTGCCGGTCCTCACTCTCACACACACACACACACACACACACATGACTCCGTGACCTTTGCACTGAAGGAAGGCAGGCAGGCGGGCGGCTGTTTGGAAATGGACCCCTCACACTCCTCCTACAGACGCGACAGGGCAGCACTGCTAAACGAAACAAGACTGCACAACACGTAAAAACTTTTTTTAAAAGCCTGACAAAATTAAAAAAATAACAAATTACAAATAGCAGCGTCTGCTTGGGCGGCGGTATGTAATATATTGGTTATTTGAAATCGAGGCGCGTTTGGCAGCCGCGTCGATCGCTGCCGATCGGTATGGGAGGAGGGGCAAACAGACCCTGGCGCTGCCCCACCCCCTTTAATCCCCGTGTGTGTGTGTGTGTGTGTGTGTGTATAGTTTTCCTCTCTTTTCATATACCCCCGCATCGCCCGGCCGGTCCCCCCCGCCCATGTGTATACATTCTAGATTAGACGGAGAGCTTCTGTCCATCGCTCATTTTGTCCCCCCTTCCACACACGCGCGCCTGCACACACACACACACACACACGGCGACACAATGGCCACGGCGTGGCGGTATGCAGGGGCAGCGGCGGCGGACCCCGGCGGGAGCACAGGACCCCGCAGGACCTCCACAGGACCCCACAGGACCCCACAGGACCCCACAGGACCCCACAGGACCTCACAGGACCCCACAGGAGCCCCCCCCCCCATGACCCCGCAGGACCTCACAGGACCTCCACAGGACCCCACAGGACCTCACAGGACCCCACAGGACCCCACAGGACGTCACAGGACCTCACAGGACCCCCGCGGCTCCCGCGGCTCCACCGCCCCGCAGCACGCCCTGATCCCCCGTCATTTATATTGTACCGCGATACCGGGCGAGCAGCGGAGATAAGCCGGGCATCAATAGCTCGTCCCCGGACCCGCGCCGCCCTCCTGCCTCTCACTCTCTCACTCTCTTTCACGCCTCCCCTCTCTCTGTCTCTCCCTTCCTCTCCTCTTTCCCCTGTCTGTCCCTCTCCCTCTCTCACCCTCTCTCTCTCTCTCTCTCTCACTTACACACTCTCACCCTCACCCTCTCATTCACTCTCTGTCTCTCTCTATCTATACCTCTCTCCCTCCTTCTCCCTCACACTTCCACCCCCGGCCCCACCAAGTCCAGCTCGCTCTCTTTCCAGCCGCACCCGCGCTGCTGCTGCTGCTGCTGCTGCTGCTGCTGCAACGCTTCCCACCATGGGGCCGAGAGGTAGGTATGCGCCTCTCTCTCTCCCTCTCTCTCTCTCTCCCATCACTAACTCATCCCTCCCCGCCCCGCGGCTGCAGGCCACCACTCTCTGGCGCCGCTGGTCTGGTGGTGGGCCTCCGCGGTTCAACTACAGTCCAACTCGCAAAACTATCTCACCCACTCCTTCCCACCCCCATCCCCCTCCACCCCCCGACTTTTTGGCCCCAGACGTGTTGGTGCGGTGGCCGACGGCAACTATACGCTACACACCAACACACACCAATGTACACCAACACACACACACACCACAACACACTGACCCATTATCACCTCAACAAACATCGCAACGCGTTAATGATTTTACAACCATCTTTTTTAACATTTAAATTTGATTCAGTTCCATTATGTTGAAGTGCTCTCTCTCTCTCTCTCCTCTCTCTCACTTATCCGACACACGTTAACCAGAGGGGACGAGGAAGAGAGAGAGAGAGAGAGAGAGAGAGAGAGAGAGAGAGAGAGAGAGAGAGAGAGAAAGGAGGTGCGGGTGGGGGCAGCTGCGCTCTCCCCCGCTTCCTGTCTCGGCCACTTTCCTGTGCCCCCCCCCCCCCCTTCGCCGTCCCCGCTCTCAAACGCTTGCCACTCATTTTGCACGGTTTAAAACGACGAGGCAGGAGGGCGCCCGGCCGGCCCCACTGCTGCATTCTAGAGCCTGCGCACCCCCCCCCCCCTGCTCCCCCCCACCCCCTCCCGTCCCGCCCTTCCGCGGGGCCCGCGACGCTAGCAGCGGCGAAGCACTTGAAACTTCGTCCCCCCCCCTTCCCCCCTCGGTCCCCGGCCGCCGTCTCCACCCGCGCCGCCGCCGTCCTCGGAATCGGGAGAACAGAGAATTTTACGCCACCCTAGCCTCACCGCAATCGTCGACAGAAATGTGTCCCCCCCCTCCCCTCCTCCCCCTCCCCTTATCCAACTCGCGTGGAACTTCTGGTTCGGTGCGCCGCGCCGCGCCGTTGCAGCTGCGTCGGGCTGCACCCGCCTGCAGCGGCGCCCGCCACGCCACGCCACGCCGCGAACCACGTACAGCCGTGTGTAGCAGTGTCTACCCGCGAGGCGGGAAAGAGGCCACCTGCGGGCGACACGCAAAAAATAAATTCTTCAAAATCGGCGCCGTCAGTAAATTGTACCGAAAGGAAGCTGAAAGAAAATTTACTTCACGGCACATTTTTGCTACGGTGCGAATTATTAATTTTTTTTGACGTAAAGTATTCAAAATTTCGGAGGTACAAAAAAAATTAAGAAGAATTTAAGAAATTTAAGAAATTACGAATAAAAATTTGAGATGACACAGTAAGTGGCAAAGAGCGGTGAATAATTTTGAGCCCCGCTGGTGCACCGCCGCCTACTCTCTCTCTCTCTCTCTCTCTCTCTCTCTCTCTCTCTCTCTCCCTCCCGCTCCGGGCTCGGTGCTAGGGCTTCCGGGCGCGCCGGCTGGCCGGAATACGACGCGCCAAACGGCCCCCCCAACGGCCGCCAAACCACCCTGCTGCTGCTCCCCTCCACCACCGCCGCCGCCGCCGCCGCCACCACCGCGTCGACGTCGACGGGGAGGTGCTGTGCGGAGCGCGTCCGTCATTAGAGATCACAATTACACAAAGAACGGGGCGCCGTAAACCCTTCTCGCGCATCCGGCGCGTGCCCCCCCCCCCCCCCACCCCGGCGGAGACTCGGCGAGCACTACCACCACTACTGCAGCCGCCCGCCGGCAGCCCGCCGCCAGCCCGCCGCCAGCCCGCCCCGAAGTACGAATGGCGATGGAAACAGGAGGCGAGAGGCGGCGGGCGGCGGGCGGCGAGAGAAAAGTTGGCTGTTCCGATTGAGGAGGGAAGAACTGGGCGGTGCTGCGGGAGGTGAGGGCCGCGGGGGCCGCGGGGGCCGCAGGCAGCAGCCGTGTGCGCCTCCCGAGCCGTGGCTACACTTGACGCTGACGGTCTGCAGGGCGTGCAGCAGCAGCAGCAGCAGCAGCAGCAGCAGCAGCAGCAGCGGCGGCGGCAGCAGCGGCCGGCCCCCGCCCCCTTCGTGTACTCGTGCCCAGAGACAAATGGCCTCCGACGTCATTTTTTACCCCGCTCCCCCCCGCGCGCGTTCGTCGGGACGGCGCGGACGCCGGCGACGACCCCCCCCCCTCGTCCTCCGTTCCTCGCGCCGCCGCCGCCCCGGTCACCCTTCACGACCACGTCGACGTCGTCGTCTTCGGCGACGTGTCAAAAATAAAAAGAGTCCATTTAGCCGTCGTCGTCGTCGTCGTCATCCCCGCCGGATCCGGGATCATCGCCGGGGCGCTCCGGGGCGCGGCCTAATCAAGACGGATCGGTGCCGCGCCTCATCATGCAGGCCGCCGGGGACAACGGGGGCCTCCGACGGGAACCTCGCCAAAGCGGCGGGCGGCGCGGAGGCCCCCTGACCCGGGCGCGGCACGGACAGGCAGACCCGCCGGGCACCGGGGTCGGGCGGCTGCCTACCCACCGGGTGCTCCTGGAGAGGGAGGGAGGGAGGGAGAGAGGGAGGGAGGGAGGGAGAGAGAGAGCGAGCGAGAGATGATGAAGTCCTTTAAGTGAGAGCAGCTCGAGAAAACATTTGACATTTTTTAATATTTTTTAAACTTTTTTTTTCTGCTTTGGGCGCGCGAAAATTCAAGACCGTGCGCTTCTTGAATAACCTATCATGGAGCCACGAAGGGCGGTGGAGCTGCCGAGCCGAGCCCGGCCAGGCGAGCCGCCGGGGCAGCCGGGGCCAGCAGACCGGCTGTGTCGCGGGGCCGAGCCGGGCCGTGTCACTTAGCACATCTGCGTCGCGCAGTGATGGATGAAGGGACAGTTCTCCCAAGCCTTTTTTCTACCCCCCCCCCCTCCTCCCGTCGTGTACGTCAACCCCTCCCCTCTCCCCCTTCCTCTTCCTCCCCCTCCGAGCGAACCCGCTGCTGTAAGCACTAGAAAGCGCATTTGAAGGGCAGTGCCGCTGTAAGTTAGAACCGCACACTTTCACAAAAAGGTATTTTTTTAAAATGATAAATAAAAAAGAGGCTATAGTGCAAACAGAAAAAAACTGCAAGGTTATCTTTTTTTTGCGTAACCGGTGCGGCAACAGTGGAAGGGGGGGAGGCGCACAAAACTATATTCCTCTAGTAATTAGCGAGAATACTGAAAAATTTACATGGCGGCGGCGGCGGCCTCTTGGATTGTGAGTAAATCTCTCTCTCTCTCTCCCTCGCGGGGCCGGCCGCCCTCCCCTACCCCTCCCTCCCCTTCCTTCCGCCTCTCCTCGCACTCATTCCCACGGTGCAGCGAACGTTGCGGTATCCATGTGTCTCCGGCAGCGAGCGCGGCGCGGCCGCCGCCACTCCACGGAGGGGAGGAGGAGGCAGCAGCCAGCGGCCCTCCAGCAAGAGTTATATCTTCGCAGCCTCCTATGCCCCTTTCGGAGAGCTTCTTCTTCTTGTGAGCGTGTGTATTTTTTTCCCCACCGCCTTGCTCTCTCTCTCTCTCTCTCTCTCTCTCTCTCTCTCTTCCTCAAACTTCTTCTCCAACGCCTTTTTCATCTTCTTATTCGTGTTCTTTTCATCATTTTCCGCTTCCTCCTCCTCCTCCCACGCAGGTACACACATGGAGCCGGTAGCCAGATGTGCGCGCCGCTCTGGGAGGGCGACGCCGCCGAGGCCCACGGAGTCCGCGATCCCTCCGTCCCCCTCCGTCCCCCCCCCCCCCCCCGCCCCCCCACCCCCTCCTCCGCCTCTTGCCAATGCACGGCACCGGATTGAAAGTGGGGGGGACACTCCCCCCGTGGGGCCTCTAGGGGTCTCTAGGGGCGGGCCGCCGCCGTGTGGGCCGCAGCAGAAGCCCGCACCCGGGGGCCCCCGCCGCCCCCGCACTGGAGCCCCCACAGCCCCCGTCGGTCCCCGTCGCCCGAGTGGCCACACTTATTCTCCAAGACAAATGGGGCGTAAGGGGCAGTCTGATATAAACGTGGAAGGAAGGGTCAAATCGGATATGGAGCGGGGCTAGGGAGAGGGAGAGAGACAGAAAGAGGAAGAATGAGAGAGAGAGAGAGAGAGAGAGAGAGAGAGACAGGCGGACGGCAGCGCGACGGGGTCACCGGAGCGAGCCGCGCGGGACCCTCAACAGACCAGGCAGGCATTGAAATCGGTCCGAAAAGCAGAATAGAGAGAGAGAGAGAGAGAGAGAGAGAGAGAGAGAGAGAGAGAGAGAGAGTGGAAGCGTGTTTGCCGCGGCCCGCGAGCCACGAGGAGTGAGGTTAGGCAGAGATGAATACTTTGGGGTACAAACTGATGGCACGACGAGTGTGCCCGCGGGTACAACGAGACCCTCCGGAAGCAGAGAGCGGTGCACACCTGAGTCTGCCTGCACATGGACCGCTGCAAGGTCAGGGGGTCGTCCGCAAATTACTTGACGCTCTTTCTCTCTCGCTGTCTGTCTGTCTGTCTGTCTGTCTGTCTGTCTCTCTCTCTCTCACCCGTAATCTGCAAGGTGTGTAACAAGGACGGGGCGAAGCGCCACGTTATATGTGAACGCCACGGCGGTCCAAATTAAAAAGTGTGCGCACACGGCGCGTGTATGCAAAACCGCGGCGTCCACCGCCCCCCTGCTGCCGGACTGTAACAACTTATTGCGAGTGGAGGGCCCGTTCTCATTCGTTAGGAGTGGGCAGCGGCATCGGGCGAGGGCCGTCGCCGCCCCGCCACCGTGTCTCGGGGCTCGGCGGACGCCGCAGCGGCCACCGCCCTCAAACATGGGACCTCCCCGTCGTTCGTTGGTCCATGAGGCTCCCGGCCGGCCGGCGCACCCCGGTAGCAGCAGCGGCGGCGGCGGGGTGGCCCGGGGGCCGCCCTGGCAGCCCGCAGAGGGTCCCCGTCAACAAACACACCCCGCGTGCTTGCTGCGGTCAGGGAGCGGTGCGTCGACAGCGAGGGTGTACAACGGGCGGGAACCGGCGGCAGCGGTGCTGAGGCCGTGCTGAGGCCGTGCTGAAGGCGGCGGTGGGAGGGTCAGCTGCTGTGCACATACGAGCACGACCTCTAGCGGACGCGGCGCGGGTCCGGGGCTGGTCCACATGTGCGGCGGGCGGAGGCAGGAAGAGTGCTTGTTTCACTTTGGGGGCGACGTCGGCGCTGGCGGGCGCTGGCGGCGTGGGGCCGAGCCCAGCCAGCCTAGCCGCACCGCGCCGCGTAAGCCGTCATGGAATCGCCTTGCATATTCATGGCCTCTTAGTCATGGCGGCGGGGGCGAGCGGAGGACGCCACCGCCGCCGAGGCCGCCGCCGGACACCTCGGCTCGGCCAGGACCGCGCCGACCCCAAGCGGCGGCGTCCTGCATTCCTGATTAGCGCCAGCAGCCGGACTGCGACCCGGGAGGAGAAGCACGACGAGGCGGACACGCGGGGAACAAGAAGGAGGGCGAGGAGGAGCAGGGGGCCGGCTCGGGCCGGACCCGCGGGGCGTCGCCGTCAGCTCCACACCCGGGACCCAGGGGGATCGGGCCGGGTGACCCAGCGGCGACGGCGGCAGCGGGACGCGCCGGCAACTAAAAATAAATCGTGTATTAGTTGGTCGCAGGGCGTTGTGAAGCTGGTGGCAGGCCGTGATCCCCCTGCCGCCGGGAGGGCGGGCAGCCACGGGACGCGGCGGCGCGGCGGGCTGCCTACCCTGCGGCCTGCGGGCGCCGCGCTCTGGGTATCCAGCTGCTCGCCGGGGAGCCGTGCGGTCCGCGGGGGCCTCGGCGGCGGCGGCGGCGGCGGCGGCGGCGGCGGCGGCGGCGGCGGCGGCGGCGGCGGCGGCGGCGGCGGCGGCGGCGGCGGCGGCGGCGGCGGCGGCGGCGGCGGCGCAGGTGCCACCGCGCCCCGCCTCTCTGGTATGCAAACATGACTTTTCTATGTGCGGCCCCGCGGGGGGCGGGCGTGCAGTCCGCCGGCGTGGACCACGTGTGGCCCGGCGGCGGGGGCCCTGCGGAGGGTCTCCGCGGGGGATCCCGGCGGGGGCCGACCGACGAGAGACGCGCCGAGCTGGATTATGAACAGATCGTGCGGGGCGTGCGATACCTTCCAGACCTCTTCGGTGTGCGCCTCGGGTTTCTCGGGTTTCTCGGGTTTCTCGGGTTTCTCGGGTTTGTCGGGTTCCTCGGGTTCCTCGGGTTCCTCGGGTTCCTCAGGGCCCTCGGGGGCGGCGCGGGCCGCGGGGGCGGGTCGCCGCGCCCCCCAACAACCTCCCCCGGATGCTGCACTACGGCTCGCTAAGTCGTCCAAACACCTAAATTAAGAATACATGCCGTGGTAATGGCCGAGGGGAGGGCCGCTGCGGGGGGTTAGCGGGAGCGAGACAGCGCTATGCCGCGGGGAGCCGGAGGGAGAGAGAGGGACGGAGCGGCGACTCCAGATGATTTGTGGAGATACGCTATGCCCGGGCGGGCGGCCCTCCAGCGGGGCTCCAGCGGGGCTCCAGCGCTGCTCTGCGGGCCGCTACAGGCCCGGCTCAACACTTGCCGAGCAGACCTCAGGGGGCCGCTGCTTCGGGGGCGGGTAGGAGCGAGAGAGAGAGAGAGAGAGAGAGAGAGAGAGAGAGAGAGAGAGCGTGAGGGGGCGAGGAGGAAAGTGTGTGTGGGAGGGGGCGAGAGAGCGATGCACTGCGGAGAAAGCGGGGGAGGGGCGGGCACTTGTGCGGACATCCGGAGCCGCGGGGTCCAGCAGCTGGCCTCTGCAGCCCTCCCCCTCCCTCCCCCCCCCCCTCCCCCTCCCCCTCCCTCCCTCCCCCCCCCTCCCCCCTTCCCCCCTTACCTCTCCGCGCCCTGGCTCACTATCCTCTGCGAGTGGAAACCACACACTTCTCCCAAACGAAACTCAATTTTGTGAAAGTAGCCCATTGCGAGAGCGGGAAGCGCCGCTCCCCCTCACCAACACGCTGGATGCTGCTTCTGCTGCCGGCGTAGGTGAGGGGGGGGGGGGGGGGGGGAGAGGAGGGGGGGAGGAGGGGGAGGAGGGGGGGGGAGCAGGACGCAAATATTTCAACACGACGGCTGTTCTTGGAGACGCCAAACAACGGTAATATTGACGATGGCGACACCGTGCCCTGCCCAGGGCGGCGGCGGGGGCCCAGGGCGAAACCAACGAGTGGGGCCCAACGACGGCACGCCAAGTTCTGAGGGCGTGCAAGGGATATGCGAGGAGAGAGAGAGAGAGAGTCTCGAAGGCGTGACGGCAGGATAGAGAGAGAGAGAAAGAGCGAGAGAGAGAGAGAGAGAGAGAGAGAGAGAGAGAAGAGAGGACCCAGCTGCTAGGTATGCTCCTCTGCAGATTGGCTGGCAATGAATATGCACACGGTGTTGGGGAGGCCATGGCAGAAGCAAGGTTGTTTTGTGCGCGAGAGGGAGAGAGAGTAGGCGAGAGAGAGAGAGAGAAGAGAGGGGAGGGAGAGAGGGGAGAGAGGAGAGAGAGAGAGAGAGAGAGAGAGGGAGAGAAGAGGGAGAGCGAGGCGAGAGGTGTCTGGACGAGAATGGGCTTAGTAATCCAGAGGGCTGCTGCTATTACTGCACAAACAACGCCATTGCTTGTGAAACTCATTCAAGGAGGCGAGGCGCTGCCTGGCGGCCCCGGCGGGGCGGCGCAGGGCCCTGGCTGAGGCGGGTCGGACGGGGCTGGCGGCCGCCGGCGGTGGCCTAGTCAAATACCCCGGCCACGCCCCGCGCTCACTTCCCCTTCCCTCTTCACCGCTCGACGTCACTTTGGTCGAGCCGGGCGGAGCAGCGGAATCAAGGCGCCCCGACGCCCAGCCCGAGCTGGCAGCCAGCCGCCACGCCGCCCAGCTCGAGCCGGCAGCCACGCGCTGTGTGCCTACCGCTCCGCCTGAATGTAGGCAATATGTGGGCGGTGCGGCTGTGCCCCCCCTCCCTGCACCCATTCCCACCGGGGTCTCTCTCTCTCTCTCTCTCTCGCAAACCCGTTTCAGTGTCCCCTACCTTTGCCTCTCTCTTTCTCTCTCTCTCTCATCCGCAAGAAGTATAACCTCTCGAAATAATTCTTCGCGTCTCAGAGGGGAGAGAGAGAGAGAGACGATGCAGGGAAAGACTGTGTCTGAAAGCCAGCCTGCGGTGCGGGGTGGCGGGCCACATTGCATATCGCTGTCTCTAACCCCGTCACGCACACACACACGCACACACACGCACACACACAGACAGGCCTGTGCTGCGCTCGAGCGTGTGCGGCACTGTCTTTAACGGGCCGCGGATTATAAAGTTTAGGCGATGCCGCGCGCGCCAGAACGCGACAGCGCGGCGTCAGCAGGTGTGCGGCGCCGCCTCTGGCGCCTCTGGCGCCACACACTGGCGCCACGCAGACCCCCCGCGGCGCCCCCCGCGACGCCAAGGCGGAAACTATCGCCAGAAGTATCGCAGTCTGAGAGTGCGCTAGCGAGCATAACACTCTCACCCGGAGTTCCCGTAGGTCCCACAAGAGGAGGGGGGCATGAAAACATGTAGGATTCATATTCATTTTACTATTTATAATAATAATATAACGTTTCAGGATCACTTTTGTCACTATCATTTTTTTTGTAATCTGAGAGGAAGCCTTTGAGAAGGCAAGAAATAGTGTCCCGGTGCGTGTTTGTCCCGCTTCCTGCCGGCTTGCTGGCTGCCCGCTGGTTGGGCGCAGCAGCAGCGGTGGCGGCGGCGGCGCAAAGCTTCGACTCTTCCTGTGTGAAGACGCCGGGGGTGGGTGAGGGGGGCTAAAGGGTAAGGGAGTGTCCTTTTTGACCCCGCAGACAGGAGGCTGTATTGTCGGGGGAGCAGTGAAGCGCGCGGAACGCGGCGGCGGGAGGACAACAGCCCCACCAACCCCCCGCCAACCCCCCACCAACACCCCGCCGTCCCCACCAACACCCACCAACCCCCCGCCGCTGTCTTCCGGCCCGGCCCGCATCGCCCGTCACTTGACACCGGATCATTCGTCATTATCGTTTCAACCCTTCTTCTTCTTCTTCGTCTCTTTTTCCTTTTTTTTTGTCCCGGCTTTTGTTCCCTCTGTTCCGCATTGTTCTCGCGGGGTCCGTTTAGCCGGTCTGCCGCATGACCCCGGATGCGGCGTCCCATCGCTGACGACCTCACAGTAGTCTGTCGCAGTTCTTCTCCCTCATCTTCTCCTTCAAATTTTTTTCTTGTGTGCATCGACAACGAAAAATAAAAAATCCGCGATTTGAGGGAGCTTTGTTTTCAAACCACGACTAACTGTTGCCGATTCTCTCTTTCTCTCCATCGTCTTTGTGTAGCGGTATTCCAGTGTGCGACGCCTCTGCGGGGGGTCGTTGGGGGCTGCCGCGGGGGCGCGGGGCCCAGACAGCATTGATGAATAGGCCGTGTTCGTTAAGCACACCTGTTGGCGAGGTGAGACGGCCCAGACGGCGCCCCACCGCCGCCCCCTCGGGGCCTCACTGACTGACTGGGGGAGTCGTGACTCGGAACAATACGCTCACAACGAAGGTCTTCATTCTGGTATAATTTAGCGGCGGGGGCCGCGCGGTACGACTCTAAGAAGCGCCTCGCTGCCGCCACAGCATGAGTATGGTTATTTGAGTTTTATTTTTTACAGGGAGGCTTTCGGTACGGGCTGCCCCCGTGAACTGAACGTTTATCTATTTCTCGATTTTCAATTGAGTTGTTCGTGGACGCCGCGGGCGAACTCCTATCGTCTCCGAGGTGGAGGCCCCCCTGCAGGGCGGCACCAGGAGGGGCCCCGCCACGCCACGCCCACTCCGACCTCCGACCGCACTGGGGATCCAGCAGGAGAAGAGAGAGAGAGCGAAGGGGGGGGGGGGGGGGGGGGGGGGTTCCGGGGCGGACGGACCCACTGTTGCTCGAAGGTAACCGCGTGGAAAATCTGCTCGCGCGCCCGTGTTGAGTTGTGGTCGCGTGCCTCGGGGGCCTTCGGGCCAGACAGAGACAGACGGCGGGGGGAAGGGGCGAGAGAGTGAGAGAGAGAGAGAGAGAGAGGGAGAGAGAGAGAGAGTGGGAGAGAGAGAGTGGGAGATGGGGGCGCCAAACCCAATGAGCCTCATTCTAAATCATGACACTCCCCCGCGGAGAGAGAAAAATAAATAAATTAAGAGAAAGCGATATATATATATATATATATATATATATATATATATATATATATATATATATATATATATATATATATATATATATATATATAATATATATCCGCCGCATGTTATCTGGTCCAGAAGGGCGGCCTCGTCGTCTGATTGTTTTACTATTTGTTACGGTGCGTGACGGCGGCGGCGGAGCAGGCGGCTTGTGACTTTTCCAGGAGTAAACCGCACACGTATCGACACAAAATCCCTTCGTATTCCGTGACAATCTACTCCGGCAGTAGGGTATTCCGTGACAATCTACTCCGGCAGTAGGGTATTCCGTGACAATCTACTTCGGCAGTAGGGTATTCCGTGACAATCTACTCCGGCAGTAGGGTATTCCGTGACAATGTACGCCCATAAGGTATTCCGTGACTCCGGCAGTAGGGTATTCCGTGACAAAGAAACAACGGTACAAGCGTCGTGTTCAACAGAGTTGGAACTAAAATAGATGCGACCTTCTCGGCGGGGCCCCGGGGCCGGTTACAGAGGGCGGCCTGGGGGCTGCGGGGGCTGCGGGGGCGACAGACAACAGCAGCAGCACCGGGCCTAGGACCAGGCTGTCGCCGCAGCAAAGCGCCGAGTATGAAGATGTATGGCGGAGACAAGCTGCACGTTCCAGGTGCGAGAACGGAACGGAACGGAACGGGGGCGAGGAGGCGGCGGAGGCGGCAGCGGGGATCTTGTCATGGAGGTCTCCGGGGAGGAGAAGGGGGGGGGGGGGGGGGGGGGGGGGGGGGGGGGGGGGGGGGGAGGGGGGGGGGGGGGGGGGGGGGGGGGGGGGGGCTCCCCACGGCAGGCACCGCTGACACGCACGATCAAACGCTCTGCATTGTAAAACATAGTCGTGCCCCTCTCTCTCTCTCCCTCTGCCCCTCTGTTTCTCTCTCTGGCACGTACACACCCAGGGATCACAATGCCAGAATGGACGACATAACCGCGCGCCGTGCCGTACGGAGGGGAGGGAGTGAGATAGATAAGGAGAGATCGAGAGAGAGAGAGAGAGAGAGAGAGAGAGAGCAGGGCGCCACGCCGATGCGGCAGCAGCGGCATATCATGTGCACTCCATTTTTTCTTCACACACACACACGTACGTCTTCCCTGTGCATGTGTGTGTCCCGTCGACGGGACGGGTCCGCGCCTATGTAGCGGGGCCCTCTCTGTGCGTAGGTGTCGCCGCCCGCATACCGCCTCAAGGACCGCATCGACAAGCGCTTGATTTATAACTTGATGCGCTCTCTTGCTCCTGCGGGGCGCCCTCCCCCTCCCCCCCCCCCCCCCCCCCCCCCCCCCCATCATCACCGCCTCTCCACGGGGGGTCCCCTCCCCCCCGCAGCGCGGGAGTCGGGGATCAACAGGTTGATGGCGACTCGTCGCACAGGTGAGGTCCGTCAATAGAATACCTGGCGCCCGTAAAGCATACCGAGGGATCCCACAGTCGAAAGCCGCGACGCCAGAGGGGAGTCGTTCATTTGTTTACGATTCAAAATAAATATCTTGGACAAAAAAAGAATATAGTGGTTCTCACGGCTATACGCAATTCGATTTTTCTAAAAATAAAAAGTAATAATAGTAGTAGTATTTCGATTCAATGAATTTTCCTTGTGATTGCAATGCCGCAAACTTCGTAGCCTGCGTGGGGAAGAAATCCGGCCGGCCTGCTCGTATATATATGTGTGATTGATATTGCTGAACGCGGAAGGGGGCCTGCGGCGGTCCGCGGGGGGTCCGCGGGGGGTCCGCGGGGGGCGTACCTTGTACTGTCCGAGGTTGTTGACGACGCAGGGCAGCGAGGCGTCCCTCCCGAGGGCCACCGTCACGTTGGGAATAGGCTCGGCGAAGTTGGTCTTCTGGTCATTCGTCGCTGTAACACACACACACGCGCACAAGCGGAATAAACAAACAGCATCAGCAACTTTGCAAACACGCGCCACGCGCCGGCCACGCGCCGCCTGCGTGCCACCAGCCGGCGCTACACGCGTTCACAGAACCCTAGGCACGGCAAAATAAAACCTTGGTGCATATAGAGCCTCCATAAGGATCCTTTAATAAAAAAGGATCATTTTTTAACCGTAGGTGCCAGAAAACACATCATAGATACATCAAACGCACCATAGATACAAAGCAAACTGTTTCTAAAAAAAAAAAAAACTACCTCTATAATATACACACCTGGAAACGTGACATAATCAATAAGATCATTTTTATAATTTGAAAAAAAAATTACATTAGCAAAATAAAACAATTTGTGTGTGTGTATGGAGGGGGTGAAGAGCGGCTCGTGTACAACGCTCGTCGCCTGTGTCCCCCGGCCATGCGTCACCCGGCCTACAGTACTCCGGGGAGGGACTGGCGGCGCCGGTGCGCGCGTGTGTGTGTGTGTGTGTGCGTGTGTGTGTGTGTGCGTGTGTGTGTGCGTGTGTGTGTGAACAGTGGTGTGTGGTGGAGAGGGCGGCGTGTGGGCGCTTGGCCAGAGATTTTAATCGTGCCTGTCATCGCTTCACGGCACGGAGGGGGCCCGGCTGCCGATCCCGTCGGGAGCGAGAGAGAGAGAGGGGGAGGCGGAGAGAGAGAGTAGGGTGGAGAGAGGGAGAGAGAGAGAGAAAGAGAGAACGGAAGCAGCACGAGCTGTTCGGGGGAAAAAAAGAAAAAAAAAGAGAAAAGGAAGGCAAAGAACAGGGAAAATATTTGGATACTTAAGCGCAAATCCTCATGTTTGTAGTCAGTCCCGGGCCGCCGGGGTGGGGGAGGGGGAGGACACTCAGCGATGCAGTCCGGACGTCCCAGGAGCTCAGCGCCCTGCGCCCAGCGCGCCCGCCGGCCGCCGGGTAGGCAGACCCGCCGGGCACCGGGGTGCTGCGGTTGCCTACACCCCCCGAGGCGCTCCTGTGGCCGGCCCCCTACGACACGGATGCTGCCGGGGACGGAGAGAGAGAGAGAGAGAGGGAGAGAGAGAGAGAGAGAGAGAGAGGGAGAGAGGGAGAGAGAGGCGGGGGAGAGAGAGAGACGGCTGTATTTGGACAGTGGCAACGATCCAGGCGTCCCGGGGTCGACGGGGTCTCATCACACCTGATGACACGATCCGGAGGGCTACAAACAATTATACGCCCCTCCCCTCCGTCCTCCCCCCCCCTTTCTCTCCCTTTCCATCCCCCCCCTCTCTCTCTCTCTCCCCTTCACCCCGTCTCGCCCACGCGGACCCTACAATGCCATTTGTTTGAGGGCGATGCGGCCCCCCTGTGTTTTATATTGGGTCATCACCGGGGTGGCGGACGATATATGCACACCCCTCCCCCTCCTCTCCCCCGCCCCCCCACCCTCCCCTCCCCTCTCGTATGCTCCAGCGCACAGCAGCCGTGTGTGGTGTGTCCGCACCCCGCGTGCTGCGGAGGACAAACCAGCAGGCGGGCAGGCAGGCAGGGAGGTGAAAAAAAACAGAAAAAAAGCAAGGAAATAAGAAAAAATAAACGGAAAAAAAGCCGCAAACTACATGGCCGGGGTGTCCGCGAGGAATAACAGATGGTGGAAATAATCGGACGCCATTGCGATATTCTTTTCAAGTGGCCGCGTATATATGACGCACGCCGTTATTGCAAAATTTTCCCCTTTTTAAAAAAAAAATTCTTGTTGTTGCTGTTGTGGGATTTGTGTCTGAAGACAGATGAGCGTAAACATTAAGAGCGTCTGTGTCGTTAATGTGAGGTGCTTTTTAGCCACACGATATATATATTTTAGAGGCACGTGTTTGTTGTTGTTGTCTGCCTGATGATTGAGCCGTCAGCTGGAAAACCACAGATAGCTCCACAAGCACGGCCCTGCTCTCTCTCTCTCTCTCTCTCTCTCTCTCTCTCTCTCTCTCGCGTACTGCAGGTCCCTATGATGCTCTGTCCGGCCTGCTCTGACCCGCCGGAGCGGCCCACCACCTCACCGCCCTCTCACGGCCCCACAAAACCACCTCAGCAGCCGAAAACTTACGTTGTTCCGCTCCTTCACTTTATTTTGTAAAATGTATTTATTTTATATCTTTTTAGGCACGGAGTGGAACGGAGTTGCCTTATCGTCTCACCCCGAACTAGACTTTTTTTTTCTATGAAGCAAGTACTCTTATGGTAAAATCGAAACGACAGAGAATTTCAAAAATCTGTCTTACAAAATTGTGCGTATCATTCCCACAAAGACGTCTGTCAAGTTTTCACATTAGAAAAACATCGCAAACTCCCAAAAAAACGTTTTGAAATTCAGCTTTCTCACTCCACCCACATTGGAGAGAAACGGGTGGAGCTAGCTTGGTTCGGCTCGTCAGCTTGGCTGTCTCCGTCATCTATCCTTTTCCATTCTACGGAAGAACGCATGCTTTCCTCCTTTTTTGTGAAGCAGCCTTCATTGTTGATGAGCCGAGCCGGCACAGGCCGGCGCCGGCCGGCGCCGGCGCTAAGAGTGTTAACCCTAGTGTTGGAACCGCACAACGCAGCAAGAGGCGCAAACCTCCCATGGCGAAGCCCGGTAGCATTGTAGATGGCTCGACCCACACCGAAGAGTCAGGGAGTCAGCCGCACCTGCCACAACAGTGCGACCGCCTCGCAGGAGAGCTAGGCCCGCGTATGAGAATGTGAGCGGTCCGCTACCTTCGGGCTACTCTAAAACTAGCCTTTCCACTCGAAATAAATAGAAACCACGCCAAAACTTTTGCGTGGCCCAAACGAACTCCTCATACCTTAAATAAAGACGACTAAAGTTGAATTTAAATCAAATTTAAATTAAAAGTAAAAGAATTAAAACTAAATTTGGATCAAATTTAAACTCAATTTGAATGAAAATTAAATTTCACTTGACTAAAATTTTCATAAAACTTAAATCAAATTTAAATGTAACTTATATCATATTTGAATTAAATTTAAACAACACTTTAATTCAATTCCGTACACTCCTGGACTACCAGTATCTTACGAAGTGGGATAGTATTTTTTGGCTGAGAGCGTATGGGCGAACAAGCCCCACGGGCGCTCGTACGAGAGAGAGAGAGAGAGGGAGAGAAAGAGAGAGAGAGAAGGGAGTCGCGAGAGGATGCACCCGCGCGTCACGCGGGAGTTTCAAGGCCGCCACTCCCGCGAGCTCTCCATCTCAAGGCACGCGCGCACGCGCACGTCACATTTCCCAGCGGAGCAGTTTTCCCGTCTCTCTCTCTCTCTCTCTTCTAGGACGGCGTGTTGTCAGTTGTCGCACTCTTTCAGGGGCAGAAACTCGGATATCGCTCCGCTTCTATGTGCTCGTTTCGGCCGCGGCAGCAACATTTTCCTCGCCTAGGTGAACTTAATTTTTTTTTTCTTCTTCCGACGCGTCATCACCCTTTCCGCATAAGAAACTTTCGGCGAGAGCCCACACTCACCACCTTCCCACTAGTTTGTTTGTTATTTAAGTTTGTTTGTGTTACTTATTTACGATAGCGCGCGAGCTGTTTTCTACTTGAAAAAAAAAAACAATTTGCTGAATTTTTTTTCTGTTTTTTGCGCGCGGTGCGTGTGCGGGCTTCGAACCGCCGCCTGCCGCCGCCGCTGCTGAGCCACAAAGTTAAACGTTGCGATGATTAGCAAACACCTGACAGCAGTCCAATAAGCTCTCCCCCCCCCCCCCCCCCCGCTCCCCCCTCCACCTGCTCCCGCCCCTTTCCCCCTCCACACAACAACACCTACGTAACAAGCGGGCTCCCGGCGAAACGATACGTCACACCGGGCTCTCTGAATATTAATAGAGAATTATAACTTCGGCAGGGAAAGTGTTTCCCTAGCGTGCCGCCCCCTCCCCCTACTTCCCCCCCTCCCCCCCCAGCGTGCAGTTACACCTAGGGCCGCTATGCTGCTACTGCCTCGCGGAGACAGCTCCTGTGTGTGTGTGTGTGTGTGTGACCCGCTGCACTCCCCTCACCTTTAGTGGAGAGGAGAGGGGAGGGGGGAGGAGAGAGGGGGGAGGGGGTTGCTCGTAAGGATGGCCAGCCGCACCGCCGCCGGAAATGGTTTCTGCCCTATCCGGTCCAAGCACCCCCCCCCCCCCCTCTGTCTCCAGCAGCAGCCGGACCGTGGGGGAGGGTGTGGGAAGGGAGAGGGGAGGGGGGGGGGATGGCTCGACTCGCTGATTTATATGGCTTGGAATTGCAAGTCTCCTCTCTCGCTTTCTCTCTGTATCTCTCTCTCTCTCTCCCTCGCGCTCGCGCTTCCCACTCCTTTTTCCCGATCCACCCTTCCCGCCGTCACTATATACCTATACCACTATTCTCTGCTCCTCGCACCCTCCCCCACCCCTTTCCTCTCTTCTCTCTCTCTCTCTCTCTCTCTCGCACGCACAACCGAACGCACCGATGCGTTTCGTCATCCACTCTGTGACCACGTGCAGAAATCAACCATCTTCATTGAAAACCAAAACATTATTTTTCCTCAATTTTTTCAGTATTTTTTTTACCGATTGAATAATCTTTACGAGTTTTGGTGTGGCAACGTCAGGTTCATTTCATTTCCGCAATTACACCCCAGCCTCTTATTTTTTATGAGCTCGGCATTAGAGAAGCATAATATGCAGTCCTCCCCCCCCCCCCCAAAAAAAAAGTAAAAAACATTTTAAAAAATGTTATCAGCCGCGCGGTGTTGTCCGGCCTGACAGTGCATGTTTGATGGTGACCAGGGTCCTGACTGCAGACGATAGGGGCCCCCGCAGCCCCCCGTGGGGCTCCTGCAAGGGGCTGTCCAAAAGGGGAAAGGGGGGGGCGACCCTCCAGATGGCAACAGTTTAAAAGTTCCTTCGTTTCCAATAAATCACAGAGCTGCCATTTGTCGAGGACGTGGGGCCGCTCCCTGGAGAGGGAGAGAGAGAGAGAGAGAGAGAGAGAGAGAGAGAGAGATAGAGAGAGAGAGAGAGAGAGAGAGAGAAAAGGAGTGTGAGGAGGATCCTCTCCAGGCGCAGGCCTTTCTCTCTCCCTCTCTCTTTGCCTCTCTCTCTCTCCCTCCCTCTCTCTCACTGCCACTCTCTCTCCCTCCCTCTCTCACTCTGGCCTGTCACGGGGTGTCCTGGAGGTCGTACGATGGCCGCAACACCTCCCCGTCGACCATCCTCGGGCACGGCCTACACGTCCACATGTCCCCCACCCGGAGCCCGGGGGGTCCTTCGCAATGCGTTCATAGCAGCGGAGTGTTCTCACACGGGCCGGAAATCTGCTGCCCCCCCTCTCTCTCTCTCCCTCTCTCTCTCTCTCTCTTCCCGTAAGACTGGTGCGAGTGTGACAGAGACAGAGGATGCTCCTGCCGGAGCAGCAGCGGTCAGCAGAGCCCTGCGTGCCCACATCGCCGTGGCCGCGTACATTTCTCATAGCGGACCCGCGGATTCCTCACGACGTGATTTTCATACCCGTCGTCTCCCCGCGGTGCCGCCATTATACCTCGCCGCCGCCGCCGCCGCTGCCGCCGCTGCCGCCGCTCAGACCCAAAGTGGATTCTGATAGCCACTCGAGGACTAGCGCGGGGCTCCGTGGCGGGGAGAGGCGAGGCGAAGCGGCGGCCGCCTGATCGGCCCAGACGGACCGGAGCCGGGAGCCGGGGCGCCGCCCGGAGGCCGGAGGCTGTGTGCCGAGGCGTGGCGGCGGAGTGGCGTGGCGTGGCGGGGCGTGGCGGCGGCGCGGCGGGGCGTGGAGAGCTCTGAGCCCCCCCGGGGGGCGCGGACTAGCAAAGCCACCCCCGCAGCAGCAGCAGCAGCAGCAGCGGCGGCGGCGGCAACCGGGCTTCCGAAGCCAATTAGGGGCGCGTAGAGATTTATTGCCCGATTTTTCCACGCTTAGCGGGTGCGTGGCCGCAGCCCGACGCCGCCGACGCCGCCGCCGCCAACACCGCCGTCAACAAGGCTGCACATGTCATCTGCCGACGGCGACATCAGGGACCTTTGGGTACGTGAGAGAGAGAGAGAGAGAGAGAGAGAGAGAGAGAGAGAGAGAGAGAGAGAGAGAGGAGAAAAGACAGCTATTTAAAAAATAAATTCTTCGAAAATTTGTACCGCGTTTCTCTCCGAATAATTTTTTTAAAAATCCTTGTTGAGAAATTTAGTTTTATTCATTTTATTTTGACTCTTTATAAAAATTATTGAAATAACACCAAAAAACCGCTTTTTTGTTATGAGAAAATTGCAAAGAAAAATAATGATTCGCAAAGTCTTGAGAGATTCAATAGAAAAATTTCGACCTCCAACTCATAAGAAAAATTGTGATTGTGCGAGACGAAAGAGGAGTACGACGAGCAGAAGGGAGGAGGAGGGAGGGAAAGCAGAGGGAGGGGGAGGAGGAGAAGGGAAAGCAGAGGGAGATGGAATCGAACGCATTTTCGTTTATTTGGATTTGGTCGTTCACCGCGTATATGGTTGTGTGCGCAACCAAAAGGGAACAGGGGGAGGGGGGCAGGGTGGAGGGGGGCAGGGAGTGGGGAGCTAAACACACACACACACACACACACACACACACACACACACACACACTCGCGCGCTCGCTAATTCCCAACGCTAATCCAGCCCACAAACGGAGACCCGTAGTCGGCCCCGTCACCAACCACGACTGACGGATTAAGTGCACAGCGGTAGGCGGCGGCGGCAGCGGCGGCGGCGGCGGCGGCGGCGCCGGGGATGACCAAGTTTGGCATTTAATCACATAGAAACACTCCCGGCCCCACCCCAACTCGCTCTCTCTCTCTCTCTCTCTCTCTCTCTCTCTCTCTCTCGCTCTACCTCTCTGCCCCTTGACCTAAGCCGTCTTCGCTTCGAGAGGAAGAGAGAGAGAAAGACTGATAGGTAGAGAAAAGTGGAGGGGGAAGTGAGAGGGGGAGAGCATTAGCAGCAGCACAGATTAAGCAGTATGTGTGGATAGAGCTCATCGCATCGGATTATTTTTTTTTTTGACGGTCCTTCTCAAACTCAGCACTTGCGTTCATGCCCCCGTCCCTCTGCCCAACCTTGTCTCTCTCTCTCTCTCTCTCTCTCTCTTCTCTCCCTCTCTCTCTCTCTCTCTCTCTCTCTCTCTCTCTCTCTCTCTATCTCTCTCCTGCCCCCCATCTTGTCCCCGCTGGACGCTTGCGGGCAGCGGCCGGAGCAGGAGGAGCGCCTGGAGGGTAGGCAACCGCAATACTCCTGTGCTCGGCGGGTCGGCCTACCCGGCCGCTGGCAGGCGCGCTGACCGATTATCTCTTCCCATCTCT
Source organism: Megalurothrips usitatus (assembly GCA_026979955.1). NCBI lineage: Eukaryota > Metazoa > Arthropoda > Insecta > Thysanoptera > Thripidae > Megalurothrips > Megalurothrips usitatus. Next base: position 7,907,858 of record CM049604.1, on the reverse strand, counting down.
CTCTCTCTCTCTCTCTCTCTCTCTATCTCTCTCGATCGCTCTCTCATCTTGACACCTAGCAGAACGCGCCTAGGCGATCGCAACAGAGCGCGTTCTCCATAAATCCGGACCAGCGCGGCCGCCGGTTCTGATCAAGTGATCCACTTGACCTTCTCTCTCCCCTTTCCGCCTATCCCTGGTTCAAGGTCGGCTCAGACTTACAAAGAAGAATAGAGGAAAAAAAATAAGAAAAAAAGCTCTTTGATCTGAATTGATTTTAGATTCGATAAAATTAGAGGCAAATGTAGTATGGAACATGGTTCCTTGAGGGGCCCCGCAGCGGACCGGGCGCTCGGGCTCCATGCGTACATGCGTGCGTGCGGGCACACCGACAAACACACACACACGCTCTCTCTCTGTCTCACACACACTCACACACGCACGCACACATGCACACACAACAGGGGAAGTCAATTGCGGATTTGAGACGGCCGCGGGACCGCCGCTGGGGGCTCGTCCCATATCCCGGGCCGTCGCAGGGCTGCTATTGGTCCACGCGGGCAGCCAAAGCCGGGTCCGCGACCGCCTCCCTGGAGCCGGCCTGGAGCCGGCCTGGAGCCGGCCTGGAGCCGCCCTCCTGGAGCTTCTGCGCGGGGCCCGCCTACAGCCGCTCTTGCTGTGGCTGTATTATTCCTTGGGCTTGTTACTCTCTCTCTCTCTCTCTCTCTATCTGTTTCCCTCTCTGTCCCTCTCTCTCACCGTCTCTCTCTCCCTTACTGTGTGCGCCACCGCCGCCGCCACCGCCGTTCTTTTTAAGGGGTAGCGGGAAGGCACCACTAAACAAGGGGCGAGGTAGCGCGCGCGAGAGAGAGAGAGAGAGAGAGAGAGAGACGGTGTGTGAGAGAGACAGTGAGAGAGACAGAGAGAAAGGGGGAGCTCGAGGAAGAAAAGGCCAACAGTATCGCATCCCGAGGGGCGCCCCGCCGCTGCCGCTGCCGCCGCCGCCGCTGCCGCTGCCGCCGCCGCCGCTGCCGCTGCCGCCGCCGCCGCTGCCGCCGCTGCCGCCGCTGCCGCCGCTGCCGCCGCCGCCGTGCGAACCGTTGAAACAAAAACTCGGCATCGCGGGAGCAGTTTTGTGTCGGGGGCCGTAATGAAGCCATTACAAGCACTTTCGGGCCCCGAATCATACATTATCAAAACCATCATTCCGCCGCACAGCCGGCCGGCCGGCCCGCGCGATTTCACGCGTCCCCACCGAAATATTTAAAGCGAGTGGCGTTGGTGGTGGCGGGTGGGGGTGGCGGGGGAGGGGTGTGATCCCGCCCCGGGGGACAGAGAGGGGTGGGGGTGGGGGGAGGTAATCCCCGAGTAAGCACACTTCTCGCAGTGGGTGACGCGCGGCGGGCGGCAGCCACGCCGGCGGTCTTGTTGGCGGCGGCGGACGGCGGCCGCGGCGACCCCCGCCCGCGGACACACACCGGGCCCCGCCGCCGCCGTCACCGCCAGGGCCTTCGTCTTGTCCTCCTCCCGGGCTTTAGATAGCCTCGCCAGTGCGCGCGCGAGAGAGAGAGAGAGAGAGAGAGAGAGAGAGAGAGAGAGAGGGAGAAGGGGGCTGAGTGACAAATGGGACTTGCCAAGTTCTCTCTCAAGAGCGACAAGGACAGCCGCCGGGCAGGCAAGGAGTGGAGGAGAGAGGGAAGGAGAGGGCGGAAGGAAGCGCGAGCGGGGAGTCAAAAATATGAGCGGGAGAAAATTCACAGCGTAACATTGTTTCCGGGGGATGATATCCGCGGTGCGGCGCCGCGCCTACGCGGCCGGGCGATAGCGGGGGCGGGGCCGCCGGGGTAACGTTACCCCGGCGGCCGCGTTACCCGCGCGGTGCGGCTGGCGGCGGGGTAGCCCTGGCCGCCGGGGTAACGTTACCCCGGCGGCCGCGTTACCCGCGCGGTGCGGCTGGCGGCGGGGTAGCCCTGGCCGCCGGGGTAACGTTACCCCGGCGGCCGCGTTACCCGCGCGGTGCGGCTGGCGGCGGGGTAGCCCTGGCCGCCGGGGTAACGTTACCCCGCCGGCCGCGTTACCGGCGCCACTGGCTGGCGGGTAACGTTACTCACGCTGCTTACGCCCGGCCCCCGACAATCCCGCATGCCGTCGGCGCGTCTGATGGAGTGGACTGGGGAGGAACTCGGCGGGGGCGGGTCCGGGAGGAGCGCGGAGGGGGGGAGGGAGGGTTAGTCAGCCCCTGCACGTGCCTTTTTCCCACAGGACCACTCCACCAATCCTCCAGGAGGCCCTGCCCCGGGACGCTGTGTTTCACGCCGCAGCCCTCCCCCCCCCTCCTTCCCCCCTACCGCCCCTGGATCCGCCCCCGCCACCAACTGCAGCACCGTGCCGCCCTCCTACATCCAGTGCGCGCGCCCGGCTTCAAATCAGACCCTATGGACAACCGTCCCCGCGGCCACGGCGGCGGCGGGGACCTTGGAGGTGGCCCGGGCGGCGTGTCCGCGGCGTCGACGCGGAGGGGCTCCGTAGGTCGCGGACCCCCCCTGCCCCCGGTGGCGGCCGCCCCGGCCGCCCCTGCTGGCCGGCCCCTGCAGCGCCGCTCGCCCCGCAGCCGCATCGGACTGCCCCGCTGCATTCTCTATGCATGAGATGTTGTCATTCCCCTCCACCTTCTTTCGCCGTCCCCTCCGTATCCCATGGCAGCCCCCGGCTCCCCTCGGCGGGGCGGCGGCGGGGCGGCCTGGGCCGGGGGCGAGCATGTGTGCAAATTTTCATGCCGGGGTCGACAGCGTTCTCCGCGCGGCCCGCTCCGGCCTGGCGCTGCCTGGCACCGCTGCGGCGCCACAGCCGGGGCTGCAGCCGCAGCAGCTCCGGCCGCCACTGCGGGCCCCCGATGCGGGCCGCACGTAACGCACTGCAGAGCGGAGCAGAGCGGAGCAGACGTCCGCACCGCGCTCACCGCACTCAAAACACTGCACACTAAACACTACGACACTCTTTAAATTAAATGTTCCGTCGCAGTGCTGTCACAAAACAAAATCCTCATCGGAGAAATAATGTTTTTTTTTTATTTTTCTCTCGTCAACTACAGAGGAAAGTGACGAAGAAATTTTTTGTCACACAGAATAAGTAATTCGTCTCGTCACGCGAAGAAAAACAAAAACATTTTTGTTCTGACATCACCGCGCAATATTTGAGGTGACTGATGAGTATTTTCGCAGCGTGATGACGTCGGCCAGGTGCCGCTCCAGGAGGAGGCCGTCGGCGCGCTGGTGCCGCTCCCCGATCCCAAACACGTCGCCGCCGCCTCCCGATCCTCGTTAATTAATTAATTATATAACCCTTCTGGCGCCGGCCTCGCTCGGAGCAGGCGGGGGAAAAAAATTCGTCGTATAAAGACGCGCGTGCGCCGCCACCGCCGCCGCCTTCGTGGATAAATAGAATTATCAATTTACCAAAAAAAAAAAACGAAATAGAGGAGGAAGGATATCAAGAAGAAGATGAAGAAAAATAAAAAGGTTCGCTTAAGGTAAAGAGAGTTGGAGAGAGAGAGAGCGGGGAGAGGATGAGGATGGCGGTGGAATAAGAAGATGAGGCGCGGGGAAGAAGCGGAAGAGAGAGAGAGAGAGAGAGAGAGAGAGAGAGAGAGAGAGAGAGAGAGAGAGAGAGAGAGAGGAGAGAGGAGGGGGATATTGCGACAGTGGCGCTCCGGCGGACAAAACAATAACAACAACTGTAAGGCGGTGAGCTGAGCTCCGCTCCCACCCTCCCCACCACCCCTTTCCCTCTCTTCCTCCGCCGCCGCACTTTACGGCCCTCACATAATTGATGCCACTTAGATGGGATGAAAAGTCGCGGGTCATTAGGTTCTCCGCCGCGGGTGCGAGGGAGAGGGAGCGACAGAGAGAGCGAGATAGATAGATAGAGAGAGAGAGAAGGGAGGGAGAGAAAGGGGTGCGGGAGTGTCAGTATGTGACTCGCAGCCCTTTAGACGGGGATCCCCGTCAAGGGGGTTTATTCACCGTGGATGCGTCGGGGCAAAAAAAAGATGCGTTTCCCCCTGACAAAGACTTACAGATTTAATAATAATATATAATAATAATAAAGCGGAAGTTATATAGAAGGAATATCAAAATTTTTCTCCACGAATTAAATAAAGGGTCGGATAACTGGATTGACCGCGCACCACAACAGAACGTGCCTTTCTCTTCGGCTGCGAGGGGAGGAGGGGGGGGGGGGTGACAACAGGCAGACTGTCTCCGTCGCTCCCTCCCGTCCCCGCCCTCCCCTCCCGCACCTCTCACTCACTCCCGGCCGCCGCCGATCCCCGCGGACGCCCCCCGAGGGCCCATATATTTCGACACCTGCGGGCATTGATTACACAGGGCCACTCTGTGGAGAAGTCCCCTCCTTCCCTACATCCGCAAGGGGGAGGGGGACAGAGAGAGGGGGGAAGGGGGAGGGGGGAGAGAGATAGAGAGAAGTGCGAGGGTCGGTCGGCCCGCGGCCTTCCTCCTCCTCCTCCCTCGCGCCTCCTCATCAAACCTGTCGTGGAGGCATAAATTTCCAAAGGGGCCGCGAGAGAGACAGACAGAGAGCAAGCGAGAGAGCGAGTGAGAAGGAGAGTGTGTGTGAGAGAGAGAGCAAGTGGCTGAGGCGAAGGACGGGACGACTCGCAGACATGCCTGCCACGGCGGCATGTTAGGAGCACACACACACACACACACACACGGACACACAAACACAACACTTATAAGAGGCATCAGGACAGTAATAGGCCGCGGCCACTGTACACGCCAACAGTGTGTGGGGGCGGCGACAGTCTCCGAGCCGATAGCCGGGCTTCCCTTTCGCTTTCCACCGCAGGCTTGTGTCCGAGGCCGTGACGTCACCTGACTCTCTCTCTCTCTCTCTGACTGCAGTAATGGTTTCGGTTGCGGATGGATGATTACAAAAATGATATCGAAAATCAGGTCGAGCCTGAAACCACGGCACGACTAGTCTTTATGCAGTGGGAGGTAGCAATAACCACAGAGTTTCGGTTGAAAAAAAAATTTCCTTTGTGATATTGAATTCCTTGTCACGGCCCCATTCCCCTTTCCACGGATCCGCGCGTTGCAAAAGTGCGCAGAGAAAGACAAATGGAGGGGGAGGGGGGGGGGGCTACCTGCCGGGTGGAGGAGGGGCGAGGGGTACAACATGCGCCGACATCCGGGATGTACATTTTTTGCGTCCTTTATATCATTTTTATACTGTCTCGCAGTTTTGCGTAGTTTTTTTTTGTCGCGCTATTTGTCATGGGGCTCTGCTGCCGCCGCTCCCGCCGCTGCCGGCCCATGGCTGCCCAAACGGCTCCGCGGCTCACAGAGGGGCCGCGGCGGGACCGCAGCCGCCAAGGCCAGAAATATCGCCGTATAATATGGCCCGTGCCGCGAACGACGCGACGATACGGCATGGTCGACCGTTTTTGTTTTATTTATTTATTTATTTATTTCTACCCAGAATAGAGCGGCTTCGAGTAGGATACGGTACTCCGTAGGGGACGCCGCGGAAGCGGAAGCCGGATCCGAGCGGCGCAGCGGCGCTTCCGAGCGGCCGCGTGCTGCGATGTGCTCAGGCACCCCGGCGGCCTCTGCCATTCTGTTGCGCGCGTCTCGCTCGCACGCCGTCTTCATGACAGCGCGGCTTCCTGTACGGGCCTGACTGGTGCAGCACCCGGCTGGGCGTTTTCAAGTCCCGTTTCCAGTTCGGTTTTCGAAGAAAAAAATCCATAATATTTCAGAAAAATTTCCATTTTTTTAAAAAAAAAATTTTCACAAATTTTACGATTTTTTTCTCAGAAACTCTGTTTTTTTTCCTGACAATATCTTTCAAAATTCTAAAGACTAGAGACCCTCAGCACGGCAACAGCAGCAGCAGCAGCTCCGGACAGCGGAGAGAGTCTTTCCGAGTTCGTACCGGAGCGGCGCGGCGGCACGGCACGGCACGGCTTCTGAGGCACCCCGCCGCCGGTGCCCGAATATAAAACTGCCGACCGGGCCTCGCTCTCGCACCTGTTGTGGGCGGCACACACACACACACACACGAGCGCCTCACTCACACACACACACGCGTGCGCGCCTGCAAGGTTGGCAACCCACACGCCGCATCACTTATTCTTCATATCCCTCGTAACCTCGTCTAACCGTCTGCTGCGCTAGTCTTTTGTGTTGGTCCTCCCACACATTTCCCTCCTTCTCTCTCTCTCTCTCTCTCTCACTCCCTCCCACTCCCTTCTCTCTCTCACTCTCACTCCCTCCCTCCCTCCCTCCCTCCCTCCCTCCCTCTCTCTCTCTCTCTCTCTCTCTCTCTCCCACCACCACCACCACCGCCACACGGCCCAGACGTTTATCTGCTCGAAATGAGAAATGATGTTTCCTCGCGCGCGGCGCTCTCCGCGGCAGCGTCTGCGCTCCGCCGCCCGCCGCAGCGCGCACGGACACTGGCAGGGGCAAGCGCCTGGCCGTGCGGTCAGCGGGGGTCCCTCCAGGAGCCCTCCAGGAGCCCTCCAGGAATCCTCCAGGAACCCTCCAGGGACCCTCCGGGAACCTTCCAGCACCGCGGGTAGCAGAGGGTTCTCTTCGAGCTGTCGTCGACAACCGCAGCAACCTGGCGTGGCCGCCAGCGCCGCCGCCGCCGCCACCGCTGCTACCGCCGCCGCTGCCACCACCGCCGCCGCGCGACCGGAACCGGGGAGGATTTGCGTAATTGTGTCATCAAAGTGATGAGGCATGCACGTTTAAGACGCTGGGAGCGCGGGGTGTGAGGGCGCGGGGGTTAAGTCCCCTGAGCTGTCGGAGGGTGGGAGGGGGGACGTGCCACTGAAATGTGAGCCCGGGAGGATGCCCCCGATGCCGACGTCAGGGGCCGTGTTGAATTTTTAATTGGCCCTGAGAATACTGGAATCTGTGGAGCGCGGCGCGCGGCGCGCGGCGGGGGAGCATGGCAAGGGGTGGCGCGCGCCGGGGACCCATGGGGCCGGGCCGCCCCGGGGCAGAGATCCCCCCCGCCTCCTCTCACCAACAGCCGTCACCCCCCCCCCTCCCCCCTCGGTCCTCCAAACCCCCACAGCCAGCTAATCAACCATTATTATTGAGCTATCCGACAAAGATGCGAATTCCTTCTGGCGACAAGGATATCGGCGTCTGTGCGTGTGTGTCTGCCTGAGAGAGCGAGAGCATGTGTGTGTGTGTGTGTGAGAGAGAGAGGTGTGAGAGGCGCCGGATGTGTCCCCAGGCGTTAGTCACCTCCCCCTCCATACCTCCCCGAGCAACGACGCGGGCCGCGTTGTTTTGCGGTGCCGTAACCCCCTTCCCAGTTGGCGCCCTCTACCCCTCCCCCCCCCCTGTCTGAGCCAAGATCACTAATAAAAAGCATTTGTATGCAAGGCGTGGACAGTTTGATTTTAATTAGGCCTCTCTCTCTCTCCCTCCGTCCCCCAGCCCCGACACTCCGTGCTGTTTTGTTTTGTGGTCTCGTCCGTGTCCCTGTGTAGTCCCGGGGAGGGGGGAGGGGGCGTGGGGGTCACGTAACCTCTCTCTCTCCCCCCTGCCCCTCCTGCGCCCTGCCGCCTCTCCTCCCTCTGTCTCTCTCTCTCTCTCTCTCTCTCTCTCTCTCCCTCCATTCTTCCTCACCAACGTCTGTAAGGAATAGTGATTCCTCTCCGCCCGTGAGCATACCATCGTGTCGGGACCGTCAGGCGGAGAACGCGGCAATCGGGAGCGCTGCGGGTAGCAGCGAGGGAGGCGAGGCGGCGGTGGCCGGCGGAGACTGCGTGCCACGACGGTGAGCAAGGCGGTGGCGGCGGCGGCGGGGCGGTCGGACAGCAAGCAGGCGGACAGACGGGCCGAGCAAGCAGAAGAAGAAATAAGAGGGATAGTGCCGTACACGGCCGGGGCCGCCGGGGCCGAGGCCGGGGCCCTCTGCCTCGGGGCCGGCCGTTTGATGGAGGCCACCCACATCACAAAATAGGCTCCGGGCCCTCCGTCTTGTATCCTCATTTCTTATAGATTCGGCCGGTCAGCATACCCTCCTCCTCCTCCTCCTCCTCCTCCCCTCCCAGCGCCGCGGGAGGGGGAGGGGGGGGGCGCTGCACTGCGGAGTTGATTGCCTCCCTGAAGCCGTGGCCGACGGGCGGTACGGCGCCGCCGCCGCCGCTGCGCTCCCACCGCACCCCGACACCCAACCCTCTCCTACACGGGGCGACGCTCGAAAAGTAATAATAAAAAAAATATACACGCACACCGCGCAGTGTTGTTGGTCGAACGATGAAGATCAAAACAGCGTCAGGAGAATTAATTTTTTTAGAAAAAAAAAATAATACACCGAGTGGACGGAGAGAGCGATCGTAAACAGTGTGTACGGTGTGCACGGTGTTCAGGGTGTGAGCGGTGTGAGCGGCGTGAACAGTTGGAACGGTGTGAGCAGTGTGCACGGTGTGGATGGAGCGAGCGACTATAAACAGTGTGTACGGTGTACACGGTGTTCAGGGTGTAAGCGGTGTGAACAGTTGGAACGGTGTGAGCAGTGTGCACGGTGTGGAAGGAGCGAGCGACTGTAAACAGTGTTTACGGTGTAAACGGTTGTAAGCGGTATTCACGGTGTGAATGGTGTAAGCGGTGCTCACGGTGTTCACCGGTGTTCACCCGCGCTTCCTGCCCCCTGCCGCCCTGCCGCAAGGCACGGGATAAGGGGGAGTTATCCTCGCGGTTCGATGCACGAATAACCCGCAATTGGCGGGCGCGACTGACGAAGCGTAGCAAAGGAGAGGGAGAGAGAGAGAGAGAGACTGACAGGGAGACAGAGAGGGAGAGAGAGAGAGAGAGAGAGTGGAGGGCGGGGGTGAGACAGAGATTTATGGAGCGTCGGTCCCCGCCGTCACCCCGCCCGCCCCCGTCCCGGCCCCGCCTCAGCTCCGGAGCACCTTGTAATCCACCTAGTAGCTGCGCGTAAGCCGCACGACTCAAGACGGCTGCTCCACCCCCCCACCGCCCCCCTAAAAAAAAATCATAAAAATAATGTTGATGTGTTGCGGGTGCGTGTACTGTCTTTTTTCAATACAAAAAAAAAATTCCTGAGAAATTTTGATACAGAGAAATGAGTGACAGTGCGACATGTACGCGGTTTTCATCCCCCCCCCCTTTTTAATGTGGATTTTTTTGGGGGAGAGGGAGACAGAGAAAATGCCAGAGAGAGAGAGAGAATGTGCCAGAGAGAGAGAGAGAGAGAGAGAGACCGGGACTTCTCCATGTTTGTTGCTCTCCGTCTTCGTTTCGTCACTTCCGTCGCTTGGATCCGCGGTTTCTCCCCGTGGAATGCCCTATACATACACCGCGTCGCACTGTTCGATGCGATTTCCCTTCCGTCTGCGGGCGTGGAGAAGCTCTTTTATGCCTGAATGCCTCGCGTGTGTATCTGTGCGCGGGGCGGCCCGGGACGGGCGGGGGACCACAGCTCTCTCTCTCTCTCTCTCTCTCTCTCTCTCTGTGCCGTTTGCTACCGCCGCCGCCGAAACCGGTTCTTCACTTGTTCAGAAATTCAGCAAAGTTGACGAGGAGAAGTTTGGTATGCAGGCGCGGCGGCGGCGTGGCGCCGGCGTGCCGCCGCCGTTACAGCGGCGTGCGATATTTCTCATAGTCGGCGAGGTGACGGCGCAGACTTCTTATTGATACAGACCGAGTCGCGGCAGCAGCAGCCGCTCCGCGTCCCAGTTCGGGCCCCCAAAGTTGGCCTGTTTTTCTCGGCGATTGTGAAGGCAATTAGTGAACGGAACGGTAACGAGGTAACAAGAAGTCGGCCGCCGCCGCCGCCGCCGTGGAGCTGAGCGGGCTCCGGGAAGTGCCGGGACACTCCGCGGGGAAGTGGCCGGGCAGGCGAGGCAGGCGAGACCCCCCGCGGAGCCGAACGGGCGAGTCGGTCGCGACTTTCCCCGTCACCGAGCCAAGCGCAAAAGCAGTCCGGCAGGGAGTTACTTACTAACACCGGGGCGAAACGGTCGGAGAGACAGAGAGACAGCCTGAGAGAGAGAGACACGCAAAAGCAGAGCGGGCGTTAAAAAAGGGAAAAACAAAAGAGAGATCAAAAACCCTTTCAGGAAAAAAGTCCAATAAGCCTGCTGCTGCTGCAACGAATTTTTGTAGTAGTTTAAAAAAAATATTTAGAGTTGTTACGATTTTTTGAACGAATTTGTCGGAATTTTCCAACAATATTGATAGGCAAAACAAAAAAAAAACAATCATTTTTTTTTCTGAAACAGTTTGGTAAAGTGAGGTATATGAAGACATTGTTGGAAGAGAAAATGCCAGAAAATGAGCAGAGACTGTCCGACGCCCGGTATAGGGGTATGGGGAGGACGCGCGCGGGGTGTGTTCTCGCTAGACGAGTTTACTTCCGGTGCTTCCGGCCAGACAACCGGAGGCGGAGGAGGCGCCGCGCTGAGCCACGCCGCCTGCACTTTCCGGATCACATTCCTGTGCACAAACTCCGCGACGACGCGGCCATAAGTAGTCCCGAGCACTCATGAGAGCGAGAGAGACAGGGCTTTGGAGAGAGAGAGGGAGAACTAGTGGCCAAAGTCAACAAGGGCGACACACGTTGCCGTCAAGATGGCGGTAGTCTGCCGCCGCGGACGGCGCCGACAAATTAATTCCGCGGACTAGAGAGAGAGGGTGGAAACAGTGAGAGAGACCGACAGAGAGGGACAGCGAGAGAGAGAGAGACGGAGGGTGGAGACAGTGAGAGAGAGACAGAGAGGGACGGCGAGAGAGAGAGACAGAGGGTGGAGACAGTATGAGAGAGAGAGACAGAATCCTACGGTGAACATGGTGTGCGCGGGATGCACACTCTCGCGGCAACGCCCCGCGCATGCGGATAAAATCAACACGCTGCACCCGGAAAAGCGGCGCCTATTCGTAGGAGAAGGTGGAAGGAGGAAGTAGGAAGGGGAGCAGAGGGAGGAAGAGGAGAGGGAGGAAGAGGAGAGGAAGGAAGAGGAGAAGGAGGAGGAGGAGAGGGAGGAGGAGAGGGAGGAAGAGGAGAGGGAGGAGGAGGAGAGGGAGGAGGAGGGGAGGAATAAGATGGGTAAGTTTGTCCAGATTGGTGAGGTGCGTGTGCCGCGGCCGCGGTCTCGGCCGCGTGGCGGCGCCGTGCCTCACCCCCGCCACATTCCGACACGCCCCCGAATCCCCACGGGAACTCACGGCCTTTATAACCCCCGCACACACACACACACACACACACACACGCACACACACACCGCCGCATCCATCTTGGCCCTCCTCCCACCCCAGTGTATGGTGCGCTCTCCGTCTGTTCCACGGCGCGGCCCGCGCGGCCCTCGCTATCTCCGTCCTTGTCCCGCTCCCTACCGTCCTCTGTAGTTATTGCGATGCGGTTTATCCTTGTGTTGCAAAAGCGGTGGCGGCAGCGAGGCGGCCGTCCAGGGAGAAAGAAGGCGGTGGTGCGGGCCGCCGCCACGCGCCGCCCACGCGCCGCCCACGCGCTGCCACGCACCGGCACACCAGGTGGGGGAGGCTGGGCCGGCGTCCCCCCCCCCCTCTCCCCCTCCTCGAGGTATCACGGGGGTGGTGGTGGTGGTGGGAGGGGGGGATCCTGTGTATATGTTTGCCGGCTCCCCATGTGTGTGCGTGTGTGTGTGCGTGTGTGTGTGCGCGTGCGTGAGCACGGGGCAGTGAATGTCTGCGACTCCGCGGAACAATACACACAGAAGCAACCACGAGAGATCTCTGCAGGAACAGAAATGCTGATTCAACGAATTTTTCATCGTGTTTTGTTTTATGGAATTTGTGTCCGGCGGTTTTAGAAGCTTGAAAAGAATAAGGCAGGGCATAAACTATATATCTGCCGCCCATGTTTCAAATCGTGTTTATGCGCCCTCATATTGGAAGGCTTGGAATTTGTCGTTGCTCTCTACATTGTTCTACAAAAGGTTTTGATGCGTGAAGCCACAACATTGACAAACACACACACACATTCACATACACGCGTATCAACTTTGCCACAAACATGCCGCCCCCCCCCCCCCCCCCCCCCTTTCCACCTCCCTTGCTGCTGTGCTGGCACCGAAGTAAAGTATGGCATCTGTCTCGTAGCACCTCGCCCCTCTCTCTCTCTCTCTCTCTCTCTCTCTCTCTCTCTCTCCGTCCCCTCCCCAGCCCGCCCTTCCGCGCCGTAGCGGTCAGTCTGACCCGGGGATTAAATATTGAGAACGGGATCTTCTGATGTTGACTGATTCCGCGAGGCGAAGCTCACTACGAAGGGGGAATAGGGGGAGGGGGAGCTGCACGGTGAACGAAAACCCCTCTATTTTTATTATTTTTTTTCCGGATAGGATGCGGTCGTGGGTTGGCGGGGGCCTTCTTTTTTCTCCGAATCTGGGGCTGAAAAATCCGTGTGTACGATGCTTTCGGCTGGCGTTTCCCGGGAGAGCCGGGAACGGTCCGTCGGAGACGTTCGGAGAGTCAAACAAACGAGTACCCAGTACCCGAACAGGGTTGTCAGGTGGAAGAATAATAAAATGCACCCCACGAATAACGGGTCACTCTGATGAGTTTTCTGACACTTAAAAACGGGGTGTAAGTACGTGCAGATTGTAGTTACATGCTACGTGTAACCCAATAAAATGTATAAAGTATTTCTGTTTCTTTTGGAAAACAAAGAAAAATGAGAATACTTTTTGTGGGAACCACATTAGTGACAGGGTAACGCTGAACAGCAAGAGTGGAGGGCGATAGGTGAAGGGGTGGAGGTGAAAGGGGGCGGGTAGCGGTGGGGGGAGGTGGGGGACCGCGGCAACAGGTTAATGTGGTGGTGTCGACCTACCGAGCGGCCCGCCCAGCCGACCCAGGGGCGACCCGGGAGGCGACCCAGAGGCGACCCGAGGGTTAACCGCGAACGATGTGGAAAGCGAAAAAGTCCGCGGCCAAAACAAAAATTACAAAAATAAAATCAAATTTGCGCAAAAGATGTGTTTAAAAAATTCAAGCGTTTGTAAAGCAACGCTGGCGGCCCCCGAGGATATTAAAGAACCCGCGAAAATAGAAAGAATGTTTTTCACGATTCGTGTCATTTTACGAAGGCTAAAAATATATACTGTCAAAAAAGTTTTGGGCGCACAGCGGGTGTTCAACCGCTGCTTTTGAAGCCTTTTTCGCCCCACCTATTTTTTTTCTAGCACTGTACACATCCCGCAGTGCAGTGCGGGGCGACCGACGCCCCCCCCCCCCCACACACACATGGCAGAAGTAAGATAAGCAGAAATAGTAATCGAAAGAAAACAGTAGGCGTGCCACCTCGCGCGGTCAGCGGACAGCCGAGTGGCCGCCAGTGTGGCTGCCAGTGGCTGCCGGCCAGCCAGCCGCCGTCCCCGCAGCCGCTCGGACCCCCCGCGGAGACCCCCCGCGGACACTCCCCCACGGAGACCCCCCGCGGAGAAAAGCCCGCGGCCAAAAAGCCGAGGGGCTGTCCCTGCGCGGCGCGCCGGCAAACGTAAACCGAAAGCGGAATTGAGCGGGCGTACCGACAGGCGCGGCGAGAGAGAGAGAGAGAGAGAGAGAGAGAGAGAGAGAGAGAGGGGGAGAGAGAGAGAGAGAGAGATGGAGAGGGAGGGAGAGAGAGGGAGAGAGAGAGAGAGAGAGGCTGGGAGAAAACCGAAAGCCCGTGATAAGGTCGTCGTGGCACTGGCAGGGAGGTCACGGCGGCCGGCAGGCTGACTGTCCACCGAAGCGCATCCACATCGAGGCATCGAAGCGCGGCGGGAGCGTTGAATAATGAAGCATAAAATAAATAATTTGAAACCGGACAACAACAACAACAACAACATACCGGCTGTCCGTCCGTGCACCGTCGCTGCTTATTCTAAAGGATAAATTCCTTTGGCGGCGGCGGACGCGTAGGCGAGAGAGAGACAGAGAGAGAGAGAGAGAGAGAGACAGACAGACAGACAGACAGACAGAGAGAAGGGTGCAGCAGCGGCAGCCTTTTGTCCGGACCGCAGTGGAAGCCCTAAATTGTGACGAATGTCGTTGCCGGCGGCGAGAAGGCGCTTCGCTCGCCGTGTTTCGCTGCTCTGTGCTTCGCTGCTCTGTGCTTCGCTGCTCTGTGCTTCGCTGCTCTGTGCTTCGCTCGCCGTGCTTCGCTCCGCCCTTCGCAGCGCACCGCCACCCTCCGCAGGAGACTGCAGCAGCAGACCTGCTGCCTTGTCGGGGGCGGCAAGGGCGCTTCCGGCGAGGCGGCGGTGCCGGCAGGGATGCCAACCGACTCCGGGGCTTATGTAGTGGCGGTGTGTACAGACACTGCCGACCATTACGCCACAAAGCAGTTTACGCTCTCTCTCTCTCCGTCTCTCTTACACACTCTCTCACTCAGTCCTATCTCTCTCTCTCTCTCACTCCTATCTCTCTCTCTCACTCACTCCTATCTCTCTCTCTCTCACACACACACTCTCTCACTCACTCCCTAACTCTTTCCCTCTCTCTCTCTCTCTCTCTCTCACTCTCTCCCTAACTCTGTCCCTCTCTCTCTCTTTCTCTCTCTCTCACACACACACACTCTCTCTGTCTATCCTTACAAGTTCAAAAAAAAGTACCACACCCTAAATTAGGGGAAACAGAAAGAAAAGAAACAAAGTTTCTGTAGATTTTCTGCAGTTGACTCACAAGTCTGTGGCAAGGTGTTTGCAGCCGAGCCCTGTCCCTGTCCCTGCATACGCGACATCGCGATCCACCCCTGGAGAACCCCCCCCCTACCCCCCGCAGCGCAACCCCTTCCCCCCCCCCCCCGTCCATAATTGATAAGACAATCATCAACGGTGATCGCGAATGGCGGCGCCGCGCCGCATGCCACTCACACCGCGCGCGCCCGCGGACCGGCGGGTAGGCAAGCCCGCCGTGCAGCCGTGCGCAGCGTGGCGCGGCCGCTGCCTACCCCGCCGGGCGCTACCGGCCGGGAGTGGGAGAGAGACGGAGCGGGCGGCGGAGAGAGAGAGGGGCTAGAGACAGAGAGAGAGAGAAGGGGGAGAGAGAGGGAGAGAGGCGAAGCGGGCGGCGGAGAGAGAGAGAGAGAGAGAGAGAGAGAGAGAGAGAGAGAGAGAGGGAGAGAGGCGAAGCGGGCGGCGGAGAGAGAGAGAGAGAGAGAGAGAGAGAGAGAGAGAGAGAGAGAGAGAGAGAGGGAGAGAGGCGAAGCGGGCGGCGGAGAGAGAGAGAGAGAGAGAGAGAGAGAGAGAGAGGGACTGGCCGGGAGGGGCTAGAGACAGAGAGAGAGAGGGGCTAGAGACAGAGAGAGAGAGAGAGAGAGAGAGCGAGAGTAGGGGGGAGAAAGAGGGAGAGAGAGAGAGGGAGAGAGAGAGAGGGAGAGAGAGAGAGGGAGCGAGAGAGATTTCGTCGAGCATCCACAATTTGCCTCCCCCTACCTGTTTTTACTGCCATTGGCCTCGGACAGCTCCCCGGCCGGGGCATAGCTGTGGGCGTGCCGTGGCAGCAGGTAGGGTCGGTCCGGCCGGACTGTTTGATGTCCAGGCGCTCCGAGGTCCCGCCGCCTTGGGCGCGCCTTTGGAGGTGGGGGGGGGGGGGGGGGGGAGGACGAGAGCGGAATGCGAGATAAGCCTGGAGGGGGAGAGGAGGGGCACTCCAGAGCCACAGCAGCAGCAGCAGCCAGCAGTGGTAGTGCTGAACGTCCCGATGGCCACCGCGGTGTCATAGACCTGTCTCTGTCGCGCGCGCCGTTGTCTTGCTCAGGGGGTCCGAGTCGGAAAGAGACAGAGAGATACACGGAATACACCGCGTCGGGTTTTGATGTTGTTATTCGCAGTGCGCACTGCTGCTGCTGCTGTGGGGACGCGGCTGCGGGTAGATAGAGACGGCCGCCGTGGATGAGAAATGGCGTTCCAGCGCCCGAATGTGGAGGGACAATGATATAACGGAGATCAGCACCTATCGCAGGCCGGGCCCGAACCAATAACACACCCACACACACACACACACACACACACACGGGACTGTCCATATGCATCACCCAAACAAACACACACACACACACACACACTCTCATTCAAAAATAGACGTATGGTGATGAATGTTGGATGGTCGCGCGGTGCTAGCGGCACGCTTGTCGACTCTGTAGTATCTCCGGCCGGACCGGAGCGGCCGGCGCAGGGGCCCGCAGCCGCAACGACGGCCCCGCCTTCCGTCGTACCTCCAGTAACGGCGCGAGATTTCGAAAATATATAAACATATTTCAGTTCGAGTCGTGGTGAGGCGGCGGTACTCGGATCCGCGCCGCCGCTGGAGCCGCCGCTGGAGCCGCCGCTGGAGCCACGCCGGAGCCGCCGCTGGAGCCGCCGCTGGAGCCACGCTGCAGCCGCCGCTGGAGTCGCCGCTGGAGCCACGCTGGATCCACGCTGAAGCCACGCTGCAGCCACGCTGGAGCCGCCGCTGGAGCCACCGCTGGAGCCACGCTGCAGCCGCCGCTGGAGCCAAGCTGGAGCCGCCGCTGGAGCCGCCGCTGGAGCCAAGCTGGAGCCGCCGCTGGAGCCGCCGCTGGAGACGTAGCCGCACGCACAAGTCCATACGCCGAGGGCAGAGCCGCCATGGATCGGGCGGGGCGGACCACAGCGAAGCAGCGCCGCCACCACCACCGCGTCGAACGCCCCCCTCCCTCTCTCCCCTGGAGGGACCCGTAAGCCTGCTCAGGCACTGGCAGCCAAGGCGCGCTGCCCGGAGGCGGCGGAGGCGGCGGCGGCACCGGTGGCCCCGGACCGGATCTCCACTGCAAACAGCGACCTCTTACAGCGCGGGCGCGGAAAAGCTTCCCCCCCCCCTCCTGCCTCCCGCCCTCCTCACCGACTCACCGGGGCGCCGGCATCGAATTGATTCATAATTGCGCTCTCGCCGCTGCTGTGGGAGAGAGCGCCCAATATAAGGAGATTGAGCGGTATAGGGGACCCACTTCCTGGAAGGTCCTGTCAGGCTTACCTTCTCCCTCTCTCTCCGTTTGGCGCTCTCCCTCTCTCTCTCTCTCTCTCTCTCTGGTCCGAGAGAAGGAGCGCAAGGTCGCAGCCGCGCCGAAGAGAGAGATGCAATAGTCGGGTTTACAGACTCGAGCCATCGCCGCCGCCGCCGCCGCCCAGCCCCGGCGCTCACCGCGGCACAGAGAGAGAGCATTTCCATTATTTGTGGGAATGAGGGAGGAGAGAGTGAGAGAGAGAGAGAGCGAGAGCGAGAGAAAGAGGAGGCCACTGGAGGAGAGGCGGGCGCGCGAAGGCGGCTGAATTTAAGAAGTTAGGGGAGAGGAGCAGCAAAGAGCCATAGAGAATGTTAATACCGAGTCATCATCTGCAACTTAGACCCTCTCCTCCTCTCCTCCCCTTCGCTCCTCCTCTCCCTCCTCCTCTCCTCCTCCCCTCCCCTCCGCTGCATCTCTCCCCCCTGCGGCGCACTCATTGCCAGGGCACGGTCGTCTATCGCTGAATATGGAATGATTGGGATTACAAATTCATCACGGACTTTCCCAACATTTTCTAGACGGGTGCTAATGTCGGCCAGGTCACTCTCATTCTGCGGCGGAGGAAGGGGGGGGAGTGAGAGAGAGGGGTGTGGGGGGTGTGAAGGATAAGGGGGGAGGAGAGAGAGAGAGAGAGAGAGAGAGAGAGAGGGAGAGAGAGAGAGAGAGAGCGAAGGGGCAGGGTGGCATGGGCGGTGGTGGCGATAGTGGCATGTAACTGATCCTGCAGCACACACACACACGCCGTAATGTAGTAGATGCTGCGTGAAAGCCCCCCGCACCCCCCCCCCCTCCCTCTCCGTCTCTCTCTCTCTCTCACTGTCTCTCTCTTCCACCCCTTCACATCAGCAGCGTTAAAAAATGGCGAGACATTGAAGGCGGGCTCGGGAAGCGGCTGGAGGGTGTGGTACAATTTGACGACTGAGAGCTGCCGCTATGCCCCGACAGCCCCGACAGAAGGGCAACGGCGCGGTGGGAACCGGAAATGGGAGTTGGTTGCCGCGTGGAGGTTGGATCCCGTGTGGGATGGAGGTTGTAATGTGGGGGGTTGGATGCCGCATCGTGGAGGTTGGACCGTGGGGGTTGAGGCATTCGTGCAGGGGCGTGGAGTTGAACGTGGGGTCGGGTAAGACCGTGTCGGGTTTTGGACAGTAGGGGTTGGACCGTGGGGGTGGAGGGGTGGGGCCATGGGGGTTGTAATGCAGGGGAGCTGCGGGGGTGCGGCACCGGTGGGAGGTGGGGGGAGGGAGGGGGTCGTAGTGTGCTTGGGTTGCTGGCCACGCATGGCTTGATGTGAATAGTGGATGAGGCACAAGATAGAGGGACACAGCCGATAGCAATACCGTCCCTGCGCCCGCCTGGCGCCCGCCTGCTCTACGGTGTGGGGAAGGGTCCGAGGCGCGGCGGAGCTCCATGGAGGAGCCGGGAGCCGAGTTGTCGAGGTGGTGGCGGCAGCGGCGGCGGCGGCGGCGGCGGCGGGTCTGGCCGGTGGCTGCCGGATTTAAATACTGCATTGAGCATCCCCTTGCTTGCTGCCGCCGCTGCTGCCGCTGTGCCCCGAAAAGGAATCGGGAATTGTGTGTCCCTGCGTGTGTGTGGGCGGCGGGCAGCAGCGGCAGCAGCAGCGGCAGCAGGGGTCCGCTCTGCAAGCACAGAAGCCCGCTTGTTGTAGTGCTTCGGCGCTACAAAAGGAAGATGACAACAACAACTCCTGGAAATCCCCGTCCCCCCTGCACTGCGACCCGCACCGAGAACGGGGAATGTCTCATAATAAATGCCTCTTGAATGGAGTGCTCCGGAGAAAGAACAAAGTCCGAAGCAAAGATCATTTTTTTTCTTAAATCAAAAAGAAAACAAATTTGATCGGGGTTAAAAAATAAATTGTCTCCCGGAAAACACATATAGTAAAGTTGGCTAGTTACTTCCGGTTCCGGAGTCGCCCACACAGCGCGCCGGGTGTGCGGAACAAGTTTCTCATACGGGGTCGAAAGGTGGTACAGCGGCGGCGTGCCGTGCCGGCGTGCTGGCCTCTTGCAGCGACGGCCGGCCGGCGCAAAATGTGTGTGTGTCTCGAACATGACCGTCAATTCTACAGTAACAACCGGCGGCACTGCGGGGGTGGTGGGGGCTGGTGCTGCACACGGCCCGGAGGGGGGAGGGGGGGGGAGGCGGGGCCGCGCACCAGCTGTTATCCGCACTTGACTCACGCCTCCCCAGGAATCGAAACAGACACTGGTAGCATAAGCAGAGCGAGCGGCAGCAGCGGGGACTTGTCCCCCCCCCCCCCCCCCCCCCCCCCACTGCCTCCAGCTCTGATGCTATCCAGAGCTGCGCAGACACCGACAGAATTCATCCTCGAAAAAAAAATGCCCCTCAAAAAATATATCTACGTTCGGCAAAATATTTAAAAAAAAAATTGTTTCGAATCTCGAGAGTTGCCGGCACGTTGCGGGTGGGCGTTGCCAGCAGTAGTCGCTTGGATGCAACCCTCTTCTCCGCCGATAACTTTACTTGTACTCCGTAGTCCGGCCCCTCTGCAGTGTTGCAGTGGCGGCGGCGGCGTGGCGGCGGCTCGTGGCGGCGGCATGGCGCCTCCAAATGTCAAACTCGGCAGACAGCCACGCGCACTCCGCGGTCTGCCGTGCGACGCCGTGCTGCTCCACGCCGTCGATGATGGTCCTCACCTGCAACACACCAAAGCACGGCGTCATGTGGTGCCGTCTGGAGGGCGCCGTCGAGGACACGCCGAGAGTACCGCACCGCACCGCGCCGCGCCGTGCCGCCCCCGCAGCCCGATCCTTTGACTATTATCCCGAGCAGTACCCATTTGCTAAAATTAAAGAAAATTACACGGAAAAAAATGGATTAGCTGTGGTAGATCAGACTTAGCTATTTTAGCTAATGTCTTAGCTAATTTTGGCATAGCCGACATTTTCATCTCTTGGAGCTGAAAGGTTCCCAGTTACAGCTGTGTCGTAGCTACGACAGCCGAGTGTCAGCTGGTACAACTGACCCCAGGTTAATCTGTTTTAGATCACGCGTCGGCTGATACAGCTCGACCTCAGCTGACATAGCTGAAATTTAGCTACTTCAGCGACAATCTCAGCTTATTTAGCAAATATTTCGGCTATGCAAAAATTAGCCAAAGTATTAGCTACCACAGCAAAATCATCTTTTTCAGTGTATGTCATGCATTTTGGTTTTGTTTTCCACCCCAAGAGGTCACGTGGTGCCACTTTTCAGGCGGCCGAACCACGTCCAACTCTGCCATCGGATCTTGATTACAAGATTTTTTTTTCCCTTTTCCATTTTTTTACGTGTACAGGAAATATCTATAGTGCGTCGCAGCGCGCCCCCCCTCTGCGAGCCCCGCCATGCGCCGCGCTGCCGCCCAGTCACCTCCTCAATGTTGCATCGCGCCCCGGCTGGCAGACAAGTGCGGCGCTGCGATGACGCGGTCACATATTTACCGCGCGTCGTGTCGCCGCTGCAGACAGCGCGAGGACAGCCGCGGGGGGGTCTGCGCCGCGGGGGGTCTATGTCATCGCGGGGGGTCTATGTCGCCGCGGGGGTTCTGTGTCATCGCGAGGGGTCTGTCGACGCCCTTTATGGCACAAATTATGTGCAGCCCAAATATCGCCGGGCGGCTGTTTTATGCACGTAAAAGCCTTCCCCTGTTGTAGTCGAATGCGCAGAAGGAGCATGCCGAGCCGCTCTGCGGGCGCCTCTGTCTGTCCCTGCTGGGGGCCATCGGACGGCCACCGGTTCGGATGCCGAAGAGTCCTCTCTGGCCGCCGCCGACAGCGCTGCCGGCGGCGCGGGGGTGGCTGCCGTCGTGAGCCTGCCTCGCCTCGGGCTGACGCCTCGGGCGCTGAGTGGCGGCCAAGGCAAAGATATGCGCCGCCGCAGGTGCCGAGAGAGAGAGAGAGAGAGAGAGAGAGAGAGAGAGAGAGAGAGGGAGAAAGAGAGAGAGAGGAGAGTGAAAGAGAGAGAGAGAGAGAGGGAGAGAGAGAGGGACGAGAGAGAGGGAGGAGAGAGAGAGAGAGGGATAGAGAGGGAGAGAGAGAGAGAGACAGAGGGAGAGAGAGTAGAGAGAGAGAGAGAGAGAGAGAGAGAGAGAGAGGAGAGGCGGCAGGGCGCAGGAGGGGCAGCATCCCTCCCGCGAGGCCCCCGGAGGGACCTGAGGGGGCGGAGGCGGTTTCTATCGCACCAAATCAAGTGGAACGACAAAATGATCCTCCTTTTCTTCGGCGCCCCGCCTCGCCGCCAGCCACCACAATCCGGCCCCGCGCGCGCCCCTCCCCACCCGCCGCGCCTTCTACTTCACTCAATCCGCCTTTCGCCCCCGCCCTCCCTCACCTCCCTCCCTCCCGGCTCCTTTCGGCGCGATCTCACGTCAGAGCAGGGCCAGTACGAAAATGATGGTGTCGATTCTCTTGTGTTTTACCCAGATAAACGACAAAATAGGGTTCCGGTTCGTGTTGGGGGAGGGTTTGGCAGGGGTGGGGAGTGGAGGCGGGGGCGGGGGAGGAGGGGGAGAGGGAGGGAGAGGTGCTTTCATCCACCGGAGCCCCGCCGCCGCCCTGCCGCCGTCGGCCCGCCGCGCCATAACCCAGAGGGCCTCTGCTCCGGTGACGACGCCGTCCTCCCGGACCTCCCGGACCTCCCGGACGGCTCCGCGTCGTCGTCGTCGCGGTCCTCGCGGCCGACGACCCTCGCCGCGGGGCCACGACGCCCCCCACCCCAGGATGCCGATCTGTTTCGAGATCGACATAAGTCCTCCAGGAGCGAGGAGAAGGAATGGAGAAATAAGAAATGACGCTTCAAATTACAATTATGCAAACGCCGCAAACCAAAAAAACAGTTAATGGTCAGAATGCAGTGGTGTAAAATATTTTGAGAGGTCCCCCCAATCTCTTTCCCATATTGGCGCATTTAGTTGAGAACGCCTCGGAGAGAGACAGACGAATAAAAAGAGTGGGAATGCGACGAGAACAGAGAGAGAGAGAGAGAGAGAGAGAGAGAAGGGGTGCAAGATTATGGCGTCTAGGCGCAGGCGTCCTGTTCTCTTCCTCGTCGCCGCTCGGCGCAAACAGCTGCAGACACACACACACACACACACACACACACACACACATGTGCCGTGTGCTCCGTGCAGTAAAAATCCCCAGCCTCCGGCCCCGCCGCCACAGCCCGCTGCACGCCGAAAGCTACCGTCATGTCGGAGGGCCGCGCCGGTCCACCGCCGCCCTCCGCCCTCCGCCGCGGCCCCCGCACAAGCTGTCGCCGGGCGCGGGCGCTGTGTCCGGCACAGCTACACAAGGCAGCGCCCGGACCATTCTCCGGCCGGCAACAACCGGAGGACACGCGGGGAACGGCGAGGGCTGAACAGGCGGAACAACGGAACACCCCATCGGCGGAACAGGCGGAACAGTCACGGAACACCCCATCGGCGGAACAGTCACGGAAAACCCCATCGGCGGAACAGGCGGAACAGTAACGGAACACCCCATCGACGGAACAGTAACGGAACAACCCATCGGCGGAACAGTCTCTTGTCCTGGAACACCCTCTATAGTCAGGGAACAGCCGGGGAGCTTGGACTTCTCGTTGCTGCCAACAGGCTGTTTCCACACCTCGGCCAGAGGAGGCTGGAGAGGCTCGGAGCTCTCTCTCTCTTTCTCTCGTCTCTCTAGAGGTCTCTCTTGCATGAGGAGCAGGCCGGCGGGCCAACAGTACTAACCTCGCACCTCAAATTTCCCGCCCCTCTTGTTTTTTCTTGATGTTACGAAATTTTTTATTTCCCGCACCGCCACCGCCTTTTTTTTTCAGGATGGCCCCGAAACGGCGCAACGCGCGCACGAGAGATAGAGGTAGAGAGAGAGAGAGAGAGAGAGAGAGAGAGAGAGAGAGAGAGAGACGAGCGCGCGGACAAGGCCCCGACGGATGAAGGGGGAGAGAGAGGGGGATAAGTCCCGCGCGCGAGCGGCGCAGTGGAGGTGTGGGATTGTGTAAGACATGGAGTCCCCAGAGTGAGATTAAGTGGCAATAGAGGAGAAAAACTTGTGGGTTGCGGTAAGGAAGCCTCTAGCGAGGTGGTTGGGGGGGGGGGGGGGGAGGCTACACGCTGCGCTGCCCTCCCGCGCCCTCTCCGCTGCCGGGGGCTCCCGGGCCGTGTGGCGAGACCACTCCCCCCCGATTAGGTCCACACTTCCCACAAACACCTCCAAGTAGATTGCCGCCGCAGCAGCAGCAACAGCGGCGGCGGCAGCAGCGGTGGCGGTGGTGGCGTGCGGCTCCGGGCGAGCAGGCCTGACCGGGACCCCCCGCGAAGACCCCCCGCACAGTGACGCCCGCACCAGATTGCCGTGGCTGTGTTGTGCGAGACAGCCAGTGTTTATAGGCGCCGTGGTGGTGTTGTCTCCGAGGCGCCATCCCGCTCCCCGCCAGCCCCCACATCGTCCACGCGCCGCCCCCGCCGCCGCCCCCGCCGCCGCACACCGTATCGGAAGCCACGTCGCGGGGGGCGGCTCGCAGCGGCAGGGGGTATAGCAGAGCTGGCAGAGCTAGCAGAGCACTGAGACGGACCCGCTACTCACGCGACGTAGAAACTTCCCAGACTGACAGCACACACACGTCGAGGCCGCGTCCAGCCGGGCGCCACGCCCTCCGCCCCCATCCCCCGGCACTTCGTTCGCACTCTTTGCGGCGACGGCAGACATTTTGTCTTTTTTGCGGTTCGGATTAAGTGAACGCACCTTCCTAAAAAAAATATTCAGATCATACGAGATTTTTTTTAAATACAAAGTAATACTTAGGAGGTAATGCAGGGGTAACCCGAGTGATCCGGAGGTAATCCGGGGGTAGAAGTAATTTAGGGGTAATCTAGGGGTAATCAGGGGGTAATGTGGAGGTAATGTACAGGTAATTTGGAGGTAATCTGAGGGTATTCTGGAGGTAGTCCGGGGGTAATCTGGGGTGGCGAGGGGTGGAGTTAGTTCCGGAGGAGCGGTCGAGCCGGCTCCCCAGGGTCCTTCCTGCCCGCACAGCACGTGTAGACCGTGGACCTCTCTCTCTCTCTCTCTCGCGGCTCACCGCATAAGAAGGCGCGCCGCGCTGCTGCAGGCGCACCGGACGCGCACGACTGCTGATGAAGAACAAGCAGGCCGCCATCCAGGCATCGCTCTCCGCACGGCGGCCCCGCGCGGCCGCGTCCGAGGCGGGCCCCCGGCCGCAGGCCCGGCCGCAGGGCCCCCAGGAGCAGGAGGCGCGGCACGTTTCGCACGCAGCCCGGCGTGTCCTCACGGAGCGACTTGAAAATCCCGCCCCAACGTTGCGGATTCAAATCACGTTGCCCAGGCAGCAGGAGGGCCTCCTTGCTTGCTCTCTTGCTCTCTCCCTGCCCCCCCCCCTCTCTCTCTCTCTCTCTCTCTCTCTCGCTCTCTCCGCCGTTTGGTTAGGGCTCGGAGCCCTTCCATGGCTTGCCTAGCAAACTCAAGTCTCCTAATCTTACTTAGCAGCGGCAGCGGCAGTGGGCCTCAGCGGTGGCTGTACCGCCTGTGGCGCCCGTGGCGCCGTGGCGCCTGTACCGCCCGTGGCGCCGGCGCCTCTGTAGCCGAGGCCGCAGCCGATACCGTATATTCTATCAACGATCCCAGTCGGGCGCGCGGTGGTGCGGCGGAGCGGTGAACACCGGAACCCGGGATTTCAGTTGCTTCCCCAAACAACTGTGGTCAATTTACAGAAAAAAACAATCATCCTATTTTTTTCTACTTTTGATCTTCAATAGGGAAAAAATACTGATTTTGTGAATCTTTCCAGAAAAATCTGAGACAACCTTTTCGAAATAAATTTTACGGGGCATAACGATATTTTGGCCTCAATTGCCGGGTCCTGTACAATTTATCGTAAAGGTGCGAGCCATGAAAACCGCGGGCGGGAGCTCGCCTCCTAAAAGTCTTACTGCTAGACAGCGATGGGGAACAAAAAAAAACAACCGCGAAGGAAAAACGACACGAGGTCTTCGACGGGACGTCGTTGTGATCAGAAATAAACTCCGACTGACCGGGCAGGGGCGGCCGGCCAGCGTCTGAGGGGGCCGCCGACGGGGGCCTCCCTCCCCGCCAAAGATCGGATCCATCAGCCATGGTCTTCTTCCGCTTCACAGATGACTAGGCTTTACGGTTCGAGGGGGGCGGGGGCGGGGGGGGGGGCAACAAGTAGTGCAGGAAAAGCCTGGGGGGGGGGGGCTGCCATGAAACGGAGAGAGACAGCGAGAGGTACGGGACGACCGGCGACATATACGTCCGAAACCACAATAGAAGTCACACAGGCGAATGCACAAAACGCGCGCACAGACACACACACACACACACACACACACCGGGAGTGCGGGCCGCAGAACTGATCGCTGCATAGCCAAAGGTATGGAAAATATCAGGCTGAAAAAAATAAATAAACGAATCGGTTTTGTTTTTCGTTTTACTTTTATTTTCTCTTTGGGCCCGAGCTAAGCGATGAGCCGTTTGCCGCGGCCTAGGCGGGCGTATTTTTGTTCCACCCGCTGGGCGAACCATGGTCATAATACCCCACCGTCAAGGCCGGCCAGCTGTACTGGAGCTGGAATTATTTCTTGCGTTGCATTCCCCGTCGTGTTTCCAGCTGCACGCAGTTAGAGGATAGACTGCATAAACCCGATCAGCGGGGAGCGTCGGGGTGAGAGGCGTCCGGGCGGCGACTGCTGGAGTCGCTATGGAGCCGCTGGAGCCGCTGGAGCCGCCGCCACGGGGTAGAGCCTTTCATGTTTTTCTTTTAAATGTAATTTGATTTGGCATCGCAGCGCCGGGCGAAGCTTGTGTGCGGAGCCAGGCCCGTCTGCGTTGTCGGCACACACACACACACACACACACACACACACACACGGCATCGTTCCTCGGGCGTGGATCAGTTCTGACACTTTAATCTGACGTCGGGAGGAAAAACAATCGTGACGAAATGGGGCCCCGCGGGCTGCGAGACGTTGGCGGGGGGAGGGGGGGGGGGGCTTCCTCATGACACCGACACCTCAACCCTGACAGCACCCCCCCCCCCCTCCTCCTCCTCCTCCCCTAGACGTGCCTGGCAGTGCCTACACACCCCTGTTCCGCTGTGCCTGCTCGATCTAAATAGCACCACACACACACACACACATGGAATCTCCGTATGTAGTCCGTTCCCCCCCCGCGCCCGAACCAAAGCTATTTTTTTTTCGTTTCCCGCATACAACCTCGATGCGGTTCGGCCGCATACCCCGCGGGCAGAAGGTGCCACGATAAAACTACAGTTCAAAGAGCCTCAACTGTAGTTTGTGTATCCCTGTAGTTGACGCGGAGAAGGGTATAGTTAGTCCAAATTATATCCAGTATTTTTTTTCTCCCGCGGGACTGTGATTCTCTGACACAAAAACAACAGTTCGGCTGTAGTTCCAATATGGTGTAGCTCACACTCGTGGGGAGACCCTTCCTACTAGTTGTTTCTCCGATTTCCCCCGCGCAGACTTCCGCGACGCATAACATAGCAAAGCATTTATCTCTGATGGGGTCGTCCTATACGCAAACAGCCATGTACACACACACACACACACAGACGGAGCGTGCATCATAAAGGGGTTTGTCGCATCACAAACTTGTGAGATGCAGCGCTGAGGGGGGGGGGGGAGCGGGGGGTGAGTGGCACGGAGAAGGGCCACACACTACTTCCTTCCACCAGTAGCCAATGGCGGGCGGCGCAGCCCAGCGGCTCTCTCTCTCTCTCTCTCTCTCTCTCTCTCTCTCTCTCTCTCTCTAATGGTTGTTATTTATTGCCCGGGCATCGCTCCGGCAGCAGCAGGGCAGCGCAGAGCGCGGTCCGAGCGCGAGCCTCTTGTGGCTCTCTCTCTAATACTTACTATCCGTCTCTCTAGTACTTACTATCTCTCTCTCTAGGACTTTCTATCTCTCTCTCACTCTCACTAACTTACGACTGACAGAAAAAAAATGTCTACACACTTCTCACAACAAATTGGTAAGAAAACAAAATTGCGGCGCACAAAAAAATGTTTTTTTATCATTTTTTTGAAAAAAAATTGTTGCAATTGAAAAAAAAAGATGCCGATTTTTCAAACGGCACGCTATACGACTAGAAGGCACACACGGGTGGACAGTGGCTCGTCCGCTTCCGCGCCCGCCCTGTCGGACCGTCCCGTGTCGGCCCCGTGTCCGCGTGTGCCCCCGGGAATGTCTCAGGGTCAGTACGAGGTGAGGTGCAGGGGGGGGGGGGTAATAAAAGAAAGTGGCCGAGCCAGTAAAAGAAGAAGGAGGAAAAAAAAAAGGGGGCCCGGTCCAGTGGCGGCGCGGTGCTCACTGCCCTCGCCTTTTTGCAGAGATTTGAACCCGTGCGCGAGCAGCCCCTCGCACACACATGTGAGCAGTGCGAGTGCGCCTTAACGTGCACGCACGCACACGCACGCACGCACGCACGCACGCGCCCCCCGGCTCACCCCCTCCCCTGTCAGAAATAACAGTATAGTAAGTGAGTGTCCCGATATTCACCCGAATCCATCTCTGTCCCGCCCCCTCAACGCACACGAGCGTCGTCTGCTTCTGTTTCTGGAACAATTTTACAAAGTTGCGGCGTCGCTCCCCGGGGAGGGATGCAATAAGTTTTTTTTTTTAAGAGTTATCAGAAGGTCTCTTCACGCCCTTGTCTTGCCAAAGCAGCTCAGAATTTTTGTATTTTTTTTCAAAATTTTATTTTTTTATCAAAGTTCTTGTGAAATAATTTCTTTTTTACTTTTCTTGTACGAAAATCAACTTGAAAATTATTCGCGACGAGCCATCCTCGCATCTATTTTTCCCTCTACGGTCTCCGTGTAAATTTGCGCCGATTCCTAAGGAAGATGGCTGCGCGGCGGATACACCTCGGCAAAAAGAGCAGGGCTTGCGGTAACTTATCCGAACGGGGAGAGCGCCTTGGCGGGGGGTCCGCGGGGGGTCCGCGGGGGGTCCGCGGGGGGTCGGCGGGGGGGTCCGCGGGGGGGCCGGCGGGATCGCGCGCGCACGGACCAAGAGAAACAACAAATGGACGTGAGCGAGGCTGCGGCACGGCTGTGGGGTCCGCCACAGGCCAGAGAGAGAGAGAGAGAGAGAGAGAGAGTGAGAGAGAAGGATCATGTACGTGACGAGTCAGTCGGTAGAAGGAAGCTTCCCGTTCGTTTTCCTACTCGGCGGACCCTCCCCCTCCCCTCCCGGCGTTACGTGTCTGTCCGGAGAACATCGCGATCCTGATCGCAGTTTGTGCGCACAAGGGTCGGGGAAAGTTACAGCAAGCGGTCCGCGTGCTGCTCGCAATCAACGGCTGGCGTCGTGGCGCGGTGGTCAAGGTGCGTGGTTCTCAACTGAAAGGGCTTAGGTTCGACTCTAGGTCGGTCCGGTTTTTTTTTTCAGTTTTAATTATTCGAGGGAAGTGTAACAGCTCTCGAAATACGCCCAGAAGTCTCCAGATTTTTTTCTTCGCTGTATATTAGACTTGTCACACCGCAGTATGCCTTCTGTGCACTACCTGTGCAGCCCAGAGAAATGGATTTGAGTCTGGAATACGACTCAGATCTTCTGGACATTTTATTTGATAGTGCGAATGATTCGGTGCCTCTCGCGCCGCGAGGACATTTTTTCTCGTTCTTGCTCCGCGACTTTTCTCGGTGCGAAGACATATTTGTCGGTGTCGAGACCGTTGTGGTACTGTCGACGTGGTCAGGGCAGCGGCTGCGGCGCGGCGCGGTGTGCGTCTGGGAGCCGGGCCGAGCCCCACGACCCCCCACTGCGGCAGGGCTATCACCAGATTACCAGCATTCGCGGCGAGAGAGACAGAGAGGGAGAGAGGCAGAGAGAGAGAGAGAGAGAGAGAGAGAGAGAGAGAGAGAGAGAGAGGGCGTGGGGGGGGGGGGCAGAGAAGCGACACCCCGCAAGCGGTTAACAACCACGGCGGCGGCGCCAGGAGCAGCCAAGGGAAACAGATGAACCCGGCCAGGTGGAGGTATAGGGGCCGCCCCCGGCGGCCCCCGGCCGCCCCCGCCCGGGTATACGGCCCCGGCCGGGCCCAGGAGCCGAGGCCCTGCTCCCCACCATCCAGCCCTTTATGGCACCATTCCAATCCTTTACGAGAGACCCCCCCCCCCCCCGTCACCCCGTGCCGCCCCTGCCACTTGGACAGGCCCAAGTAGTGCACCCCCAAGTGCCGCTAGGAGAGGACGTGGAGGTGGGGGGGGGGGGGGCACGCCGGGCCCCCATCCCTCACGCGCCGCAGGGGTGCAGCCCGCTGCAGCCCCGCCGCCCTGAGCAGAGAGCCTTCTCAAAGTAGTATAACACCCCCCCCCCCCCCCCCCAAACGCGATGTACTATGAGAAATCTGGCCACCCCTAGTAAACCACACAACTATCGACGAATATTTTAGGTTCCAGATTACTTATTTTTTTGAACACTTTATATTTTATTTTTGAACTTATTATATTTTATTTCTGAGCCCTAAATTGATTTTTTTGTAAATTTTTACAACAGATATTTTTACATCAAACAGAAGGCCTTATATTTTTGACAGTCTTTTGCATTGGCGTGGTGCTCTCTCGGAGCGGACTGGGCGCGCCGCAGTGCATGTATCTCTCTCTCTCTCTCTCTCTCTCTCTCTCTCTCTCCCTCTCTCTCTGTCCTTCTTTGTCACGCACACATACTCGCCAGGGCCTTGCTTGCCAGCAGGGAGCGCGCATCGGGAACGGTGCCACGGTATGCATCGGGCACGGCGCGGGAAGGCGCTCGTCTCCCTCATGCTCGTGGTGTTGGGGGGGCACGGGGGGGGGCACGGGGGGGAGCACGGGGGGGGGGGGGGGGGGGGCACGGGGGGGGGGCACGGGGGGGAGCACGGGGGGGGGGGGGGGGGCACGGGGGGGGGGGCACGGGGGGGGGCACGGGGGGGGCACGGGGGGGCACGGGGGGGGCACGGGGGGGGGGGGGGGGGGGGGGGGCACGGGGGGGGGGGGCACGGGGGGGGGCACGGGGGGGGCACGGGGGGGGGGGCACGGGGGGGGGGGGGGGGAGGGGCTGACGCCAGCCACGATCCTCAGAGAAGGCCTCGCGCTGCCTAGACGCTACGGTGCCTCCGCCGCCGCTGCGCTGCCCGCCAGCGTTCCGCACCGTCTCCGGCGCTGGCAATCCCAAGAAGTGCCTCATGACGGTGAACACCGGCTGCACCAACGAGAGAGAGGGAGAGAGAGAGAGAGGGAGAGGCGACAAAGAATGACAGGGGGGGGCGGGGGAGGAGAAAAATGGGGGTTGATCTCTATGGGCGCGGGAGAGCCTTGAGTTTCTATTATTCGCTTGCAGAAATACGGCCGGCGATGGGAAAAGAAAAACAGGACAAGCAGAGGAGAAGGCGAGGGAGAGAGAGAGAGAGAGAGAGAGAGAGAGAGAGAGAGAGAGAGAGAGAGAGAGAGAGACGGGGCGCTCTCGCAAAGAATGACTTGTTAAGGAGAGATCGGGCAGCTCATTAAAAGATTGTGGGCACGTTAAGCCGGGCACCGCTTGGAGGCGCGGCCGGCCGCGGGGGGAACGGGGGGGGGGGGAATGCCGCCGCGCAGAACTCACGGATGACGAGGTGGACTCGGGGTAGCGAGAGTGCTTCGTGACCGGTAGGTGGCGGGTTCGAATCCCCCTCAGTAATCAATACGCGACTTTGAAAATTTAGAGCAATTTTTGTGGGGGCCGCGTCTCTCGCCTGTTTGCTGAGCGGTGTTGCGCTAGGGAGCCGGTGCTGCGACGTGAGAGGCAGATGATAAGGCAATAAGGCTTTGATATCGGGAGGAGGGGGGGGGGGGGGCTGTACCGAGCCGGCTGGAGTGGTGGAGAGGGCGGCACGGCGGCGGCACGGCGGCGGCAGCCCCCTCCGCCGCCCACAACAACTCGCGGCGTTCAACACGAGGACGTTGACGACGGGGGCGGTGAGGGGCCGCCGCCCTGGCCGCCGTGCAGCAGCAGCAGCGGCAGCAGCAGCAAGCGCTTCAGGAGGTGTTTTCCCCGGAAAATAGTTGCCGACGCTTTTCCTGTTCCCCGGCTGCTGCTCCCCCGTGCCCCCCCCCCTCCCCCGGCGGGCAGCGCGAAGGCAACAACACCCGAGCCAAACTTTGGTAGCGCGAGATTTACACGCGCGTTGTACACCGCCGCTGCCGCTGTTGTAGTGGATGCTGCTCTTGTTGTTGTTGTTGTCGGCCTCAAAAAGGCGAGAGGCCGACGGCCCTGTCGGAGGCTGGTGCTGCTGCTGGAGAGGCCGCTGGAGGCAAGCCTCTCTCTGTCTCTCTCCCTCTGCGGGGGTGGCCAGGCAGCGGCGAACAGGTGATGAAAGAACAGCCACAGGTGCTCCCAGCGTGGCGCCCCCCCCCCCCCTCCGTCAACACCCACACACACACATACACGTATCCACACACAGACTGTAGGCGCTCGCTTTTGCCCTAATATTAACGGACAATACCGTAATGAAAATTTACTAAAACTGAATACCGTGGCTGCAGGCACACTAATATTTCTATTTCCCTTGTGTATGAGTGTTTTTTATTGCTCCTCCTTTAAAAGCACACTGACAAAGTACACAACTTGTGCTGTCCTTTTTAAATATCTAAAAACACACAATACTTTTTTTTTTGTCGTCGTGTTGCCAACACTAGAGTCCTTGACTGCGCGGGATTCTAGAATCTCTCCATACGGGCGGCCCCGTATAAGCCGGCGGCCAGTGAGCCAGAGCAGCACTTGGGCCCCGGCCGCGGTGGCGGCGGCAGCGCTGCAGGCCGGGCCTCGCGCCTCTCCTGAGGAGAGGCGGCGACCAGCGCTAAGACAGAATAGCGCGCCGCGCGCCTACGTAGGGTGGCGGTGGCAGCGGCGTACCGCGGGGGAAAGTTTTGATTTATATATTTTTGCGGAGAGAGAGGGAGAGAGAGATAGGGTGCGGGAGAATGTGTAGCAGCCAGTTTCACCGCAGTTGGCGAGCGCGGTCTCTCTCTCTCTCTCTCTCTCTCTCTCTCTCTCTCTCTCTCTCTCTCTCTCTCTCTCTCTCTGCGTCATGCCGACGCTCCATGCTTCACGGAGACCGCAGCGCGAAGCACAAGGCCCGTGTTTCTGAACACGCAGCAACAACTGCAGCACCACGGCAGCAGATGTGCGGCAGCGGGGGAGCGTGGCGGAGCGTGGCGGAGCGTGGCGCCGCGGCCCCGTCTTTCTAAAGTGAGCCGGATATTTCCTCAACAACCAACTAATTGCAGTCAAACTTTGCGTATGGACGGTCATAAAAAAAAAACGGGGCAGCAACGTCGCGCGAAGCGACTCTTGTCGCCGCTCTATCCTTCTATCCCTGTCTCTCACTCTGTCTCTCCCTGTCTGTCTGTCTCTGTCTGTCTCTTGCACAGTTGTCGTCACAATTGTTAGAAGCAGCAAAAAAAACTTGTTTTTAGTGGCTTTTTCGCATCTTCATCGCCATCCCATACCCTTACATTTTTTTTCTTAAGGTGTACATTCTTTGATTTTTTTTTCGGGCCATCACTATAAGACGTATGGTAGCAGAGATTCGTGTGGAGATTTTCGGTAGCTATAGGTGCATGAGAGACGCGCGAGAAAGCAGGGGGGAGGAGGGGGAGGCCGGAGGCCTGCGGCCGCCACCACGACGCCGCAGCCGCCGCCAGACCGCCAAACTCTCCGTGGTGCACTGAGTCACCCCCCCCCCCCCCACCTCGCCCCCGCTGCGCTGCCGCCACCAAAAGTTTAAAATTTTGTCGCTAATTTCACGGCTGTGCCGAGGAGAGAATGGCGGCGGCCGCGGTGTGGCAGCGCGCCTGCCCGGCCCATCTTCCGCCGCCCCAACTCCCCCGCGGACCCCCCGCGGACCCCCCGCGGACCCCCAGCGGACCCCCCGCGGGAGGCCGACGTAACATTGTAGAGACGGCGCGGCGACACGCTGACGTCGGATAGGACCCAGGAAATTAAGTCGCCTGCTATTTAAGTTGGGTAATTTGTCCCCCCTTCCCCCCCCCCCCCTCCCTCCCCTGCCGCCACGCCCGCCCCTTGCGGTGGTGGTGGTGTTTGCGGGGGGGGGGGCTCTCTACCGCTGTGGCTGACAGCGGGCCTAATAAAAATGTATCCGGTAGCCACTAACGCCCCCTAGACGCGCCGCTCTCTCTCTCCGGATCCGTCTCTCTCTCTCTCTCTCTCTCTCTCTCTCTCTCTCTCTCTCTCTCTCTCCCTCCATCTCCACGCTCCCCGCATAAGTCCGTCTCTCTCGTGTGCGCGGCGTTAATTATCTGGCGGAAGGAGCGCGCCGACACGGGGAGGCGGCCGCCTGGGAGGTAGGCCGGGCCGCCAGACACGCGTGTGCTCGCGCGGCCTACCCGGCGGACTACAGGCGCGCCGCCAGTCACCCGCTCATCCCGATAGCCAAACCTACCTCAGCGTCTTCTCTCTCTCTCTCTCTCTCTCTCTCTCTCACACACACACACACACCCTCTTTCTCTCTCTCGCCCTCTCTCCATCTCCGTCCCGCTCGAGCCCGCCCGCGTGACAGGAGAGGGCGTCGTGTCTTTGAGGGCTCACATTGCACGGCAAAGTTAGTTTTAAGGGTCGCTTTGTGGGCACCACGCGTGGCTCTACTTTCTCTGGGCCTTTTTTTTCGCCACTTCTACCGCCGCTACTCTCTCTCTCTCTCTCTCTCTCTCTCTCTCTCTCTCTCTCTCTCTCTCTCGCTCGCTCTCCCCCAGGCGTAGTATATTGAGATATCAGATATACGAAGCACAACAAAACCCTCCCTCCTGGTCCCGGTGTATACCTTCCCGCCGGCAAGCCCCCCCCCCCTCTCTCTCTCTCTCCCTCTCTCACGCTTTCTGACTCTCTCTCACACACACGCCCCCCGCCCTACCGGTATGAACCCCTTCTCTTCAAGATATAACCACCTCCCCCCCCCCCCCCCGCCTCTCGTCTCGTCGCTTTTGTCATTTTCGTTTGCATTTCTCGCCCCGCGCCCCCCTTCTTCTCACAGCTTTCCCCTTCTTTTTTTTTGGACGGCATCCACCCCCCCCTACAAAGTACAGGTCCTTATCGCCAAGAAAAGGATATGAAACGCCAGTGCACAGACGTGCGCCGCGGGAGGGGGGGGTACAGTATCGGGGGGGGGGGGAATGAATACAAGAAGATTCTGCTGAGAGGGGCAGGGGAGGGGGAGAACAATGGCTATGCAGTGGCATGGCAGACCTGCAGCAGCACGCGGTGAGGAGGAGCGCACGCACCGTTACCCTCAAGGGGGAACTCACTCGGCCAAATAGTGTCAGTCAAATATTACCCCAAGTTACCCCGGATTACCCTCGCCTTTCACCTGGATTATCCTGGATTACCTATGGGCTACCTCGGATTACCTATGGGCTACCTCGGATTACCTATGGGTTACCTCGGATTACCTATGGGCTACCTCGGATTACCTATGGGTTACCTCGGATTACCTATGGGCTACCTCGGATTACCTATGGGTTACCTCGGATTACCTATGGGCTACCTCGGATTACCTGTGGGTTACCTCGGATTACCTATGGGCTACCTCGGATTACCTATGGGTTACCTCGGATTACCTATGGGCTACCTCGGATTACCTATGGGTTACCTCGGATTACCTATGGGCTACCTCGGATTACCTATGGGTTACCTCGGATTACCTATGGGCTACCTCGGATTACCTATGGGTTACCTCGGATTACCTATGGGCTACCTCGGATTACCTATGGGTTACCTCGGATTACCTATGGGCTACCTCGGATTACCTATGGGTTACCTCGGATTACCCCGGATTACCCGCCATTTCCTCTGATTTCACGATAGTAATCCGACCCGGATTACCCCGGATAACCCCGACCTTGTCAGCCGGATTACCCGAGTCGGTACCCCCCTGGTTATCCTGCTCCTGCCGCCGCTGGCACCGCTGGCCGCTCCGCAGCGCGCGCGGCCCGTGCTGTGCGTCCGGCTGCCACACGCCGACCAACAAAGCGACTCCCTGATGTCGAAAAAGGCTTCGGGACCACTCTACGTACCACGATGCAATGGAAGTTTTCCTCTTGCACATCGAACGCAGAACATTTCCGTTTCTCTTTCGTTTCAATAGTGGACTTCTGTGACAATTCGTGACTTTAACATTAGTTTGACTCTTACGACTTTCATCTCATTTTCAATACGTATTGGTCTTGGATAAAGGATTTTCCGGGTGCAGCGCAAGGGCTACATAGCAGTTCAAGTTTGAAAAAAAAAAGTCACAAAACTAGGAACGTTAAGTATTTTTTTTTTTTAGAGGGCGGCGGCGGCGGACGGCCGGCGGCGGCGGCAGGCCGTGGGACCGCGTCAGATAGCGACGCCCCTTTGCGGCAATATTTTTACCGGCGGGCGCCGCGGCGGCGGCGCACACCGGGCCGCCGGGCCCAGCGGGCACCTCCCCACCCCCCCTCCCCTCTCCTGTCTCCCCTCCCCTCCCCTCTCCTGTCTCCCCTCCCCTCCCCTCTCCTGTCTCCCCTCCCCTCCCCTCCCTCCCCTTCCCGCCGCACACCCGGGGACCCGCCGCAGGCCGGCTGCTGCCGGGGCCATAAAGATAAGCGCAGTGCAGCCACTCACACGGCTCACACACGTGCGCACACACGCCTGCGCTGCACGCACACACACACACACACACGCGCGCGTGTGTGAGCGTAAAGCCTATATGCCGATACAGGACGTGAATAGGGCCGATGCTCTGTCTCGACGCGTCGGCTATGGCCGGCCTGTGTGCAGGTATCACGTGACCGCGGAAGCGGCACAGCCCGGAGGCCGTAGTGACCGGAGGCGGCACTGCCCGGAGGCCGTAGTGACCGGAGGCGGCACTGCACGGAGGCCGTAGTGACCGGAGGCGGCACTGACCGGCCCGGAAGCCGTAGTGACCGGAGGCGGCACAGCCTGGAAGCGGCGCTACCCGGAGACCGTAGTGACCGGAAGCGGCAGTGCCCGGAGTCGGCACTGCCCGGAGGTCCGCACAGAGTTATAACGACGTCAATGCGGCCCCGGCTAATCGGATTAAGCGCGGTTATCACCAGTTATCGCCCCTCCACGCGCCGCCACGCGCCGCCACGCCGGACTCCGGGCCCGGAGCAGGGCTCCGGGCCGCACAGCTGTCAGGGAGGATTCGGCCGCTGCAGCGCCGCCGCCGCCATGAGTTATTCGAGAGAAGCTCCCGCTGCGTTTAAAGTGATAAATATGTGAAAATAATCCGGACGACGAACGTGCGCGTGTGTGAGTGTGTGTGTGTCACACGTGGGCGTGCCGTGCTAGCCGGGCGTCACCTGTTGAGAGACAGGCAGAGAGAGAAAGAGAGTGGGAGAGAGAAGTCAGACGCCGTCGACGGTCAACAAAGAAAAACGGATTATAAAAAGTTGAAGCGCGCGCGCGCGCGCGCGGAGGATGTCCTGGAGAGAAAACAAGAGAGAAGAAGAGAGAGGGGAGGGGGTGGGTGGGGGTACACGGCACTGCTGTTGTTGCTAAGGAGCTGCTGGATGGGGGAGAGAGAGGGGGGATATGTAAGTAATTGGCTACCGTAGCCGGCCGCCCCGGGGGGATGCTGTGGGGGGGGGGGGGGCGGTAGGGGGTGGGGAGGGAAAGGGGGGCTGCACTTTTCACCCGAGTCTCCCCCGCACGGCAACAGCACCCACTTACTGGCTGGGTGGGGTCGGGTGGGGGACGGGAGAGGAGGGGGGAGGGGGGCAAGCCCGTTCCCCAGGGCGCCAAAAAACAAATTAGCCCCGGTAACGCAGGTGATATATTTTTCCCGTTTCGCCGCAGCGGTTCTCCCGTAATCACCTGCTCCTGTTCGCCTCAGCCAATCCGTCATTTTTTTTTGGCTCGTTGCGGTTTACAACATTTTTTTTATTCCCTTGCCAAAAGAGAAAAGCCTTTGAGAATCAAACTTTAGCAAAGTTACGCGAGCGCGCTGCAATATAAAATAAGGAGGAAAAGAGACTTTCTCACGGTTTATATATTGCAATCGTTTCGATGGAATAAAAAAAATAGTAAGAGGGGAAAAAAACGAGAAACTTTTATTCTCGTCCATCTGATTTTCCCCTCCGATATCATCAACACGCGGTAACTATATAAGCGAAGTAACAAGAATACCATGCTGGCTGGCTGGCCGCCTGGCTGGCCGCCTGGCTGGCCGCCTGGCTGGCCGCCAGCTCGCGGCGCCACTCACCTGTTGGGCTCACACCCGCCCCCCGCCTCTCCTTCGGAGCCGTCAGCACACCGGGACAATTAAGACACACAAAAGACGCGGGGAGGCAAGAAAAGATGAGTGATGGGGCGGATGGCCGCACGCGACTGTAACCGACTTCCAACCAGCACTATCAATTATTTTTATTATTATTATTTTTATTATTGTTATTACCATGAAAGCTCGACAGGTGGGGGAAAATAAGCGCGATAAGTCAAAACGTAAGTGAAACACCTTTTCCCTGGTGTGCGTGTCTCCGCTATGTTGCTCCGTCCGGGCCTTTGCTGCTCGGTCAAAGCAAACTTGTGGAAGGGATAGCGGAGGAAGAGGAGGAGGAGGAGGAGGAGGAGGAGGAGGAGGAGGAGGAGGAGGAGGAGGAGGAGGAGGAGGAGGAGGAGGAGGAGGAGGAGGAGGAACCAGTAATGAAAACTTTTACAGCAGTCGGTCAACCGCTCCGCCCGCCGCTTCCTCGCGCTGATCCCACACACACACACACACTACTTTCCCACTTCGTCTCTGAACCCTTTTACACAGACACACACGCGGACAGACACGCACGCACACACGCACAGCGAGGGCCACTTGCCAGCACTACCTCGGGCGGCGTTACGCGGGGAGTCGCTGGTCGCGGCAGACGGACTCCACACCGCGATGCTTGTTCCCCGACCCCCCGCGGAGGCGACGCAGAACGGAAAGCTGGAAACTCGGCGGGGAACAAAGTGTGTGAACGCTGCCGGGAAACGCACTCGCGGCCGCACTGTTCGAAATTGTTTTGGGAGTTCATCCAATTCTCTTGAAAAAATATTCCAGCCTTGTAGAATTTTTGAAGCGAAATTTTTCGAAGATTACTTCTTTTTTTTTTGAGAATCTATTAGACAGTGCATCTTACATCGGTTTCCACTGCTGGAACTTTTTTTAAAAATAGGGTTACGCCCTGACAAATTGACTGGAAAAATTTCATCACCAAACTCATATTGGAGACCTTCAACAGAATTGGTGACAGAGTGCTGCCCTGAAGGGGGGGGGGGGGGGGGGTGCAGTGACGGGGCGGGACTCACAAATCAGAGGATCAGGTCAGAACGCCGTTGTCGTTTGTTGACAGCGATGTCCAAGTTTTTTTTTCTTTTTTTGAAATAAAAACATAAAACGAAAAAGAAACAGCAGTCGTGTAAAGTTGATGGAAGGCGGTGGTGGCCGCTGGATGATGGCGCGTTCGCTGTC
Organism: Megalurothrips usitatus; assembly: GCA_026979955.1. Classification (NCBI taxonomy): domain Eukaryota; kingdom Metazoa; phylum Arthropoda; class Insecta; order Thysanoptera; family Thripidae; genus Megalurothrips; species Megalurothrips usitatus. Next base: position 7,869,293 of record CM049604.1, on the reverse strand, counting down.
AGTGTTTTGTCGCCACGGCTCTCGTCCAAACTCACCGCGGGGGGGGGGGGGGAGGGAGGAGGGGGGAGGAGAGGGGAGTCGGCTTAGTCGGCTTCGCGTCGACTGTCGCCTCCAGCGAGTGCGGAGGGGGGGGGCAGAGGGATTTACCCCTTCGCACTTCTTTTTTGCACCCTCTCTCTCTCTCTATCCGTCTCTCTCTCTCCCTCTCTCTCTCTCTGCCACCGTCGGAATGTGAGATAGGACGACGGTCGTGTGGCTAATCTGAGGCCGGCCGGACCCGAAAGAGTTTACAGCAGCGGGGAGTCCCCGCCATCTCTTTGACTCTTGCTGAGCCGCGCCTGCAGGAGGGAGGGAGACAGATAGAGAGAGAGAGAGAGAGAGAGAGAGAGAGAGAGAGAGCAGAGGCAACAGAAGCCGCTCAGAGCCCCCTGGGGGCTGCAATTGAAATGAAGCGAGTGCGGGCTGCGGCAGCGGTGGCTGAAGCAGCGCAAGTCTCTGCGCCCCCCCCCCCCTCCCCCCTGCTGATCACTCCCACTTCCCTCGCATTGCGTACCCCTTCCTCGAGCGCCTGATCGTCTGCTGTTCCCCGGGTATGATCACGGAAATATTTCCCGAATACATGTCTTCAAATTACAATTTAAAAAATATATATTTTTCTAGGTTCTGATTTCGTTTTTTCTCTTTTTTTCCATTTACCCCGTTGGATGAATTTCTCTCTCTCTCTCTCTCTCTCTCTCTCTCTCTCTCTCTCTCTCTCTCTCTCTCTCTCTCTCTCTTCCTTTCGGTTGAAGAGTAAGCAGAAGCTCTGCCGCCGTGTACTACATACTGTACGGATTAGCGGAAAATTTCGAGTCCTTGTTCTGGAGAGGGAGTCGCGTGGTGTGGGCGTGGGCGTGGCGGCGGTGTGGCTGCCTGCAATGAGGCGGCAGCGGCGGCAGCGGCGGGGAGGCAGAGGCTAAGCTGCGTGTATTAGTCGCACCATTATCAACACGCCCCCACCCCGCAGCTGTAGGGGGGCCCCGCGGGGGGCTCCCACAGTCTCCGCGGGGGGGCCCCGCACCTCATCGGGGGCGCCCCCCTGCGACGCCGCCCACGGCTTGCCTGCCCACGCGGCCGCCGCCACCAACTGACTGAATCAATACATTCCTTTTGCCTGCGCCGTTTGCTATTTCTGCTTCGGTGTTTATTCTCGCCCCCTTCTATCGTAGGCTCCTCGTACACACACTCTTTTTTTGTGCCCGAGCGGAGCGAGGACCGCTTTGCATCGACTATTCGACTTCTTTCTTTTTTTTCTCCCACCGGTGTCATTGTAGCCGCACACTCGAGGCCCAATCTCAGTTTCCCGCTGAGAGATATGGCGCCTCAGAACTGGGGTAGGAAGAAAAAAGGCGTCAGAAAAGTGGGGCATGAAAGGAAAGACCGGTACTCCAATACTGCCGACTTCAACGCCAACGCGCATAATTTAAAAAAAAAAAACTCGGACACAAATTGAAAATGGCAAATCCTTACCACCCCTGTTTTTACCCAGAGGGCCCGCCGCTTAACTTCGGTGTATGCCGGAACCGGTGTTTCCAGCAATGATCGCCCCTTGCGGGACACCACCGTGGGCTACAGGTAAGGCCCCCAAATGTGACCGACCTGAAGGCCTGGACCACCCGAAGCCGAACTAAATCAGACCGCGTGATGCTTGTCCTCGTCCAGGATTTCGAGCCCTTATGCTTAGGCAAGGCACTACCGACTAAACGGCTCCCGTACGCTACCTTACTGGCGAGTCTTGACAGACACTCTCCCTGGGGCGGGAGTCGAATCTCGGATCCCGAGATCCCAGTGGTTCGACCTCCGAGGAGGGCCGCGGCCCGGGACGCTAGGCGCCTCTGTCCACGGTTATTCAGCCAAGCACACTGAGGCCCGTACTTTTGGTTTACTTTACCCACCGTGCCCGAGCGGCAGGCAGGCAGAAAAATGTGGACGGGAGCAAAGAGTTGAACATCAGCCGCCCCCCTCCGGAGGCGAGCGCGATAACCATTGCCCCAACAAGCCACCACATAGTAGGGGCGCCGTGCTCCGTCTACTCCAGAGCTGCTGCCCCACGAGGGCCAGTCATCGGTAGTAGTGCGGGATTTTTTTTTCACCGTCACATTGGTCGCGAAAGCGTCTACTACGCCCACATACTGACACCCTCCCTCCCTCTCTCTCTCTTTCTCTCTCTCTCTCTCTCTCTCTCTCTCTCTCTCTCTCTCTCTCTCCCCCTCCCTCTGGCACACACACACACACACACATTGGACAGCATGACGAGGGTTTTGCGAAATTAAAGCTCGCCGCCGTCCCCCTCGCGGTCCCATGGCACACTCTGTTTTTCGGACCCCCCCCCCCCCCCCCCCCCCCCGCGAGCGAGGACGGCCGGGCAGCCGCCGGAGCGGGCGGGCCGGACCAGCGCTCCTCATAGTTTTTACCTTTTAAGCGGTTTGATTTGAGCAGAAACGGAAAATATCCCGGGGACTTGTTCGGGACCACATCGGCCGCACGGGCCATTGGTCGCAAGTCAATTTTCGCGTCCGTTCTTGTGATATCAGTGATTTTGTGTTCCGCCAGGGCCCGGCCACGCCGGGCCGCCATGGCGCGAAAGCCAGCGAGGCCCTTGGGGCCGTGCTTGTGGTCCTACAGGGCGTGTGTTGTGTGCAGTGCTGTGTGCCAGTGATAAGTGAAACACACCGAACCATCTAGTGAAGTTACATAGTGCCAGTGTCTAGTGTTTGTGTGACGACTCCCCACGCGGGAACCCCCTCCGGGTGACCCTAGGCGGTCTCGCCTCGCCCCTCCCGCCCCCCCTCCCTCCTCATACCCCTGTGTGCCCTGGGCTGCTCGGCCCGGGGCGGGTCTCGAAACGGGTACCCGGCTAGAGTCTAGATAGCGGCTAGAGAGCCCTCGGCAGGCCGGCAAAATAGAGGTTAGGTGCCCCATCCCCGGCATGGTGCGGCTAAACGTGCGTGCCCCCCCCCCCTCCCTTCCCCTGCCTCGGCGACGCTGGTGCAGCACTGCGAGGCTGCGCGTGTGCATACAATACCCCCCCCTCCTTCCCCTCCCCTCTCGCCCTGCCCCCGCAACGGCTCGGCCGCCGGAAAATCCCGAGGACCGAGGACAACAGCTGGACAGGCTGCGTCCGAAATCAAGGAAGCAAGACATACGAAGACAGACCCGTAGGACCGCGGGAGACATGACTGCGGACGCGACTCCCGCCGGCCCACGCGGCCCCGCCGCTACACCCGCTCCACAGCAAGCTCTACCTGCTCTACCCAACCCTGAAGCATCCACAGGCGCTGCCGCAGAACTTCAGATAAGTGTATCCTCGGGGTCTGGTGATGGCCGTGTATTACAGGGAGAGGGACGGGCGACGACCCCTGGCAGCAACGCCGACGGCGCGGAGTACGCACAGCTTGCGCCCCAGGTGTCAGTGAAGTACCTTCGGAGGCCCCAAGACCCCCCGCGGGAGGAAACAGCGCGACTCATGAGAAGCCCAAATGGCAGCGGCGTCGACCAACCAAAGAAAAGACGCAAAGAACCGCGCGAAGCCATGGAATACGCAGGGCAAAAAGAAGCGGGTGCCAGCGAAGACCATTGCGCCCCCCGCCAGGACGGCGGGTGAGCCAGAAACCAAAACCAGAACCACCACTAATCCCTTCTCTTGCAGCGGCCTTCGACTCCACGTAGCGCTATCAGCCGGCGGTTGCCCTTCATGCGAAGCAGGCATAGCGTGAAATGGACGAGGTCCCACCCCGGCGGAACTCACTTCTCCGTCGGGTGTATCTAGTCGCGAACGCTAAGGCGTACGCCCTAGTCCGGTTGGGACGGAAAGCGTCCCTAATACCGAAACCAACCAACCAACCCCCGCGAGCCTTGTGGGTATAAGAGGCACAATGACATCGGGGGGTGACGTCATTGTGGGCGCAGGAATTGAATCCCGGCGTCGTCGTCGCCGAGGTGGTGGTCGTCGTGGAGGGACGCGGCCTCCGGGACCGGGAGCGGAGGCGGAGGGGAGAGGAGGGGGGGGGGGCGCCGACAGTTGGCTGCCCGCGGTCAGGAATACAGACCGCCACACGGCGGGGGCGGCGGCCGATTCCCTTTCACCAAATCGGCGGTCGCCTCTTCCCTTTCTAAGCGAGCGCGAGCCGATCCCTCGCTCCTTCCTTTTCTTCTTCTTAAAAAAAAAAACACACACAAAAAAAGGGCAGGGGGACAGTGAGAGGGGGGGAGGGGTGTGCCGGGTGACACCAGCCCGCTCCCGCCGGCCCCGCGGCCCCGCGGCCCCGCCCCTCTCGCTGCCTTACTCCCCCGGCCCCTTCGGGGACGCCGCACCGTCGGCGCGAACTGACATCTGAGAGGGACCCCCCCGAGAGGGCGTCCAGGCAGGCAGGCTGGCTGGCGGGGGTCCCGCGGGGGCTGGCAAGGACGCCGTCAGAGGGTGGGGTGGGGGGCGAGTGTGCGGGCGGGGGTGGCCGACGAGGCCCCCGTCGGGGCGCCCCGCGGAGACCCCCCGCCGACAGCGCCCCCGCCGGGTTCAAATCCATTCCTCTTTATCTGAGGCTACGCAGCTTTGGCGGGCCCGCCGTAGGAGCGACAGAGAGAGAGAGAGAGAGAGAGAGAGACTGAGAGAGTAGCCGGCTGAAATGATCGGCGATTGAGGAGGCGCCGAGCACTTGCCATGTTTGCCGGGCCCCGCGGGGGACTGACGCGGTGCCGTCCAGATAACTCCCCCGCCGCCGCTCGCGGGAGAAGAACAAGAATGAGAAGAAGAAGAAGAATGATGCCGGATGGGATGATCCGAGGACGGAGTGCCATAATGACATGGAAGGCGGTGATCGGCCGTCGGCAGGACTTACTGCAGGCGCTGCGCACGGCCGCCGTCGGGGAGAGGGAGGGAGAGGGAGAGAGAGAGAGAGAGAGAGAGAGAAAGAGAGGGGGGAGGGAGGAAGGGAGAGGGGAAGAGAGGGAGCGGCCCGATTTCCTGCTCGGCGTCCTCGTCTTGGCGGAGAGTCCGGGAGGGTCTGGGAGGGTCCGCCGAGGGGCGGCGACGGCGACGTGATTTCCGGGCAGTGCCGGCCGCGTGCCGGAGGACGACAAGCGGCGGCTGTCGGCGGACACGGCGGCGGCACGGTCGGCGTCGGTCCCCTGACGGACCCAACCCCAGGACACCGAGGCCCGCACCACACCGCCGTCGTCCGTCCCCAGGTGAAGGGAGGCGGCGGCGCGGCGGTGCACGAAGTTGAGCAAGCAAAGGACCTCCACTGCCACACTGCCAGCGGGGGGCACCGCGGATGCGCTCTCAATTCTGAATGCTGGTTTCAAACGTATTTTGATGCTACACGGGTTTTCTTGGTCATTCTGCTTGAGCTGTGAGTTCAATTCTTGTTGCGAGTATACTCCTCGCGAACACAGGCGAATTGAATACTTGTCGGAAGTATTCAATCCTCGTCGTTAGGCCAGTATGCTTTTTTGGAGGCTTGTACGCTTGGCCTAAAACCGAGAATAAGGGATACTCCCCTCAAGTATTTACGCTTCACTGTAAGCTTTTGGAATTGAGGGTGTGGGCTGCTGCGCCCCGCCGCGCGTGCGGCACGCACTGCACGTGCACGCACTGCACGTGCACGCACTGCACGTGCACGCACTGCACGTGCACGCACTGCACCTGCACGCACTGCACGTGCACGCACTGCACCTGCACGCACTGCACGTCCACGCACTGCACGACGCTGCACCACGAGACACCGGCTGGGCCTCGTGTAAACTCCTAGCGACGATGCACGCTCCCCGCAGGGGGGGGGGGGGGGGGGGCTGCTTGCTGCTAGCCGAACAACCTCCTCCGCCTCGCCACCGAAGTTAAGGCTCGTAGCATGCAGAGGGAGAGAGAGGGGAGAGAGGGTAGAGAGAGAGAGAGAGAGAGACAGGAGCATGTAACTCACACGACGTAAACGACCTCCTACGAAAATTCTTCCCCCGCCGCCTACACGAGTTTCCAGCGCCTCATTCCACGCACACACACACACACACACACACTAGCACACCTACACACACTTACTCACACACACCACCAGGAATCACTGCAGCAGCAGCCGCCCGCCATCCGTTAGCCGTTCGAGAGCCCCGCCGCTCCGGCCGCGGCCGTGCGGCCTGCGGCCCAGTTATATGCAGACCACCGGCTGGGGACAAATTTTTCTCCTCCGCATCCCCCCGCGAAGCGCCCCCTTTTTTCCTCCCATCTCTCTCTTTTTTCCCCCATCTCTCTCTCTCTCTCTCTCTCTCTCTCTCTCTCTCTCTCTCTCTCCGTCTCTCTCTCTCTCTCTCTCTCTCTCTCTCTCTCTCACCCGAGGTTGCAGAAGGGCGAATTCCATTCTAGTCGCATTCGCACACTTTGTTTCACGACGAGGCAAGGATCTCGTATAGCCATTCCCCGAGCGTGCCCCCCCAGGAGCCCTCAGCACATCACCGGCACCGGCTGCGTCCCCCCCCCCCCCCCCCCCACCGCCCCCTCAGCCTTTGCACATTTCCACACCGCACACACTGCGCTCCCGTCGGCACACAGGGCAGTATATACCACGCCAAGCGCACTAGGCCACCAAAAAAAAAAACGGTTTAAATCTTTCGGTTTTTTAAAAATGCATTCACGTAATAAGACGACACGTCTTAAAGTATTTGTGAGCAAGGGGGAGTTGATCGATCACCATATCAAACAAAATTTCTCCATCATAATTCTTTATAAATATTTTGTGTGGACACACGTGTTGGACACACGTGTGGCGCACGGTCACACACAAGGCGTCTCTTTCTCTCTCCCTCTATGCGGTGTCAGGATTACAGGACAGTTGCTGCGTGTGAAAGAGAGACAGCACGCCCGCGCGAGGGGGAAAAATTGCTGCCATAATTATTTCGATAGCATCGATATGGTGCTCGACAGTCTGTGTGTGTGTGTGTGTGTGTGTGTGTGTTTGTTGTTGTTTTATCGTGACGCGACGTCCATCCGCGGAAAACAACACACGAATCTATTGCCGATGATCGACACGCACTAAAGTTTCTTTTACAACAATTCACGAGAGACAAAAAAAAAGGGAGGAGGAAAATGAACGAGAAAACCGGATAATAAAAAGGAAAAATAAAAATATGGAGGGAGGGGGGGTGGAGGGCTTCGCTGTCGCGTGCCGTGTTGCTGTGGCTCACGCGGGCAGACATCGTGTTGTGGCGTTCTGTGTGATAGGCTCGCTTAGTTATCGCAAGGGGCGGTGTGGGAGAGAGAGAGAGAGAAGCAGTAGACCTTGCTCTCTCTCTCTCTCTCTCTCTCTTACCCACCTCACCTGTCGTGTCGGCACACGCGGGACAGGTGAGTCCATTTAAGGGACACAGTTATTGAATCTCGGCAGCAGCAGCGGGACTGCACAGCCAAGCAGTTTGCCGCCACCCGGTCCTGCTCTCTCTCTCTCTCTCTCTCTCTCTCTCTACTATCTCTATCTGCTCTCCCTATCTCTCTCTCTCTCTCTCTCTCTCTCTCTCTCTCTCTCTCTACCGCACGCAAGTAGTGCGCCTTTCTGAACAAGGCCAGCTCGAGTTCCGGGCGAGAAGTCCGGGGTTGTCTTATTGTGCGCTGTGCTCTCGTGTTTGTGTGTGTAAGACAGAGAGCGAGAGAGAGAGGGAGAGAGAGAGAGCGAGAGAGAGCGAGAGAGAGAGAGCAGAGCAGTTAGGTTCCGGGCGGTGTTTCCGAACGCGGCGCCGGACGCACCGGCTGCCACCCTCCCCCGCCTGCCCTGCCTCCCTCCGCACGCCGCAGCCGCCTCCTCCAGCAGCCGCGGCCGTGTAGTAAAAAGTATAATTCCCTCGCTATGTTGCTTCTGTTATTGCCCGAGCGGCTGTTGCAGACCTCCTGGCCTGGCTGCCTGCCTGGCTGCCTGCCTGGCTGCCTGGCTGCCTGCCTGGCTGCCTGCCCCGCCCAGACGGTAACAGACATCGCCCCGTCCTCCTGTGGCGGTGGGGCGGCCCTGCCGGGAGCAGCAGGCGGCCGCTGCCCCCGCCGAGGGCCCCGCCGAGGGCCCCGCCGAGGGCCCCGGGGCCCGGGACAGTCACGGCGTTCCAACGCGAGGGAGCGGGCCCGGGCCGCAAGGGGCCGCGCGCGCCGCCCACGACCCGGAGACAGTTGTGGTGGTGGCGGTGGGGAGCGGTGCCGGACACGCGCCGTGTCGCGCCGGCTTGCTGATCCGGCCAGATCTGACTCTGGAGGAGGGGAGAGGAGATCCCCACACTGAAAATAGACGTCTATAGACCAGAATACACGATTTTATATTTATCTATACTGTCTATAGAGGTCTATAGATTATTTTAGATGGTCTATAAGCTTAGACTGTCTTTTCACAGCCTACTTCGTCTACGTCTAGAAGTGACCTTCCATAGACAGTCTATAGACCGTCTTTGCCATCTACTTCGTCTACGTCTACAGGCAGCACTGCATAGACAATCTTTAGACCGTCTTCTTGCCATCTACTTCGTCTACGTCTACAGGCAGCGCTGTGGAAGACCAGAAAGCAGGTTTCTGGTCCCGAAAATTTCTTTTTAAAAAATCAGTAATATCTCAGAAAATTTCATGAATTTTCTAAATATTTTTTCTGAAAATTCTGGATTTTTACCCCGAAAAATTTCTTTGAGAATTGAGAAAAGGACTACATACGCCAGGCAGATGTATTGAGGGCAGGAAGAGGGCAAAGCACAAGACATCGGGGCTATTCAGATTTATTATTATTCCTATTAAAAAAAGACTCTGGACACGAACTTTCTCAGGGTAAAGGATTATTTATTCAGGTCACTTCAAATCGCGTGCATGAATAAGAATTTCGATGAACGAGGGAAAAAAAAACTCTATAACGGCCCCGGAAGGGTACATAATTGAAATGGAGGTGGGGGTGAGGGAGAAAGAGGGGGATGCATAGCAAGAAGACAGAGACAGAGACAGACGAGCAGCCGGATAGGGTGGGGGGGGGGGGAGGGGCGGGTGACAAGACAAAATCAGTCTGCACGAAACGACAGGGAAAGGGAGGGGGGGGGAGGGGGAGGGTCGCGCACGTCCAATAACAGATGTCAACGGGGAGAAACTTAATCGAGAGAAATGCTCTCAATTAGAGACTCTCATAGCGAGATACTTCGGGGAGGAGCCGCCGCCTGCACGTCGGCCGGCAGCCACTTCGTTTCCTGCTCCCGGCTGCTGTTTGTTGTTTTGTTATTTCCTCCCACTTTCTTCGCTGGACAAGTCCAAGTCCAGTCACACCAATATGTTATTACACGCGGAAACATTAACGTATGTGTCAATGTATGTATTTGCAGTGCCTTGGACATTCATACGGTTTACCGGATCTAAAGGTTTTTACAAACACAGGATTGAAACTCTATTTTAAATAAAAAGTTTTTGTGAGAATTTTCCTTAACCCCTGGCGGTCCTCTCCGCCTCTTCTCGACCGCACTCCAGCGGCCGACTCCAGCGGCAGCCCTCTCCAGGCAGCTCCAGTCCCATTCCAGAACAGCGCTCGGGGGAGACGGGGCCAGCAAGGCGCGGGGAGTGGTGAAAAATAGGCGTGCGGTGTGTGTGTGTGTGTGTGTGTGTGTGCGTGTGTGTGCGTGCGTGTGACCCGAGGATGGTCTGTCATTCAAGACAGATTTGCGTCGGTCCGCGGGGGGGTCCGCGGGGGGTCCAGCGGGGGGTCCAGCGAAGCCGGCAGCGCCGCCGTGATGGAGCGCGGCCAAGCAGACTCAATCTAAACCAACATGTTTCTCCTAAGTAAGCTATATTTCTAGCGATACCTTATCGTCCCACCTCTTCTATCCCACTCTAAACACCCCCCCCCCCCCTTTCGCTCTCCCTCTCTCCTTTCCTCCCTCTCCACTTTATCACATCTGTCTCCGTCTGTTCTCCCTCCTCCCGCTCTTCCTCCTACCCCTTGTAACACTTGATATTAATTTCCCTGGAGCGCAGTTGTGCCGTGTTGCCCCGCCCCCTCCCGCCCCCTCCCGCCGCCGCCCTCGACGCTACTCCCACGACCACCGAAATACCCCCTCCCCCTCCCCCTCCCCCCGGGGTCCCGTCTCCACCCTCCCCCCACTCTTTTCGCACCCTCTGTGCCGGCTTGTCCACAAGGCAGCGACCATACGCAACTCCGACACACACACCTCCCTCCCCACCCATCGGCCGGGGTAAGGAGACCTAGCGAGAGAGAGAGAGAGAGAGAGAGATGTGCTCACCGGTGGAGGACAGAGGACGACCGTATTTTGCCACTACTTCACGAATAAATAAGATAACTCGCCAAAGGTGATTGGCACACCGGGGCTCGTGTACTTTTGGTATATTTTCAGCCACCGTCCACACGGTCAAAAAGACCATCCGGAAAAAAAATTCCGAAGCCGGCGAAGAGCCGCGAACCCGGATCGCTCGCTGGGGAGGCGAGCACGCCAACCGCTGCGGCGCCACGCGGCGATGTTGGCGCCACCGTGCATCCCATGACCCCCGCTGATCTCACGCGCCCATTCACATATGCTTGCTTAACCGTGCCACAAATTGCCCTATTCACATCGATTTCTTCGTCAATTCTTTATTTCAAATTGCTCGGTCAGAAGAAATTCCTTTTTGAATTTTACACAATTTGTAGAGCACGTTACAGTAATAGTTGTATGGCCGGCGTCCGGTTGGCCGCGGCGAAAGGTTTACGTTACTCTCCGCTCGGACACGTTCCCTTTGGCTCCGCTCTCAAGGCCAGGCACGGCACGCGCACGCACACACAGACACACACACACACAGACACACGCGCAGAGTTGAGCACTCCGTGGGAGAGGGCGTTGACTTCCAAGGGCGTAGCCTTATATCGGCCCGCGGCCGCCCTAAGTCACCACAAAAGGAGGGCGCAGCGGCGGCGGCGCGCGGCTTTAGCGCGAGGTGCTATCAAAAAGGAATGCGCGGGGGGGAGAGGAGGAGGGAGAGGAGGGAGGAGGGGAGGGGATCGCGAGGAATACCGCAGGGAAATCATTATCTTCTGCTAAGAAGATTAGACTTAGGAGTGCAGGTGAAATATGATAAGACCCTTGCTAAGTGGCCTGCCGGAGTGTTTGGCCCGCAGGCAGGCCATGTCACCCCCCTACCGACCGCCACCCCCGCCACCATCCCCATTTTATTTTTATATTTTTTTTCGTTTTTCTTTTCTCTCCCCCCCCCCCTCCCCTCTCTCTCTCTCTCTCTCTCTCTCTCTCTCTCTCTCTCTCTCTCTCCTCCTCCGCGGGGGAGGCGGTCCCTGTCTCGGTGACGCTGTCGCCTCGTCCCCTCCGCGCCAACTTCATTCACCTCTTCTTCTTCTTCTTCTAGCGCTTTGTTTATCATTCGCTTATTATATTCAACGACCCCCCCGCTGCCCTTGCGGCGCCCTCTCACCTCTCACTCATGCGTGTGGGCCGCCACTCTATTTCATTCTTTCTTTAAAAAAAAAGGTTTCCATTTAGAATATTTTTTGCATAAATATTTTGGCAAAAATGGAAACTGTGTCTTCTCGGAGGAGAAGAGCAGGCAGGCAGTGTGTATGGCAATTTTAAAGTTAGTCGCCGCGCGTGATTTTTCGAAAGAAAAATAGAAATAAAATGTAATTTTAGTATCGTCGTCGTGTATCCGTGAAAATCTCGCTGACGGCAGCCAGGTCGCCGACGGCGGCAGCTTCTATTCCGGCCCGCGGACTCGCACGCCACGCCACGCCGCGCCACGCCGCGCCACGCCACGCCAGCCGCCTCACGTCACCCGCCGCCGCCGCCGTGTGCGGCTGCGATTCCCAACAGCAGAGCCGAGCGAGACGAGGGATCGACCACACAGAATAGCATCACAGGGGAGCCAAAGGGTATCCCTGTGTATGTGTGTGTGTGTGTGTGCGTGTGTGTGTGTGTGCGTGTGTGTGTGTGTGTGTGTGCTGAGCGACCGCAAACTCCGGACGGGACGCACGCGCATACGGTTTTTCGGTGCACTTTGTTGACGTTTAACCTTTCAGAGTACCTCTCTCTCTCTTTCTCCCTCCCTCCCTCCCTCCCTCTCTCTCTCTCTCTCTCTCTCTCTCTCTCTCTCTCTCTCTCTCTCTGTGTCTGTCTCTCCCTCTCTCACCCTCACGCACACACGCTGCATGGATTTTCACTCGCAGCATTACGGACAAACTGGTGCGGGGCCGAAGGGGTGTGGAGGGGTCGGCCTCCTGACAGCGCCCGCCCGCTTCACCCCGCCGAGACGCCCCGGGGACGGCCCGGGGACGCCCCCGGTGGCCGAGTGGCTCCTCTATTACCATACGGCAGACATCCGAGCAGACGACGACGACACCCGACCGTCGACGGGGACCCCGGACCTCACAGCAGGGCCTCGTCCGCCCGGGACACCTAATGAAATCGGGTCCACTCTGCGGGCCGCCCCCGCCGCCCCCGCCGCCCCCGCCGCCCCCGCGGGGCCGCCTCCGGGCCAGCGACCCTCCTGCCCCACCCCGTCGACGGCAAGAAGGTGGACACCGAGCCCGGCCCGGCCCGGGTCCCGGACGGCCGCCCCCCCCCCCCCCCCCGCACCCTCCCCGTCCGTAATATTTACTCCCGATACACAGCCACGCGTCGGTGTACCGCTTAGAAGTGCCACTCGCACATGTCTGCAGCCACTGCAGCGCAGCGGGCAGCGCACCGCAACAGCGGCGGAAGATCAGCTGCCGGTCCGCTGGCTGAAGCCTGACGATACAGACTGAGGTCTGACAGACGCTGACAGAGCTCTGACGGCAGCTGCGGGGGGCCTCCCCCCCCCCCACCCCCCTCCACTGCCCGCTCCACTGTCCTCTAAGCGCTCCTTTAAGGCCTTAAACACTCCCTCCTCGCCGGGACGTCGTTAAGGCCGGGGTGGTGACCCGTCCCGTATCGGTCGCAATTTGTAGCAGGAAGGCTCCCCCACTCGCTCTCTCTCTCCCTCTCTCTCCCTCTCTTGTCTCTCTCGCTCCGTCTGCTTTCTGTGCCCCGCGCAGTGCCTATGTCGCCATGCAACAACGCGACATCGCAAGAGGGTCGCTGCCAGGGGGCGACCAAGCGGGAGGGGGTAGAGAGAGAGAGCGAGGGAGAGAGAGAGAGAGATGGCGCTTACTTTTTACGGACCCTGCACACCCTGGGGTAGATAGGGAGGGGAGGGGAGAGCGCATGGATGGCAAGTCAAGGACAGACGGTTGTTGTGGGGAACGATGTGCGCCACCTATCTGAGGAGAGGACTCTCCGGTATAATAGGCAGCTCTCTCTCTCTCACACACACACACATACTCTCTCTCTCTCTCTCTCTGGTTCTCTATCTCTTTTCACACCGTTGCCAGTGATTTTCCGCAGGGTCCGTGCCTCTGCCTCTCTCTCTCTCTCTCTCTCTCTCTCTCTCTCTCTCTCTCTCTGCCACTCCTTCCATGGCCCACTCGCATCGCTGCATGTAAACGCACGACTACTTTGCTTTCGCCTGTTGGCAGAGTCGGTCCATGTACGCACCGTCGAGAGAAAAAAAATCGTTTTCGTAAAAAAAAATTTCGTCGTCGTCTTATTTTTTTATATTTTTTTACCAGATCGCGAGCCCCATGTCTCCGTAAAATGGTGACGGATTGTCCGTCAGGCCCGAGGTCATTTTTCTTCCCCTTCCGGTCCCAGCAGCAGCAGCTCCCCGCCAGCCAACCAGCTGCACAGCCGGCACACACACACACACACATACACACGCGCTCTGCTTGACGTCCGTCCGTGGAGGACTGCGGGAGAGAGAGAGAGAGAGAGAGAGAGAGAGAGAGAGAGAGAGAGAGAGAGTTCGCTAATTCCCCCAGCCGCAGAGCGGAACGTGTCGCGGCGCTATTTCTACCGGGTCGGTTGCTGTTGTCGGCGGCGTCCAGACACTCTGCCGTGGTCCGTACGGGTCCGCGGGGGATCCGCGGGGGGGTCCGCGGGGGGTCTGCGGGGGGTCCGCGGGGGGTCGTAGGGGGCGTGTCGTCGACGAGGTCGGAACCACCAGAGCTGCAGGCAGGCAGGCAGTCGGCCTACAGCCAGACACGACGGCGGCACCCTCCGCCTCGCCAAGGTCGGCCCGCGCCCCTAGCCACACACACACACACACACACACACACACACACACACACACACACACACAGCGGCCCCGCAGCCGGCAACACATGCCCCGCGCCGCGGCGGCGGCAAGGCGGGCCCCTTTCCTCCGCCAGGCCGCCGCCCCCAGCCGCCCCCAGCCGCGCCTCTGCCGGGCTGCCGCCCTAAATGTTATTTTATGATAATGTCAGCAAATCTGCCTCTCACTGCGGGGGCGGTGGGGGCGGCTGAGCGGCAGCACCGGGGGGCGGCGGGGGCCGAGCACTCGCTCGCAGCTGTGGCACCCCGCCCCCCGCGGCCCCCGCCGCCCCCGCGGTCCCCGCTGCCGCCCGCCCAGCAGGCGTCTGATCAGACCTGATCACCAGCACCCTCGCCGCCGGCCTCGCAGACCCGCCGCTCGCTCCGCGATTGCATTTCATACGTCCCCGCCGGCTCGCGCCCCCCGGGCCCTCCGGGCCCTCCACGGAGGCGGCGCGCGGGGCCGTCCTCAAATTACACAACAAGCGCCGCGCTCGAGCGCCCCGCAGATAAAGCGGCGCGGTTCACCGCTAACTGCACTCGGTCTTATTTTAATAACCGATGCATTCGGGCGGCGGACTGGCAAGGAAAATGTGGGCGGGACGGCAAAGAGTTGAACCCGAGCCGCCCGCTCCGGAGCCGAGCCGAGCCCGGGCCGCGCTAACCACTGCGCTACCATGGCGCAACGAACGCGACTGTAACCGAGCGTTACGTTGTTATCGCAGCAGCCGCACCGCCCTCTACCGGCAGGCGTCACGGCGTCGCGGGGTGCGCTCGAGCACGGGGTCACGACGGGCGGCCCCGACACCTCCGCGGGCGGCCCGCGGCCAACAGGAACAAAATAAGTATCAGAGGCGCAGGAGTGGAGGGAGGGATGGAGGGAGGGAGGGAGGGAGGGAGGGAGGGAGAGAGGGAGGGAGTGAGGGAGGGAGAGAGGAGGTCAGGAAATGAGGATGAATAATTTGGGTGGCGGAAATAAATAATTTATGAAGACGCTTGTTGCAGATGAAATGATAAGACTTGGCGGTGGAGGCGGCCCGCGGATCGGAAGGGTGGCGGGGATGGACTTTTTGGCCGCGGACTCCCTGACGGTGTGTTTGGCGGGGCTGAGGAGGGGTGCGTCGTCGTGCAGCCCCGCGCCCCGCGGGCCTCCTCGGCCGCGTGACCCCCGCGCCGTCGTGGCCCGCACCACCCGCACCACCGCCTCCCCACGGCCCACGGCGTCAGGCATTGTCCAGGAGGTCGCCCGGGGCCCGGGGCCGCGGTGAGCAGGAGAGAGCGAGAGAGAGAGCGAGAGAGAGAGAGAGAGAGAGACGCTGCAGAGCGGGACTACGCCTCGGGGCTACAGCAGCGCGGGGCTGCACCGGGGGACTACACGTCTGCAACACAGTCAGCCTACCAAACAGACGATGACATCAGGCCACGGAAGAACTGCAGGTAGAACGTATATAGATGGTATGAGAGACCAAAAGTCTTAAAAAAAAAAAAAAGAAGCTTCATTTTTCTTTGCTCACGTTGAAGAACTGTACAACGTAAGTCGAAAGCTCTGGGTTGAGGTGAGTGTGAGAACTGTGTGTGTGTGTGTGTGTGTGTGTGTGTGTGTGTGTGCGGACACCCTCGGCCTTAGTGCCCGCGCTGCACAACGACATGGCCCCTCGCCGGCCCGCTCCCCTGGCTCCGCGCGCCCACTTGTCTGATTCAATACGGCTAGTGCTCTCTCTCTCTCTCGCTCTCCTCGTCCCTCTTTATTCAGCCCCTTTTATTCATATTTGACGACTTGCTCCCCTTTATTCCCCCCTCCTCCGCCTCCGGAGGCCGTGGCTGCCGCTGCTGTTGTCATCGCCGTGCTGTTGTTTTAACCGCTCACGGGCCGCGTCGTGTTGCCCAAAGACTTGATGCTGCAGCGGCGGCGGCGGCGGCGGCGGCGGCGGCGGCGGCGGCGGCGGCGGCGGCGGCAGCGGCGGCGGCGGCGGTGGCGGCCAGCGGCGGCGGCGGCGGCGGTGGCGGCCAGCGGGGGGTCGCCGCCGCAGGGTACTTCGCCGCGCGCGCCGAGACGGAAGCAACAAACGCGAAACACGTCGCCAGTATGCACTGCCACGTGAAAATGCGCACGGGATTTTCCCATCACTTCCTTCGCTCACTTTTGCCACAGAGGGGGAAAATAATCCGGAAAATATTTTAGATTTTTTATTATTTGCCGAAACGGAAAGCAGCAGCAAAGCGTTAAAATGCAAGTTTTCCCATCAGTTGTAGTTAATTTCCACAGAAAAAAAATCCCTAGGACTGTTTTGGACATTTTTTTCGTGGCTTAGAACAATGGTTCCATGTAGTAAAATGATTTCTTGCATTCAATTTTTCGACGGAAAAAAATAATTCTGAAACCAACGCAGCTCACACACCGCAGATCCATAAGCACTTTTGCAATTGTGGACACACACACACACACACACAGAGCGGCGGACGGCGCGCGGATGCTAGATATGATGGGGTAAGAACCGCTTCGGAGCCCTCATAGAAACCACATCATCGTTGCCCACAGCTGTGTGTGTGTGTGTGTGTGGAGGTACTTTCAGACACCCGCGAGTGGCGGCGGAATGGCGCGACGCTTCCCCCCTCCCCCCTCCCCTCCACCTGGTTCAATCTCTTAGACCCCTCGCCGACACACCTCCGGAGCCACCGCCGCCCGCCTCTCTGTGCTGCGCCTCACTGTGCAAGGTGAGCCGTCTCCGAGGAGGGCGGTGCACCACCAGGGAGAGGGGAGGGGGGAGGAAGGGGAGGAAGGGGGGTGAGGAGGAGGGGGGGAGGAGGGGGGTGGGAGGAAGGGAGGGGAGGAATCACTGCTCCTCCTCATGTCCAGCGGCGGCCTCCCCTGCAGCCCCATTCGGGCGCCCCCGACAGCCCCGGAGAACCGGAGGGAACGCGCCCCTCTCAAATGCTTTCTCGGCGGCAACATTTTATGGCGGTCGTACGGAGGGAGGGGTGGTGGGGAGGGGAGGAGGGAGGGAGGGCGGGGAGGAGGGCGACTGGACGACGGCAAATCGATTGCCGATATCGGTCTTTAAGAACCGCGCCACGACGCCATTTAGCTATCTGGAGGGCCGTTACTCGATTTCTTTGTATGCAGACCACGAGATGTTTATCTGACCGATCGAAAGGGATGGGAAAAGGGTGAGGAGGGGGGGGGGGGGCTGTGACCCCCCCCCCCCCCCCGCCCCCTCTTGACGCGGCTGCTGTGGCAGGTCCTCGTATAGGCACAGTCTCAACGTGCCTTTTGACAGGGGAGACACCTCGACATACTCCTTGTGCGCCGGGTTGCCTCACCGCCCTCGGATTACCTACGGGTCACCCTTGGATTACCCTGGATAACCGGTAGGTCACCCCGGATCACCTGCACTTCCCTTAAAGATCTCGGATTGACCTGCGTGTATTAATCCGGGCGGATCTATCCTGAATTACCCCGCATTACCTTAGGATTACCCCGGATAACCTTCGGATTACCCCGGGCTACCTCCGGGTTACCCTAGGATTACCCCAGATAACCTAAGGAGTGCCCGGATTACGTCAGGGATTACCCCGAATCAGCATCGCCGAGGTCTGCCACGCGCTGATCCGTATTATTCGACGTTCAGCGAAACCTTTATTTTGTTTTTTCAATGTATTTATTTTCCTATTATTTTTTGTGATTTCCCGCATAACGGAAGGGGAAAGGGGGGATGGCTTTCGAAGGGTCGCCTTTTGTCCCGCTCATAGAGTGCGTTCTGTCACACACATGATTACACAGAGGAGTAAAAGAATAAATTGGGAGGCGGCGCGGGGGGGCTTGGAAGAAAAAATAGCTTTTGGCTTTAGCCAATTACCCGGGCATGATGGGAGAAAACGTGAGAGCCACCGGGCCGGGAACAATCATTGCAGGACGTCCATTTTTGTTTTCTCTTCTTTCCAGAAAAATATGGGAGAATAATATCGGGAATGCGCGGTTGTGGTTTCACAGCATAGCGATTGCACCTGCCCCCCGTGTGGTGGTGGCGGTGGGTGGAGGGCTGACAGTGGCTGACGGCCACCCCGAGGCCCCCGACGTACGTCCCTCCACGACGTCCCCGAGACCCGCGGAAAGTCTTCGCCACCCTCATCATGCTTAATTCAGGCAATAACGCAACACAAACCCGTCAGCAGCTGACGCTGCACCGTCCGTCCGTCTCTCTCTCTCTCTCTCTCTCTCTCTCTCTCTCTCTCTCTCTCTCCTCCTCCTCCTCTCTCTCTCTCTCTCCGCCCTCAAATGGTGAGCGCAGCAACGCATGCGTACATATATCAAACAGGATGGCCAGAGACAGGCGCGGCTCGGCTCGGCGCGGCTCGGCCCCGTGGCGCCTCTGGAGAGACTTTGGCGTGGAAACATCTCCCAGACGCGCTGGAATCTCATAGAAGGCAGACCAGCGCCCCGCAGACACTTACTTCTGGGGAGGAAAAATAGGGAGGGAAGGCGGGAACTGTTTCACGTGAAAGATTAACTGCCCTTTGTTTTTCATTTTCCTTACTCCTCTCTCTCTCTCTCTCTCTCTCTCTCTCTCTCTCTCTCTCTCTCTACCCCCGTTTCTCCCCCCTCCTCTCTCTCTCTCTCTCCTTCCCCGCTCAGTCTGCTGACACAAGGAGTGTAAGTAACCCCTTTGCGTCACCGGGGAGGCGCCCCCGCACTCTCTCTCTCTCTCTCTCTCTCTCTCTCTCTCCGCAGAGACCAGTCTCACAGCCCCGGCTGCTCGTTTGTGAACTTAAACTCGGGTCGTGGCGCGTTTGTGCCGCATTTTGCAAGCAGGTCAAAAATTTGTCCCCATCCATGTTCAACTGTCGGTAATCGTGTTCACTATTTTTTCCTCGTGCTCTATACATTTCCATCTGAAATCTTTCAAAGAAAGTTCCGCAGATAAATTTTCTAAACTGCGTTTATTCTGTAAAACTGTCGACGTTTTCTGTGCAAGCTCTCCAGGGACTGTAGATTTTTCAGATACCGGCATTTTTGCAAGGACTTAGTTTTTCACGGACTAATTTTCGCCTATAGGGAGTGGAACTCTTTTCCGGGACTGGAATATTTTTCCTGGCTAGAATTTTTTCCGGGCTAAATTTTTTACACGGACTTCAAATTTTTTTTCCACTTACTGGAATTTCTCCAGGAACTGGAATTTTCTAGGAACTACAACGTTTCCACAAACTGGATTGTTTTAGGTTACTGGAATTTTTCCAGGGACTGGAAACACTAATCGTAGTCCACGTGCGGCGACTCCCCCGGGGGGGGGGGGGGGCGTTGCTACACGAATGAAGGAAACGGACTGACAGCCAGGTGCACAGCCGCCGGGACACGTAAAACTATCAGCTGACTTTCTTATCCCGGCGAGTGCTCGCGGAGAAGACGCTGGCGTGGGGAAGGGCAGGGGAGCCCTGGGGGAGGGGGGAGTCAAAGGTATTGTCTTTGCCCCGCTCTGCCCCTCCCCCCTCACCTCCCTCCTCCTCCTCCCCTCTCGCGGTCCCCAAGCGCTCGGCCCTTTCATCGTGTTTACTGCCATTGTGGGCCCCCGTGGACCAGACCCGACCGCCGACCGAGGCCCCCAGGAGGGCACACGTGGTGGTGGTGCCCCCGCGCGTGTGTGTGAGTGTGTGTGTGTGTGTGTGTGTACGTGGAGGGGATGAGGTATCCCTTACCCCACAGGGGAGGAGGGGGTGGCGGAGCGTTGCGCGGAGCAGTTCCGAGGCGCACTGCAGTCCCGGCTAATCACAACTACAAAAGCACACCTAGCGCCCGCACGATTATAGGCAGCGCGTTATTAATACCCGACTGCGACTAAATTAAAATAAAACGTTTTAAACCAAGATAAGATTTAAAAAAAAAAATTAAATTGAGGATTGTGTTTCTCAGCTGCAGGAGTGCGCTTGGTGTGCACACCCCTCGCGGAAGAGGCGGCAAGGTGAAGGAAGAGTGCCTTATCCTCCCCCTCCCCCCCCCCCCCTCCTCATCACCTCCCCCCACACTGCCGCGCCAAACCAGCTCTTTTCCGACCCATCGCACCGCGCCGTTCTCTAGTTTGCCCTTTAAAATAATCTTTCGCCTTGGATGAGTAGCGGGGAGAGCTAGAGAGGGAGAGACAGAGAGAGAGAGAGAGGAGACAAATTGGTTGTGATGTGCTCCGACGGCGAAGTAAGTTGGTTTTTAAGGTGTGACAGAGAAGCGGCCCGCCTAGGGGGTTTAGGGGGAGGGCGTAAGCACCCCTGTTCAGCTCGTAATCCCATTCATTAAATCGGAGTGAAGGCTCGAGGCAGGTGACGGAGTGGGGGGGGGGGGAGCTTGGGGCGAAGAGGGGGGAGGGGCGGGGGAAGGTCCGCAGCGGCCGCGATCAGCAACCAATCAGGAGCCAGAAGCTCGTCGTCGTCGTACCTAACGTAACGTACACATCTACTTCTGGCACAGTGCGGCCAACCGCCAGGACGAAAATCGGATATAAACTCAGCCGAGTATATGGAAACGCCATTTCTTTTTTTTTCTGGGAGGAATTTGTGTAGCTCTACGAGTAAGGAGCGCTCCTATATATAGTTCCGGCAAATTCGCGAGATAGCAAAGGTAAAAAAAAAGAGCCCGGGAAAGAAAGTTTGAAATTTTAAGAAATATAAATACTTTTTGTTCTAAAAAAAAGGCATATTTTCCTTTTTAATTTTTCAAAAGTATTGTTTTGCTGCACTAATGACGCTGTGGCCGGACCGATCCCTCTTCCCCCCGCACGGTTCGCTGTCCCGTTTCTTTCTGCCCGCCCGTGCTGCTGCTGCTGTTGTTGTTGTTTCTCACCCGTCTCTGTTCGTCTTCAGTATTTTTGCCACCGTATGCTCTCTGTTGCTTCGCGCACGCGGCGGCGGCGGCGGAGTGCGTATATAAGGAATTAGGCGCATTAGAGCGTGCGAGAGAGAGAGAGAGAGAGAGAGGGGAGTGGAGGGAGGGAGAAAGAGAGGCGTGGGCAGGGAGCGGGCGAAAACGCGAGACGGTTTGTCATGGGATTTGGAAAAGAAACGTCTTGTTGTTGTTCTTCTTCTTCTTTTCTCGGGCAGACGCGGGCCATCGCCGTACCCATCTGCAGGAGGGGTGGGGGTAGCGGAGGGGGGGGGGGCTAGAAGGGAGGGGGCAGGGTGAGAGGGAGAGAGAGAGAAAGGGGTGAGACAGAGACAGGAGAGCGGACTTTTAGTGCACGGCGTCTGGCGGTGGTGGTGGGGAGGGAGGGAGAAGGGAGGGTCGAGCAGCGCGGGGGGGTTCCTTCCTAAGCCCCAAATGATATTAGAAGTCATGTCACTCAAAAACGCAGCTAAAACGCCGTCCCTGTCGGCCATGCAGACTGCCTGTCGCCGCGGAGAGACCCGGCGAGAAACGGTGCGCGGAGGCTGCGGCGGAGAGCACGGCGGTCACTGAATAGTTCTCTGCAGCTCTGTAGTATCTAGAGTCACCCCCCCCCCCCCCCACCGGTAATTAAAAAAAAATAGTACGAAAATATTTTTTTTAATTATTAAAAATTGTCCGATGCGGTGACGAGCGGCGGCGGCG
>CM049604.1:7597569-7842569 GCA_026979955.1 Megalurothrips usitatus | reverse complement strand
TTCAACTCTTCGGGACCCCCCGCGTCTCGTCGACGCCGTCCTTCCTGTCCACCGACCCGTCCCCCCCCCCCCCCCCCGGCCGGTACGGCCAGGACGCCGACGACGGAGGACTCCGGAGGCCGCAGTGGCGCGACGACGACGACGACGACGACTTTGCAAAGTCAGGCCCTCGGCGGCGTACACGGCGTACCTTCAGTGTCGCGCGGTTACCGCAACATTTCTCATCACATTTTCCCATGTTCTCTTTTTGCCCCATTTAGTTTTCTTCTTCCTTTTTCCACTTCTGTTTTGAAAGTAAAGCCGGTGCTGAGCCCCCGCTGCCGCACGGGGCGGCGGCAGTCAGGGCCGTCAGGGCCGCACTGCATGAGCTCATGGCTGCCCCGCGTCATGAGCCCGTGTCCGCGCGGCGGGGCCCAATAAATATTATAGGCCGGCGCGTGATGGGCGGGGCTGGCGAGTAGCGCGGTGCACTTCGGCGGCACTGATGCAGTCAGACAGAGACAGAGAGAGTCGGCTTTATCGTTGAAGGAGGTCGGTGCGTGTCAACAGAGGATTCTGCATCAGCTCCGCGGGGGGCTCGGCCGCGCGGCAGTCGTCGACGGCGTCCTCGACGTGCCCGACGACGTCCTCGACGGCGTCCTGGGCGCCCTCACCTGCGTAGATGATGGCGAGCAGCTGCAGGAGCGCCACGACGACTGGCCTGCCGTGGGACCTCCCCCGGGGCCGCCGGCAGCGGCCCATGTCACTGGCAGTCACGGGTCACGAGCGGGGCACGGGTCACGGTAGCGAGGCGGGGCGGCCGGCCGGCCGCGGGCGCGGGCGCGGCGTGCGTGCGCGTGCGTGGCGGCGCGTGGCGGCGCGTGCCAGGGCGCGGCGGACGCGACGCGAGACGCGGGCGGGAGCTGCGCGGAGCCGGCGAGGGCTGGGGCCGGGCTGGAGCCGGGCTGGAGCCGGCCGGAGCGGCAGTGCGAGTGGGGGGCGGGCTGGGCACCGAATGGAGAGCGGAGCGGCGCGCAGCCCGCGCAGCCCGCGCGGCCCAGACCCCACCGCCACGCGCCGCCACGCGCCGCCACGCGCCCGGCTGCGCCCCTGCACAGCGCCGCGCTGACGCTGCACGACCCCTGCTCGCGATGTACGCAACACAGACATACAGGGGCGGATCCAGGTCCTCAGGAGGAAAGTATCGTCGGCTGCCTACATACATTTTAGGCGGCTATTAAGTGTCTATGGAAGGGGGGGAGGCAATTGCGTGCGCACACACACACACACACACACACTCCTGGATCCGCGCCTGCGGCACGCTCTGCCAGAAGGCAAAGCACAACGACAAGTCCAACAGCGCGCCTGCAGTTACTAAATCGTTAGTGGTAAGTCCGCGAGGGACTTATTGGTCGTCCCTGGCCGCCCCACGCGCCGGTCCGAGGGAGGTCCCACCGGTCCCAGCCTTCCCGTCAGCTCTTACAGCAGACGCTTTTGGTCGACCCGTCCAGTTGAAAACAGAAAGAAAATAATAGACGGATTCTTTTCTCTTCTGTTTTTTTTAATCGGCAGGTTTCGCCCCACAGTCATGCGTGAGCCATGGTTAGTGGACAAGCTGTGTCCGGACTGCAGAGGCGTGTAGCTCCTGCAGCTCAAGGCGACGCGGAACTACCGCACCGTTCTACCGGTGCGGTGGGGACATTCGAGCACGTACGTCCACAAGCATTCCGTGCTCCCATGTCGCCGTATTATTTTTTTTGTGCGCGTCCAGGGCGGCGTACACGTCGTGTGATGCGAGGGGTGAGGTGGGGGGGGGGGGGGGGGGGGGGGGGGGGGGGGGGGAGGGGGTTGCCGACAGGGCCCGTGGCCCGCTGAGCCCCGCAGGAGATGGGTTCAGCGTCGTTAGGCTCCGGGGGGCCTGCTGAGGCTGGTAGCGGGCAGGGAGGGAGAGAGAGAAAGAGAGAAAGAGAGAGAGAGAGATAGAGAGAGAGAGAGAGAGAGGAGGGGGGAGTGAGGGAGAGGAAGAGAGAAGAAAAGGGGATGCATACACAGGCGCACCGCGCCGCGCCCCCGCCGCACCGCACCGCCGCGGGGCCCCGACAAGGAATCGCACTCTACTCGTAAACAGCCATTTTCATATTAGAGCAGCGGGCTGCGGGCCAGCCGCGCACGGAGATACTCCGCCACGGGGGGGGGGGGGGGGGGGGGGTATCCGCGAGGACCTTCCACGACGGCAGCAGCGCGGCGATACCCTGTCTGGCCTTGGCTCTCGCTGCTGATGTGTCACGACCCTTTGATAGGGTCGCACGGCACACGGGGAGTGCGTGACTGTCCGGGTAGCTCTGCCTGCCTGGCACGTGGCTGATGCTCCGCCCGCGGCGGAACCCCCCCCCCCCCTCCCCCTTCTCCTATCTCATGTCCACGCGCGTTCTGGATCTGGTTTTATTCTTCACTTCCGGTCTGGACTCCCCCGGAATACCCTATTGTCCCGTGCGGCCTCACAGGCACGCCCGCAGTCCCCTCTCCAAATCACGGTCTGGCAGGAGTTGTAAACTCACCCCGCCACCCCCCCCCCCCCCTGAAACCTCCGGGAGTTGCGTTACTCCACTGCTGACGGCCCGCACCCGCACCGCGAGCCCCCCCCCCCCCCCCCACCCTGTGGTTCTGTCTGTCTCTATCTCTCTTCCAGCCGGCCCCACATACGCCGCGGGAGCGACAGAGACGGGGAGCCCGGGGTGCGGTGGCCCGCCCCCCCTTGACCGCGCTGGCCGGAGCGGCCGAGGCCCAGTCAGCACATGGCCTGATAATTAGTTTACTTACGCGCAAACACGTAGCCCCCCCCCCTCCCCCTCCATCTTTGAATCGCTGGCGCCCTGCCCCCCCCCCCCCTCCTCCTCCCCCTACTTCGAGAGGCCGACATGTCAAAGTGGTGATCCGGACATTGTGTACACTGACGGCAGCGAGCGTTGCTAGGGCCGACGAAAAAAAAGGCACCCCGCCTCTTCTCTCTCTCTCTCTCTGTCTGTGTGTGTGTGTGTGTATGTCTATGAAGAACGCCGCGAGCGCTTGTCGGGCTCGGGAAACATGTGCCAATATTTTAATAAAGATATCAGAGACTGGATTGGATTCCCTTGACTGATCTGGATGATCTCAAAGTGCTGTAAATGATCGAAGTCAAGGTCTGAGAAGACGGATTGGTTGCACCACACCGAACATTCGTTTTGCCAATTTTCTATTATTTCAAGGACAAGACAATCATTCAAACTCTATCGCTCTTTTATGGGTTATTTTTAAATGTTCTCTTCCACATTGAGCCCAGGTCAAATATTTGATTTTTCGAACGAGAATACGCCAAACAGAACGAATAGGGTATTCCGTGGGATCATAGCTCGTAAGATGGCCAACAGAACATACCGGGTCCAGAGGGCGAACGCAGATATGGACGAGTTCGCAGGGGGGGACACTGACGGGGACGCGGTGGCACCTTCCGAGAGTGCAAATTGCTGTTTAGGGGGTTTTCCCAAACACTCACCTTTTTTTCTTCTTTGAATCCAAGAGAAGTCCGTTGGCAATGCAGTCGGTGGCAAGATGGACGCGCGGCGGTGCCGGCAGCCGAGCCAGAGCAGAACTCTGGGCCGCTGCTCCGCCAGAAAACCGCCAGCGAAGATTGAGTAGAACGAAGACAGCCGCGCACTAGCACTCGCTTTACAACGCACAGATTTCTTAGATTCAATCCTGCAATATTCTTCGTTCTGCCGCGAAACGAAGTCCAATTCAAAATCGCCGGGAGGGAGCGAGGAACGGACCGGCGCCAAACAACTGCAATTCTCGCCGCTCTGATTGGCCGAGAGTGCCGAGAGCGACAACCGCGTCATTCTGCCAACGGTTTGTTCGCTCGCCGGGATGGGTGGGGAAACCGACCGTTGGTCTGTTTGCTTTGCAGGAATGGATGAAAAAATCACTACGGCACCGCTTACTAAAAAAAATAGTTTAATTCATAATATAAGCGGTTTTGTGTTTAGCGGGTCTGACGGAGCACGCGGGCGACGTATTTCGAATACCCCGCTACGGAGCAGGCATCAGAGCCATCTGGTGGCGGCGGCGGGAAGAGCTGACGCCCCCCCCCCCCCCCCTCGCCCGCGTGGTCTGCTGTTCGCCGTCATAAACGCCGAATAAAAAAAAATATTTAGGCCGCGGAAAAGGTTAGGCGATAGAAGAAACATTATCTCGACTTGTTTTTCTATTTTTCTATTTTCTTTTTGACGCACGTCAGCGGACGCCACTAGCCAACACTCGAGGGTTCGTTCCGGACTTTGCTTACTACGGGTGGACTGCCTGGGTCCACGTGACAGCTCCCGGACCAATGAGAAGCCGTTGCGGGGAGGGGGAGGGGCAGGGAGGGTCCGCTGCCTATAATCCGTTTCGGCCGTCATCTGTCTGCTGTGTGTTGTTCGGGCGCCCCCGCCCGTGCCCGTGTTTGTTTTGCCGTCCCCCTAGACTTGGCGTGTATTTCTTAAGTCTTCGCGGCAGTCCACGGCCGTCGCCGCCGCCGCCGCCGCCGCGACACAACGATGGAGCGCGAGAAGGTGCGTCGATGAGCGGTGTGCCGTTGGCGGTGGGTAACTCTTATCTCAGACGAATATCGATCCGTCGTCCGCTGGGCCGTCGGGGTCCTGAGGGCAGCGGGGTCCCGGAGAGGATCCTGGGGCGCACGGCGGCGGCCTCGCGGCCCCCGTCGGCCCGTCGCTGTCCGGGACTCCCTCTGCCGTGGTCGCAGGCCCGTCCAGGGGCGCTGTGTGGTCTGCGCTTCCTGCCCCCCCCCCCCCCCCCCCCTGCCCCAGACCACATCAATAACAACCCTTATCCCTGTCTCCTCCCGTTTCCGTACGGTTCAGCATCATTCCGCTTCGGTCCCACGTCGCCCGCAGTCTGGGTAATGCTGGGTTTGGTTGGGCTTGCCCTCATCTCTCAACCACTCTTCGTTGAAGTCATTGTGCTGTAGTCTGTCGCATTCCCACTGCTCAGGTCGACGTTGTACTGCCGGTGTGAAGAGGGGCTTCTATGTGATGCGCAATGTCGAAGAAGATGCATATAATGAACAATATCTGATTTCAGTACAAGTGAGGATTGAGAGATTCATCGTATTCCTTCGATGGAAGAGGTGATGCAGTATGAAATACATGGACAGCCTCAGCCGATAAAATTTCGACGTGCAAGCAGGGAATACTCCAGGTCCTATTTCGAAAACTGGCACAAACCTCTTCCATTTCATTCTTTCTTCCATAAAGAGGTGGACATGAATGTGGAGGGCGATGTAATAAGAAGAAAGTGCCCTTTGGAAGCTGACGAGGAACATACAGTTGCTAGTAGTTCATCCCATGAGTGCTTGACTAGACCCTGTACTTGTCCTGACCCTGGTAAATCGAAAGAAATGTGTGTAATAAAGAAGGTTGAGAATTGGCTCCACAGCCGGTGTATGGTGAGTTGCATGGCTCAATACCAAGCTTGCTAGTGGACCTTTTTTTTCTTTTTCTTTTTCTTTTACTACGTTGATTAGTATGTTTACATTACTTTACTTTCTGTTCTGATAGTAATTAGTCCCTCATTTTTTGAATTTGTCATTTATTTTTTGTGAGGGAATAAGCGATATAAGTTTGCTTTTTATGTTCACTGCAGCTTGATCCTCCAGTGTGTCAAGCCCTTTTTTCTCCTTTCCCCCTCTTGTTGTATAAAATAAAATAAACTTTTAGTATCCGGTTAGGCAGTAGTATCCATGTTAATTTTTTCATATTTTCTCCTTTTTTTGGGGGGGGGGTACATTTTTATATCAGTGCTGATGTATGCCGCTGTTATTTTGTAGTGTAGGCAGTAATGAATACCCCATGGAACCGCTTCCTTCTTTATGGTATTTGTTTATTGCATTCTATAATGTTTATTTTTTTTTCTCTAGGTTGTCTACACAGTTGCTTGTTTGCTGTTTTGTTGATATCTGATTTCAGAGCTAATAATCTTCATTTATTTTATTGTTTGCAGCCTTAAGCAATTTATTTACTGTTTGCAGTTGTGCATGCATTACATCATTCCTGGGCTACCTTGCCAACTTCAATTATAAACAATTATTTTGAGTACTGATTATATGGTAGCCAAGCACCACAAATTCTGCTTACATTGACTGCCTCGGAATGCAAATTGTTAATAGTAACTGAATGAGCATGTTCTGTTGTTTTGTTTCTACATCCTGTTTTTAAATTATTACTCATGGACATATTCTAATGATTCTTTCTCTCTTTTGTTCCTTCAGGACCTTCATGAAACGGAAAATCTAGAAAATTTGATGCTGAAGTGGCCTAACAACATGAATAAGAGGCCTGAGCTAGAAAAATGTGCAGGTACGATTGGTTCAAGCTCTAAAGCCACCTTGTGTACAATGCTTAAGTTCACCGAATTTGGACATTATATGTAATGCACACTGTTAAAGTAATGTTCATTTTAGTTTCAGCATTGCCGCCATCAGCGGTGCTGCATAACATAGCTGGGACCAATTGTCCTGTTTACACTCTCAATGTCCGTGTTATTGGAATTCAACCTTCTATGACAGGTAAATTGCACAGAAAATGAAATTTTTATATGGAAGGAATTACCCTTTCTTGATTTGATTTTACCCCTTATGTTGCAGACTTGACTCAGGTGGTCAGGGGCCACTGTGCCCATTACACATGTAACGCAATAGTTACCAATATAGATTGGGCCAATTCTGGTCCACTCAATTATGGAAAACTAGCTAGACCATACTGCCCAGAGTGTTGCCAAGCTAGTAAGACTTCATTTTCTTCAAACATTCTCTCAGCTGCCTGCTGTAATGCGAGTCTGAACTTTATTTCTTCTGTTACTAGGGCGAAAGAGGTATTTAAACCTTTTCTTCCACCTCACCCTACGAGTGGAGGACAGTTTAGGGCAAGTGTCAGAAATTGTGGTTGAACGCGATGAAGCTGTCCGTTTCTTCGGTATGTTTTTTTTTTCCTTCTTTGCCAACCTAACTTTGGGTGTGTGTGTGTGTGTGTGTGTGTGTGTGTGTGTGTGTGTGTGTGTGTGTGTGTGTGTGTGTGTGTGTTTACTTTTACTAAACCAATTTAAAATATGCCTGTAATTTTATTTTGGCTGTAGGTTGTACAGTCTACAGGTTCCTGTTGAACATCAGAAAAAGGCTGAGAGTGAAGAGAAATTTGGAGAGTCTGATCCAAGCAAGTAGTGCTCCACGATCAGCTGCAATTCCAGGAGTTACTTTTGATGCTCACATCATACCAGTAGTCATGGGGCACACAGAAAATGTCGAGCTTCGCATGTTTGGGGACAACATCCCCTTGTTTGAGCTTGCTAAAAAAACACCCGTCGCAAGACTCTGAGACTATGTATTCTTCTCCAACTTAATTTAATTTGATATGATGTTTTAGATCTTCATGCAGCTAATTGGGATTCTACAAAAATCCCACTTTAGTTATTGTATTAAAGTTATGGGAGGGAAACCTACCACATTTACACGACAAGCCGCACTTTTTTCCGATTTTTGAGTGGTTTGTCTGAAGCTTATATTAATTAGCTTACAAACGAACCCTAAAATCGGGGTGCCACCTAGAATTGGTTGAATGCGGTATTTATTGTAAAGGGAAGCGATGTTCTGTTTTAGTTCTATTTTACCTGTGATATTAATTTATATCATGGTATAATTAGTTATTAGATACTGTAAAATGATCCCTGGCCAATTCACTCTTACATTGTAATGTACCTTGAAAACTATTTTAGTCCAACTTTTAAGTATACTTCTAGGTATTGTTAAAATATTATTGAAACTGCATTTGTCTTCATAATGTGTGATAGGTTTAAAATGTTAATTTTGAGCAGATGTGGTAATGTGGTAAAAGAACTTACATTTACCCTGAGTGTTTGTATTTCAAGCTGACTTTTATTAGTTTACAATCAATGTTGGTTGTGATTCATACAGAAGTGATCTGTGGTGTAGAACGGTACAAATTGTTTTAGAGTTGCTGCAAAATTGAATTACCTCTATTAAGAGAAATATTTTAGTTCTTTAGTAACATATTTTGATTTTATTATGCTTCTAGTCTGAACTGTTGGAATTTTATAAGACTTGAATCCAATGATTTGTTCAGGTTTAACCTGATTTTGTGATAATGCAATTCATTCATTGTCATTGTGGTTCTTTTGTTCTGCAAATGTTGTTGCTGTTCTTCCAGTCGAATTTCTTTGATCTCTTATTGTTGTTTGTGTAGTATGTAATATAAGCCTCGCATTTTAACTTTCATCCCTGTTTTATGTTTTTGCGTGGCAGTGATCGAAACTTTCATTCAAGTTTTTTCTATATTAATGAGTGTGTAAACTGATTTGTTTTGACATTTCCATAGTGTCTTATGGGTTCACCCTATATGATTAGACGCAATGTGATTGCAAATTGGTTTTATTTTTTGATATGTCTTCCTCCACTTCTTCATTGGTCTTATGTTATGAATGTGTCTCTCCAAGGAACCTATAAACTAATTAAGAAAGTGAACCAATACTTTAATATAACTTTATACCTTGCAACATTAGATTTCGTGGGGACACAACCGGATCAAAACCAGGAATGACATTGCCAAGCGCTCCTGAGAGAAAGGAAAAGAATATCCAACACTGTTAGCATTTGGAACTGATGTAGATTAACAGTGTACAAATGCTTACCTTTTTCGTGAACAAAAAAGAGACGATCAATTATCACAGCTGATTCAACAAGAGGTGCAAGTAAAAGCCTCAAACTATAAAAAATTACGACATCTTTCCAACGATGCAGTCTTTCAACAGTTTCAGAGCTATTCAAATCTGATAGTGGAATAACTACGCCAATGCGATCCAGGGCATTAATAGCATACCTGTGAATATTTTAAAGAATAATAGACCTTTCCTGAAGACCGAAATTTATTAACATACCTACATGTTGTCAAAACTTACGAGGGAAAATCCATTTTATCAAAATGCTTAACACTCCTCAAGCCTGAGTGTTTTAAGTCAGGACGATATTTGACGATTAGTTTCTCCAATGCTGCTCTGTAGCAGTGGATTTTTAAAGTGTTGTATTGCTGCAACTGCAACTTCTGACAGTACACTTCTATGGCATGACATGATACTTCTAGGGCTTCATATGACAAATTTGTGAGACTTTTTGGGAGGCTTTGATAGAATTGGCTTAGGGGGTAACCCTTTACTTTATCACATCTGTAAATGTACACATATGTATTAGAACACTGTACACAGTCCACCTGCCTTGATTTAAAATCAACTTACTTATTTATGGTGAGTTTCATATAACAGCAACTAGCAATACATATAAATTTGGCTTCATTCAAATTTGAAAATAGGTGAAGCATGGTAGCTGCAAGATCACCACAAGGATGCAAACCCACAATGCCAAATGATACGTTTTCTTCAGGAGAGTTCCTTATTTTATCAAATACCTCCTAAGATAATTTCAACCACAGAATAAATACAAGAGCAGACCTTAACTCAAAAGCAAAGTACAATATCAACTTTTCAAAGATCAACACTAGCTACCTTTCGAAACTGGTCAAGGGCATCTCCCGTATTAGCTACCGTCATAACTACATACTCAGGCCTAGGTAGATTTTGTACGTAGGAGTCGTCCAGATATTTTAAGGCTGAATATTCTATCTGCTTATCTATTTCCCTGGAACACAAAAGCTTAGTTCAGTTTACAAATATTCCATAGCAAACTTGATGAGTTTATTTTTCTGAGTGGCATACTTTGCTGAGGATACAAGGTCCCCCTGTGCCTCCACACAGCACACACGAAGTCCATAGCCATATGCAAGTAGCCGAGATAAGTGGCCTTTGCCCCCTCCAACATCAACAACACAACTAATTCCACTTCTTAAAGCAGTTTCTGCACACTGCTTTGCCATAACCATAGTTTCGTGACGTTTTTTGGGTTTGACATGTTTTACAAACAAGTTTTTCAGATTTTTGTGGAGGAGGCAGTCAGTTTTTGCTCCCGCTCTTTGTTCTTTCAGAGAAGATGCAATATTTTCATTCTCTTTCGTTTCCTCTGAGCTACACTGTTGCTCCCTAGACAAGGAAAGGGCTTTTGACGCTGATCGAAGAGCCAGCAATGAGAGTGGCCACACACGTGAAGTGGATCTATATGGTAAGGAAAAGCAAGACATGTTCAATTATTAATCCATTCATCACATCTTGAGATGACATTCTCTTATCGCAATCTCATAGGCCCAAAAGCGATTAAACAACATTACCCTTCTTTCATCGCCATCCATTCTCCTAATTCTTCTAGCGATACCTGACTTAGTACATGTCTCCACGTTGCTGGTAAACTTTCCCAATGATTTTCAGTGTAGAAATCCTGAAAAAACATAATGTTTGAACTTACTACTGCCACAAATACGCAAAATCTTCAAATAAGAAATTTCTAGCAAGAACCCCTGTGAAAAGCGTTATGGTAAAGCAAACATTTTACAAACAAGTAATGAACAGAGCCCCAGCAGCAGCCACAGCAGCCGACGCTAAGCGAACATATGTGATTCCTCTCGAATGCGCACATGTCACACATGTCACGGCCCGCAGGGCCGGCCGCACCACCAACTCACCAAAATGAAGGCATCCAACAGCCACGAATACTGCTGCGTGAGTTTCAGCCGGTCCAAAGCGACCCTTTTCTCACGGCTTATGTTCATTTCGAATTCACTTCTTGCGTCCCTGCTTGCGCTGCTGCTGTCATGCCTGCGATTAGCGCTCACCACCGACCGGCTGCGAATAGTGCACTTTCACTTCCCGCGGAGGCGCCTGCCTGTAATGTAGGCAACCCGTCGCTCAATTGTTATCACCAGTTACTAGGGCCGGGGGGTTGGACCTGGACCGTCTGTTCTGTCCCGCTCCAGCTGGTCATGCTCCGCAACGCGCTGACCGCCGTCTCTCAGGCGCGACACGCGTTGGTCCCGACACTCGCGCGCAACCGGATCGAGTTTGAGTGTAAGTATGAGTTCATTAAGGGCCCCCGTCCACGCTGCGCGATCGCCGCACCTAAAGGTCCAGGACCTTTGAAGTCGAGTCCAGCGATATTTTGATTGTGTTGAATGTTTTGATTGGCGCGACGGTGCCGCCTGTGACGTGCATGCCGGCGGATGGGAGGGGTCGGTACCATGAACCAGCAGAGTGCACCCCTGTCGAACCACGAGCCATATTTTCGTACAATTTGTCTGTTTGCTTTTTTTTTTGGGGGGGGGGGGGGCACATGTTTATGTTTGCGTACAGACCAGACAAATTCTGTGGTCATTTTAATTCTGCTCTTATTGTGAAGTGCATATAAAAAAAAATATATGTATAATATCTTTTAAACTCCTTAAAAACTGCTGTGGTAAGCATACTTATCCATTGTGGTTTTGTAATAAACTTGGAGTACACTTTCACTGCACGTTTTGTTCTTTTTCAGGGACTGCTGTGAGAAAAGAAAGTTGCCAATTAATTCCAAGACGGAAAATGACTTCTGGAGGCAGTCGTAATCTAAACTATGATGACATTGTAAAGTTGTCATCACAGAAAGAAATCATCCTGATTGATGTGAGGGAACCTGCTGAAATCCAGGAAACCGGAATATTACCTGGAAGCATAGCCAATATTCCAGGTAAATATTAGTTTGTTTTTAAAATTTTAGTTTGTAGTAGTTCTGCTATGTCTTTTAAATATAAATATGTAGGAAATAGAAGGTTAACATAATGCATTTTATTCCAGTTGGGGATGTGAGTGATGCATTGAACATGGATGCAGCAGCTTTTAAACAAAAGTATGGTGTTGAGAAACCCAGTCAAGATGCACCAATTGTCTTTTCTTGTCGCTCAGGAAAGCGGAGTAACACTGCATTGGAAAGGGCCCTTGCTCTTGGATTCTCTAAGTAGGTTCCTTGAGGTTTTCTAGAGCTCTGTGAACGTGCAGGGCTTCCTATTTGATGCTATCATTATTTTATTTCCATTTTTTTCTCAGGTCACGGCACTATGCAGGAGGGTGGTTAGACTGGGAAAAACACACTAAAGTATGATGCTAAGAAATTTGTCGAAGGATACTTATCTTTGCCTGCTAGTTTACATGATGCTGTAGTGAACCATCCAGATGCATTTTCTCTGACCAAGTGTATTTCTCAAGATTGCTCCTTAAGTGTGTCTATTTCACATTTCTACAGACATTTTTGTATATTTTAAATAAATACTTGGTAATTAAAAATTTTGCCTCCTTTTAATTCCCTTTCTTACTGTAGCCTTTTTTTCTTTTGGAGTTAACTTAGCGAAAACTGAAACTGGCTTATTCAATTTCTACAGCTAATTCTCTTTTATACACAAAAGAAGAATACTGAAAGAGTAATGGATGTTGTGTTTTTGGCATTGTTTTAGACTGGAGTTTATGCTAAATATTTGGCACTATTGTAAAGGCTACTCATATCACAAATGATGGCCTCTACAAATAATGTCATACTTGCTGAAGACATAAGGCCATTCACTTCTCAAGTCGCAGGACATGCCTGTCAAACAGACAAGCATTCGCCAGGTCAGTCTAAATATACTTTGAGTGACTATGGCTTGTGTATTCAAAGGACTGTGCAGTATATGCTGTAGTTGCATTTCAGGAATGTTAAAACACAAAGATGGCTTTGTTTTAAAGCCTTTGTTGAAGCAAACTCAAGCAAAGACTGAATTAGAATTTTACAAGGGCTTGGCATCATCACCTCATGTAGATTTAACACCATTCATTGCTCAGTTTCATGGAACGGCCAAAATCAACATTGGATCATACAGTAAGGAAGTGCCTTTTCAGCGGTAATGGAAAGTTGTTCCAGTAAGTGTGTGACTCTGTGAATTTTTCGTTGCAGGTGGAGAAGTAATAATTCTAGAAGACGTCACTGGCAAACTTGAGAAACCCTGCATCATGGACATAAAAATTGGAAGGCAAACGTGGGACCCATTTGCTTCTGCTTCAAAAATAGAAGCCGAGGAGGTATGTAAAATCACTTCACTCACAGTTCTGGTGTTCCATTTGAATTTTATTGACTGAGTTACTTGTGCTCTCTTTTCAGAAGAAATATACTGAGTGCAAAAGGGAACTTGGATTTTGCATTCCAGGATTCCAAGTTTATGATTCTGAGAGTTGCAAGGTGGTCAAATACGATAAAAGCTATGGAAAATCTTTAAATAAAAGCACTGTATTAGAAGGTAATGTCCATTTTAATATTTTAAAATTTGACTCAGAAGTTGCAAATTAAATTTTATTGTTCTTTGGGACTTTCCTGAACTGTTACAGCATTTTCAATATTCCTCAATCTTCATAATCAAAAACATGCAGCAAAAGCAATTGAGTTGTACATATCAAAGCTTGAGGAAATATCTAACATAATTTCAAAGCAAAAGCAATTGCATCTGTATTCCAGCTCCATACTTCTAAGCTACGACTGTGAAAAGTTGGGAACAAATGTAGGTACACAGACTGATATGAGCAACAACAAATGAAATTAAATTGTAATTGCAACTTTTTTTATATTGAATTTAAAATTCAATGTTTTGGCTTACAGGTAGAAGCTTGTGAATGGGCAAATGTGCATTTAATAGACTTTGCACACACATTTACAGGTAAAAGCCATAAAGAAGGAGTTGATGAGAACTATCTTCACGGATTACGAAACCTGATGCATTTACTTTCACAGTTAAGTGCAAAAAATAAGAAAGGAATTCCTCAAGTCAAGACAACACTGCCCTAGAACCTCCTTGATCTTACAGGAGTTCATAGAAGTAATCCAGACCCTGTCCAAGCTCCCATATGCTGAGTCCAGTTCCTAATTCTTCCGCCAACTGTATTCTCTTCTTGATGGAATAAAGAGTTGGATAATATATTGTGTGCTTTGCTGATTTAGTTCTAAAAGAAAAAAAATCAAAATTAATTTTTAGTAATTGGTTATTATCTTTCAGTTATTGGAAATAATTTAATTTAAAATGTACTCACTTTATTTCAACATAATTTTCGACCGAGTCTTTGTCAAGTTTCATTTTTCCTTTGAGGGACTTAATCAAGTCAATAAACTGATTTCCAAGTATTGCCTCAGGTCCACCGGATGTGAAATGATTTCCATAGAAGTTGAGGCCTAGAAGTATTTTTGCTCTATGAGGATTACTCGCATCAGGAGCAAGTGCTTCTACACATTCTTTCACCCAATTTAAGGGGCTTGTGGGACCTGAAGAGAGAGGATAAGTGCTGAGATAAAGCATGTATAATAGATAAATATGTTGTTTATTTTTTTTTTTTTTTTGACATTACCTGGATTTCTTTGATGACTCGAGTAATCATAAGTCATGACTGAAAAGGCTGTTACTATGTCAGCTAAACGATCAAAATGAGTGCTGCCAAAAATGGTCTGTTCTCTAAAACATGAAAAAATAAATGTAAAGAGTGGCAGTTTTAGATTTCCCTTGGATTACAGACATTTAGTCACAATGAAAGTGTCAGGATTCTTACCCACGCAGTGGGGGGACAACAAGAATCAAATCTTTATCCAAATCTGCCATTTTAAGAGACAATTGTGTAATAAAATCCACAGCTAAATTGACATGTCCAGAACCTACCAGCTGCAACCAGCCTTCTAAAACAATACCATCAAAACTGTGTTTCTGGAAGAGAAAACAGCAGTCTTAACAATCTTGATTAAATAGTACACAAAACAATCACACACCACTCTATTAATATGAATTTTCTGATACCTTAACAATATTTACAATGAGATTAATTGCTTTATCTCTTGCTGCTGGTTCTATGAGCTCTTGGATTTGAGAGGGGAGCCAGCTATCGAACAAAATCCTTGGAACCACTGTTAATATCATAGATTAAACAGAAAACGTGTTGAGCTTTTTCTCTTTTCATATTTTTAAAGGAAAGCAATCAGCAAGGATAAGTGTGACCTACGCTTAGCACCAGTCTTCTTGACTTCCTTTACCCAAGTTGAGTCAATATCATGAGTTCCAGCAATAGAATACTTCATTTGGGCTTGGTAGAGTATTTGAAGCCACACAGGCGATATATGGGTGAACTTATTTCCTAACCATTTAGCAATATCATATCCATGGTTATTCCACTGAAAAAAAGTTTTAAAAAAAAGTTGTATTTGCAATGTAAGTCACATGAAGCTGCGCAGAGATAATACAAACCGGCGTAACATATCCTAACGAAATTCCTTTAAAATGTCGGACTGCAGAACTCTCTGAGCAGCGAGAGGTATGTTGTGCTGCAATGTCTTTCATGCGTGGATTTGACACAATTAAATCCTCTGGCAGTTTTCCCTCCGCACATGCGTCCTGTACCTCCTGGAAATTTAGCAAAACAGGCACGACACAAGACTAAGAGAGCAGAAAGCAGTGCACCACCCACACATGACTGAGGCAGACAATTTACGCACTTGACCCTGCGAAAACGTGAGCAGGACCGCTACCGCTACCGTCATCACTGTCATCAACTGCATCATTGAATCAGAACTAAATCAATGATCACGGACAGCTGACAGGCCAGGAGGCAAACGCCGGATAGACGACAACCTGGCATCTCCCTGTTCAAAACAAATCGCTCTCGAAATCAGAGCCGAGCTCAGCGCTCCCTAGATACAGTGGTGGTCGCTGCCGGTACTACAAATAGATTTGTCGCCTTTCCATAGCCATCATCCTGTTCTGTCAATTTCGAACTGATCTGCAGCCCAAGTCGTTAAAACATTGTAATTCTTAAACCACACATACACAAAATGCAAAGCTGTGCAAATAAGAAAAAGGACAGTGTTACGCCAAATGTTTAGGTGACCGAAACTGTTCTCATACTAGAAAGACCACGGGAAGACCACAACCAGACCACAAGCATCGGCTGCTGAAGTCGGGCAGCTCATCCCGGCCCTGGGGATGCCGACGACGTTTACAGTTTTGGATCATGTTTGGACTTTAGACGAATCAAACAAACTTCTCGACTGTTCAAACCGTGGATTATACCACACGGCTGCGTAGTTTTACGTCTTTAAGTATGTGAGAGGGCAGCTCTTTTTAAGATGCCATACATCCGAGGCGGTTTTTGAAACGGTTGCCCGTCTCCGACTCTGTTTGTCTAGGTAAGGTCGCGCGGAGAATTCGACCAAGTTACTTTATGACTGTTGTTATTTAAGTGTCATCTCATTGCTGAACGACAGTAAGCCTTTTCCTCCAAGTCGTCACGACTGCCCTACCATTCAAACGGTTCCCCTAGAATTTTAGGCCCACTCACACTTCCCATGACACCAACATGAGTTACAAAATACCGTCATCCTTGAGTGGTGGTATGCAGTCTGCTTAGTAACAAACCTTTAGACTCACCCTCACTTTACTAAGATGCTTACTATTGTGGCAGTTAGTCCTTTGTCGTATGACTGAAGTTAATGATTCATCTTCTATTCACACAGCGTTCTGCCAAGAAATGGAGATCCCAATCTTCACATTTGTGATAAATCGGCTGAAGATTTTACTCTTTCACTTAATTGGGTATTTCAAGAGGGCCTTGTGCTGCTTTGGTCGAAGACGGCGTGATTCAAACGATTCTGTTCCACTGACTGGTGTGGGAGTTGTTCCATTGGTGCAACCAGAAGTATGTTTCACAGACTGACAACTGTGTCTTCTATTGTATGAAGTTGAGGGGATTGTTCAAGTTATGTGCAATTTTTACATGTCTATTAATTGATCGGGCAACTTACAGATTGAAGAAAACTGGGCACAGTGGGATAATACCAATGAGCCCGAATGTGTGCTGACTTATCAGGAAAGTAAACAGCCCTGTGACATCAAGGAACACATAGAGCTTTATCGTCAGCAAACAATGGCCCTGGCACGCCGGGCGTCAGATGAACAAGAAACAGAATCTGAAGCCAATTACTTTGAGGTATAGAGAGCACTTACTCAGCACAAAAACCATATGTACGCCTGTCTATTTTATTTGTTTGTTGTGTAGGATATGGCACCAACCATCACCAGGCAGAAAAAAATATATGTGAGCAATTCAAAAAAACAGATGGAAATGGTTTCTCCTAGCCTATCACTTGGCGTCCAGATGGTCCCTATGGAGGTAAGCTATAACATACTAAAGTTATTATTTGATTTTTTAAAAAATTATAATAATTTTTTTCGTACATAATTTTTAGGGTTGCAACGAATTGGGAGAATGGGTTGAAAACCCCGGCTGGGAAGATGACACCCAAGTGGACTGTGATGAGTCTGTTGATGCACTTGTGCGTGAAAAGCGGAGACAAGAGCGTGAAAGAAGACATCTTGAGCAGCAGCAACGGCGAATGGAAAGACATGGAAGAGTGTTGCCTCTTGGTGCTCGCATTGGATAAAGATTTCTTACATCTTATGGTTTAGTGTTCAGCTCCCTGCTGATCATGTTCTTTCATCCCACTTTTCTTTTTGGCTTTCAGTAACCATATGATGAAAACTTGAGCCCGAATGTGTTGTAGTTCTGCTTATTGTGAGAATAAATGTAATACATTATTTTACAAATGTGTAAATGTAAATTTTATAAAAGTATTAAACTTGTGTTCTAGGGTAGTTTAGAGCAGGATTTCTATATATGCAAGTATAATTGTGGTAAACTATTATATGAAGTTGTATATGAATGTTATAAGTAATACAAAAAAAATAGAAAATTTAATAAGTATGAGGAGAAAGTCATTGAAGCCAGACCCAGTATATTACTTGTGTTTGATGTTGGTGTCCTTACTGGGAGGAGCTTTGCACTGAAACTCATTTTTATTAGTTTTATGATTCTTCTTTGTAAACTCATGTTCATGTTTCTTTCCGTTGTACAGAAAAATATTTTTGTATTGTGTGTTCTGATGTTCCACATTTTGGCCCTTATGGTTTCACTTTCCCTGTAATCGGGGCACTAGAAACCGCAGTGCCTTGAAAATTGTTAGTATCAACTAAACATTTCATTATTGATTTGATCCATGCTTTGGGGTCATTGTGATTACTTGTGATTTATTTCTGGCTCAACCTATGTAAGTTGATTTTCTAATTTTACTTTGTTGTTATTTAGTCCTGTTTGTCTTTTACTATCCCCAGAGAATTGGGCTTGCCCATCAAATGTTACTTGGTATTCATTGTTACCTTCTTGTATGGCAAAAAGCTTATTTGGTCTAAACTTGTTTTTGCTGATTCATTTGCAGACTCAAAATTGCAATGAGTGTAGGTCCACCTGTTCAATTCAACAGCAGTAAATCGTTTTTATATATCAGTACTAATTATTTTCACTGTGGTTCTTCCCCGTTGAGTTCCTATACATCTTTTTTGTCTTTAGGTTCACATCGTTCACAGTGCGGATGTGTTTGAATTTGGCGGTACACACAGGAGGGGCGGGGGGGGGGGGGGGGTCACTTGGTTCCAGCATTAATCATCCTCGCAACTCAGTTTCTCCGAGTTCCTTTTTTTTAGGAGGATAGAGTGCAGCGCACGGAGAGGTGACGAATTATGCGTCAAAACACATTCGAAACATTGACCACAACGACCAGCGGTGGGTTCTGAACTAGCTGAAAGGTTCTGACCAGAACAGTTGAGCTCTGGTGGAGTGGGGTGGGGAGGGAAGACGACCTTCATCCCGAGAGCCTTTCCGTGTGGGCCTCTCCCATTGTGGTGTGACGAAATATTTAGTTGCCTGTTTTCGATTCGATAATTTATTACAGTGCCGACAAATATCTGTTTAAAATGAAGATATGGAAGAGCGAACACACATACGAGTGAGTCTCAGCTGTGGCGCTTCTGAGCGATGGGATGTTTTCACAATGAGACATTGTGTGGTACCTGCAAGCAGAAAGCTGTGGCAACTGTCCAACTTAGTGGCTCTCGTCCCTTTCGCTAGTTTGAAATCATCCGCCTTTCAAAGTCCCAGGCACATGCCCTAGCTCGCATTTTCCTGACGTAAATCCTTGTTTCTCTACGTTAGGTTTTCTGTACTGTGGCTGTTTTACTTAACCTGAACAACATAAGGTTCCCCTTAACAGAGACTTGATGCAATGTTCTTGTGATCTATTTTCAAAGTTTAGTGGGACGGTTCCATGGTCACGTCTTCTTCTGAATTGGAAATACCTTAAGTGCCTGTCATTCTCACTAATGTCACCCTTCAACCAAATTGTGTTTCAGTCACCCATGGGAGACAGTTGCTAAAGCAGCTTGGCGAAAGTATCCTAATCCCATCAATCCAGCTGTACTTGGAACGGATGTCATTGATAGGAAAGTCGTGAAAGGGGTCTTACATACACACCGCTTGGTTGCTTCGAAATGGCCGTTTCCAAGATGGGCTGCATCGGTAGGAAGTAATTTAATTTTGCTGTAGTTTTAGAGAGTGCCAAAATGAGTTTCTTAATCATGTCAGGTTTTCCTCCTTCATCTAGATTGCAGGATCAACAAACATATGCTATGCCAGCGAGTACTCCCTTGTCGACCCAAAAGAAAGACAGATGACTCTAAAAACAAGAAATGTAAGTATGATGTCCTATTATTCTTCACTAATCATCCTACCATCCTATGAAAACAAGAATGGGGAGAGCTTTAGTATGAAGCAGAGGGTTTTTTAAAAGTACAAGTTTACAGGTTACACCTACTTCAGTAGATGTCATTTGTCTTCTATTTTTCCAGCTCACCTTTGGAAGTGTTATGGCAGTGGATGAAACAGTCACATATATGCCCCACCCAGAAGACAGTAATAAAACATTGCAGAAACAGGAAGCAATAGTAACTGTTCATGGCATGCCACTGGAGAGTTACATGGAGAACCTCATGGCCAACAAAATTTCAGTCAATGCTAGCAAGGTGAGCTATTTTGTTTACGAAGAAAGGAAAAAAAATCGCTACCCTGTTACGATACTTATCACTTTATTTCATTCACAGGGCCGTCAAGCCATTGAGTGGGTCATTGGAAAATTGCAAATAGAAATGAAGGAAATCACCAATAATGCTATCCACAACACAGATGATTTAATTAATTTTACCAAGAAGTCAATTCACCAAGTAACACACTCCGTGGATGATATATCACTGGTAACAAAGAAGTCAATTGAAGACCTCCAACAGCTTCAAAATTCTCCTCAGAATGTTCCATCTGCATAGCAATCATTTTGGCTTAGGTTAATGTCTTTCATTTTCACTTGCAATAGACTTGAATGGACAGATGAAGTGCTGGACCCTAAAAATACCCAGCCTGTGGAAGATTAGGTTTTTATTTTCTATTCTGTGATTTGGTCAATACTTGTTTCTGAAATCTCTGTTATCAATTGACTGTATCTATGGGTTGATTTTTTAACACTTCACCCTTCATGTGGCTCCACTCCAAAATGTCACCTCAAATCTCCTCAGTACGTGTTTCAAAAGTAAGGGGCAATGTGCAAAGTGTTTTCCCTTTTCTGTGTTCTCGCAACATTACAGTGCTGGTGGGGGCAACAAGTCAGTACTACAATTATGAATTTAATGTAACGGAATTCTCCTCTACTATTTGATAATATAACTTAAATTCAACTGTGGCCTGTTCTGTTAAGCACGAATATAATGTATAATAAATAAGAGCAACAGTTTCATATGGGTTACTTAATAGTATTTGATTTTGTCAAATCGACTCTTTGATAGCTGCAAGGAGTTAGTCCAATTTATATGTGTATTTTGTGATCTCAGTCGGTTCCCAGGTTTGTCAATACGCATTCGAAGTTACATAACCTAAGTCAAAATGTTTTGTGTTGGCTAGTGGCAGAATCCAACTACTTAGTTGTGGTATGGTGCATACTGTTGTG
This sequence comes from Megalurothrips usitatus, assembly GCA_026979955.1. Lineage (NCBI taxonomy): Eukaryota > Metazoa > Arthropoda > Insecta > Thysanoptera > Thripidae > Megalurothrips > Megalurothrips usitatus. Next base: position 7,821,700 of record CM049604.1, on the reverse strand, counting down.
TGTGTCGGTTATTCGCATAAATTTATAGCTTTTGCAAGGGCTTAGTGGACTTGGTCTGATATAATTAGGTGCATTCTTTTAATGTTGACAGCTTTTTATTTGACTCCAGATGATTTTTATCTATTGGTTGTGGTCTGTTTTTCACAATAACCCATAGTGTAGTGACCAAGTCCATTATTAGTATTACTGCACTAGAAAACAACAGCCATCAGATGAGCATATTTCTATTGGTGCAATAGTGATGCCAGCTGTTCTTCTAGTAGGCCTTAGAAAATTTTACCTGTCACATTGTTCTTAATTTTGTGTAACATATCCATCATACTAGACTAAGTTGTCGTTCTTTGAAGTAGGTCACCGTCTGCAGGTGCAGTCTCCTCCACCTAGCTTCTTAAATCATGCGATGGAAAATGTATATTAGCTTTGCATTTTTCTTTATTGAAACCTTAAAATATGCCATTGCTGTGCAGTTTTATGCAAATATACCATGACATCTTTTGTCAAGGGTTGATGTTGGGCTTTGAATAACATTGCCTGATTTCATCACTGCCTTCTGAAAATCGCAAGTTCTTCTATTCTATGATATGTTTCAATGTAACTTCCATTTAACAGTGATGAAACCGGTGTTCAAATCTACAACTGTCAAATGAGCCTCATAGAAGGTGCAGGAAAATTGTTGTGTACTTCTTTTCCTTCTCTGAGACATTGATGGACCAATTATTGGATAGCTTGTAAATATCTTTTTCTTTCTTCTGTGCTCAAATCCTTAAGGGTAATGTGACTTGTATGGAAATTTGAACTGATGTTGTCACAGGGTTGTCATGTCATGCCACTTTGAATTTAATGCCATGGCAGAGGGAAAGGAGTGTTGTTAGAGTGTCTTAATAAATTTGAGTATTTTTGTAAACTTGGTGCACTGCTTGTGCATTCCTGTCCCTTCCTTTTTGAATACTGTATGTGGAATAGACATGTTTTAACTTATCGTTATTTGTTTGCTATAGTATTACATTTTAATTTGCTGGACCTTTTTATTGCACTCAAGCTGGTCTTGTATTTGTGTTTAGTGTGTGCTTGTCAGTCAAGTCGTTCTCTGTTCCTTTACTGTTGATGAAACATTAGCTATTGCCTTATGTAAAATATAAGTGAAATTGAGATATTTGTGTGTATCAAATGCTGTGGGGAAATTAAATGATTAATTTAATGTAATACTGATTCATGGAAAAAGATCACGTAATAATTTATTCCTTTCATGATCAGCACCTTCCATGGCTTTCATGGAAGTGTTGGGTGATGTTAATTGTTCAATCTCATGTTTAAAAGACCTCTTCTGGCATTGTGTAATATTCATTTAGATAGCATTATTGACCTACAAGGTTACCATAATTAAATTTGTAACCATAAGAACACCTGGTTTGGCTGGTCCAGCCAGGGACACATGGTTCATCCAACGGTGAGCGTGAGCCCAGCCTCTTCAGCTTGAAACTAGTGGGGCTACACCGTGTTACTCTCAAGGATACCAGACCAGCAATGTGGTTTGTGAATTGCTCTGTGATGTAACTCTGGAAAAAGAAAGAAAAATGAAGAAAAAAAAACACCACATAATAAACGAAGAAATGAAATAAAAGAGTAATGCATATACTAATTTCAACGCTGGTGTCGTTTTTAATTCTCCCATTCCGAACGTCCATCATTGATTTTGTGAAGCATGTCCTCGTCGCTTCCGAGATCGGAACTTCCGTGGCGGCCGGCTCCTACTTCTGGGTCTCCGCTTCATGGCGGCGACATAACTAAAACTCCCCTGTCGCCTGATTCTAATTGTGTGTCGCCATTAATTAAAATTGTTGCGACCCGGATTCAAGGCGCTCGGGACGAGTGCGTGCGTTACCTACGCAAGTGCGGAACCAAGGAACAAAATTATAAAAGCGGCAGAGGATTTTTATTCCCATGAGCACTGATTTTGACTCTGCCATCACGGGGGGCCGTGCCACGGGACCCGTCCCGAAAATCCCGAAAAGAAATAGTTGAGTGAGCGGCGCGGATTTGGGCGCCGCGTTGGGCGTGCGGGCCATGACTCTTTGAAAGTCATGTCAGGAGCCCCCGAGCCTCATGGCCAAGGCGGCCGCAGCGGTCCACATGCCGAAGGGGTGGGGGAGGGGGTCTCTCAAGGGGGGGGGGGGTACATGTACCGGCTCCTCGCGGGCCGTCGGGCGTCCGTCATCGGAATCAGATGACAGCGGACGCGAGCGCACGTCGGGACGGGACACCAGACGACTCGCAGCCGCAGCCGCAGCAGGCCGTCGAGGCCCCCAGCATGGCCGCCCCCGCGTCCACGTCGCCGCGGCCGCCGCGCTCCCCCCGGAGCCGGAGCCACACCCGGGCGTCGTCGGCGTCGCCGCCCCCGGCGCGCACCATCCCCGTCGTCAAGACCCCCGGCGACGGTGACGGCGACGCCGCACCCGAGGCCGCAGGGCTGACGACCATGTCCTTCCTCGCGCCGCCGCCGACCCCCGAGTTCCACCTGCACTCCGGGGAGCCGGGCCAGCCGGGCCAGCCGGGCCAGGGCGGCGAGGCCGGGGTGCGGAGGAGGGCCACCAGCTTCACCCGCGCCGAGGACATCCGCGAGCAGGAGGCCAAGGAGTACAAGTCCCGCCAGGACCGACCGTGAGTACCGGGGGGGTGGGGGCTGCACGCAGGGAGGGCGAGCCCCAGGACTCGAGGAATGACACGATTCTTGCAGAAATGTCTCCAACGAGACAGTGTCCTTCGATCCCCCTCCCCTCCATCCCGAAAAAAAGACGCGGGCCGAACATCCTTCGTAACCGCTCTTAGACTAGAGACCCACGAATGCAAAGCAGCTTCTTAGAGGCCGTCATCGCGGCGAGGCGGCGCCGAGCGCAGCGGAGCCGACCAGAGCACGCCGACGTACGCCGCCAAAAATGTGGGCCCAAGGTGCGCGGCGGGGGGGGCCGTGGGGGGGGGGGAGGCGCCACCCCCGACGCCGTCACGGTGGGGCGGTTGTCCCTGGCGCGGGGCCGCGGGGGCCTCCTCCCCGGCCGCGGCGGGGCGCGGGTGCGGCGCGGGTGCCCCCTCCTGGGGCCCGCCGCGGCAGCCTCGGCCACGGCCGCCGTTATACGTCTCAAGGGCGGGGGTTATCGCACCGCTGCCACTGCCGCCGCTGCCGCCGGGGACAGACACCAACCGTGCCCCAGTGTTCTCAGCCGGCCGGGTATAAAGGCCTTGCCCGGAAATTCCCGTCACCCCCCCCCCCCTCTCTCTCTCTCTCTCTCTCTCTCTCTCTCTCTCTCTCTCTCTCTTCTCATTGGGCTTCTCATGAGCTGTGACGGAGACAGAAGATGCTCTGCTTGCCCGCCCGATATTGGGAACGCGGTCCGTCGTGCGTGCCTCGGCCTCAGAAGCTGACGCCGACCTGCGTGCAAGAAGTACAGCCCCGTCCAAAAGGAAACGGAAGGGTCCCATTACTTCCGTTTCGAGGGGAGGGGAGGGGCGTGCTCACCAAATGTGTGTGTGTGTGTGTGTGAGAGAGAGAGAGAGAGAGAGAGAGAGAGAGAGATCACCGCACCAGTCGCCTCTCGGTTTAGTCGGCGGTGGCGCCGCGGTGGCGATCCGTCAGAGCGACAGCACCGCGTCGGGTAGGCATTCCACGACGCCGGCACGCACGCGCGTCGTGCGGGTCGGCCTACCCGCACTCCCGCGGGCGCTGTGCCGTGGTGACACCTCGGCGCAGCGCTCTCTCTCTCTCTCTCTCTCTCTCACACACACACACACACTCCCTCTCCCTCTCCCACTCCCCCCCCCCTTTCTCTGTGTCTCATTTCTCTCTCTCTCTCTCTCTCTCTCTCTCTCTCTCTCTCTCTCTCTCCCCCTGCTCTCCCTCCCTCTCTCTCTCTCTGTCTCTCTCTCTGTCTCTCTCGCCCTCTCTATTTCTCTCTCTCTCTCGCTCTCTCTCGCTCTCTCTCTCTCTCTATCCCCGGCTATCCTGTTCGGTGCCGCTATCGGCTCTCCCGGTCGAGGCTCCGTGAGAAAAGGAAGACACTGATAGCAGAGAGCCTGTCTGATCGAGAACGACGGAGAGGAGGGGAGGGGAGTGGGAGGAGGAGGGGAAGAGGGGAGGGGGGGAGGGGGGGAGGTTGTTATGGCTTATTACAGCAGCCAGTAATTGATTGTTGCCATACGACGACAAGCGGAAGCTTGCCGCCGTCGCGCTTCCCGCAGGTTCGCGGGAGAATCTGTCGCCCGTCGCCCCCCGGCCGTTTTGAGCACTGCGTAGCGGAGCACCCCGCAGGGGTCGGGCTGTGCCATGCGGGCTGCCTGCTGCCTGCCTGCTGCTCCACGGTTGTTTCCGGGTTTCGGAGGGGACGGGCAGGCGGGGGGGCACTTGGAATCTCAACAAGGCGCTATATGGCCCTCTCTCAAACCTTTGCCCGCTTTAAGTCGAGTAGTTCTCGATAGATAGCCCCCACCCCACCCTCCCCCTCCCACCGGCATACACACCGCCGAGAGGTGCATGCATTCCTTTGGCAGTCCTCCTCACAAGGCAAAGGTCGCTTTTATAGGTAGGCCGTGCTGTTACAGGGACTCGAGGCTACACACGTGCACGACAAGGCAAAACGCCCCCCCCCCCTTCTAAAAATATATTTTTTAAATTCCTCGTTTAAAAAACTACTCGGCAGGTGCTGTGAGTGCCCCGTGTCGCGTGTCCTGCCTCGGTGCATGCGCCGCGGAAAGCCAGGATGTTGCTGCTGCTGTCTGGTCAGTGGCTGTCAAGGACACCCGGTCCGGCCCGGTCCGGCCCGGCCCGCGGACGAGCGGAAGCGGCGGCGGAGGGGCGGCTGGTCCCCGATGGTCCCCGAGGAGCCGGAGGACGCCGGGTCGGTCGCGTCGACGGCGGCCTCCCGGGCCTCCGCCGTCCCCACCGCAGCCGCCCGGGTCCAGCCCCGCTCCGTCCTCTCTGCTGAGCGCCGCCACGCCGCCGCCTATCCGCAGATAATTTGCATGCATGCATGTCTGAACGGCTGACTCCGACTCCGACGTCGCCCTTTCTCCTGCCCCCCCCCCCCCCCTCCTCCTCCTCCCGCCCCCGGCCACGCCCCCTCCCCCCTCCTGCCCCGCCCCCTTTCGCCCGCACCGTCGCAGCAGCCGGGCCAGACGAGCGCTGCTGCCTCATTCGAACGTTGAGCGCGACCCGTCCCGTCCGGAGCAGGACGTTGGCCAGCGGGGTGGCCACTCGAGTCGTCGGCGTGCCGTGTCGTGCCGTGCCGTGCGGCTGTCCGCGCCGTGCCGTGCCGTGACAACACACAGCTGACCCACACTCGGCCGCGGCCACTCGCGGACGCGGAGCCCGAAACCTCGCCGAAAGGGACAGTCAGTCAGTCGAGCGCGCACCGCCGCCGCGACACCGCCGCCACCAGGACCGCGACGGCGACATCGCCATGACGTCCGCCACGGACCCGGACCCCGCCGACGACCACGAGCACGAGCGCGTCCGCCTGCGCCGCGCCAAGAGCTTCACGCAGGTGGAGCAGTACCTGGAACAGGAGACCAAAGTGCGGAAGAACCAGCCCGACCGACCGTGAGTGGTGTGTGGTGTCCCGGGCGGCGCGGCGGCCGGCGGGGTGCGGGCGCGTGCGCTTGTTGTCCTCGCGAAGGTTAGGCCCGCGCCCGCGGCGCCGGCTGCAGCACCGGAGGGCTCCCCCCGGCGCTGTCAGGCGCGTGACCCCAGACCCCGGCGCGGCGCGGCCGACTCCCTGCCTCCCCGCGCGGTGCAAGCGGCTCCTCACTTTCGCCCAAACTATATAGGCCACGCTCACTTTCACTAATCGTTATGCTGTTGCCGAAAAAAATAAATTAAAAGAATGTCCCGCTGTTTTCATGATTGGCATGTCATTCTATTTTCCTCTGAGTTGCCGCTGCTCAAGCTCCCTGACTTGTGCGTGTTCCAGATGTCATCGTCCAAGGGACTCTCTCTTCTCCTGGTCCTCTGGCTTCGACAACTTTGCTGGCCTGGTCAACTGGGGATTCCTTCTGTTGTTCATGGGTAGCATGCGACTGATGTTGGAGAATTTTATCAAGTGAGCTGAACGTTTTTTATTCTTGTGTTTGTGGAATTCGGTGCGGATGGGAAAATGTGCATCGTATCTTGATTTATTTATTGTCCACAGGTACGGCATTCGAGTGAATCCAAAACAATGGTTGGAATTGGTTACGGGAGATGGTGGTCCAGAAAATGACACAATTCTTATGATTCTTTGTAAGTTTTATATAGTATTGCCGCAGTTTTATGATATTCATGTAGGAATCTGCCATGCACTTCTTTATTCTGTTTGTACAGATTCGATTGTGCCGGTTGTCATCTGCCTGTTGGTCGAGAAAGGTCTTGCAGCAGTGAGTACAGTTCATGAGTAACCCTGCTCCCTTGTCGTTCGTTACTTTGTAGCAATGTGTTTGTTGCAGGGTATACTCTCCTCGAAATTCGGACTGACTGCTCATGTTGGAAATCTCCTGACTCATATTTTCCTACCAATAGTGGTAATTCACACCAAGACCAAAGCATTCAGTCTTAGTAAGTTTTTCTTTGTTTTTGGCAGTCGTTCAAGCTATATATATTTCGCTTGTATTTGCAGCAATTGCTGCTGTTGTAATCTCGTAAAACATAAACTTCATTCTGGTTTTCAGTGGCAGCATCATCTGTGTGCATGGTGTACTGTGTCCTATTCCTGAAGCTCTGGTCATATGTGCAAGTTAACATGTGGTGTCGTAATTCTCGTCAGATGAATGCTAGTAAAGCCCACCAGCGACGGCAATCCATTTCAGTTGGCAAACTGGGTAGGCTTTGCAGTCAGTGTTTAGCTCCCTTTGTGTTCCCATTGTCTTATTTATGCTTACTCTTAAAATGTCACAGCAATTCAGGGTCAGAATGGAGTGGGAGACAAAAGTTCCAAGAAGGAGTCAAAGAAAGACTCTGAGCTGTGCACATCAAAACCTGTGCAGTACCCTGACAATCTCAGTTTGCGAGACTTGTATTACTTCATCTTGGCTCCTACGTTGTGTTATGAGCTTAACTTTCCTCGTACTACTCGCATCAGAAAGAGGTAAGAGTCTTTTTTGTGTATTTGCCTTTGCCCAATTTGCTTGTTCACGCCTTGGGACTCCAAAGCAGTAAAGAGGGAGTAGCCTTGTTAGTTGTTTTTTTTTTTCTACAAATTAAACTAGCTATGTTTTTTTATTTTTGAATTGCATGATTTTCTGTAGATTTCTTATCAAGAGAATGCTTGAGGTGCTCATAGGCATTCAAGTGATGATGAGTCTTTTTCAACAGTGGATCATTCCATCTGTGAAAAATTCACTCATTCCCTTCTCTGTGAGTATTCTTTTCTTCATCAGATCTTCGTTCTATTTTATCACTCCTAATGAACATGATTGACTTTTATTTCCAGAATATGGAATTTGCCAAAGCCGTGGAACGATTGCTAAAGCTTGCCGTAAGTCTTCAATTTATTTATTTTTTAATCTTTTTATAGATGCTGTTAGTTTGAAATTCGTAAAAATGTGATTCTTCTGTTTAGATCCCCAACCATTTGGTGTGGCTTTGCTTCTTCTATCTTACCTTCCATTCTTGGCTGAATCTTCTTGGGGAGATGATGCACTTTGCTGACCGTAATTTCTACCTAGATTGGTGGAACTCCAACAATATAGACACTTTTTGGCGAAGTTGGAATATGCCTGTTCATCGCTGGGCAGTCCGGTAATACAAACTCATATTTGCTCTTTCTAATCTTCTCCCTAAGTATTTGAAAATTGTTTTTGTGCGCATTGTACCTTTACTGTTCATTAATTCTTCTAGGCACTTGTACATCCCTCTCATCGAAGCTGGCCACACACGAGTTATAGCCACTACAGCTGTTTTCTTCATTAGTGCATTCTTCCATGAGTTCCTCGTCAGTGTTCCATTGCGCACCTTCAAAACGTGGGCTTTTATGGGGATGATGGGCCAGGTAATGCATGGAAGTGCACTTCTCTGAACTTCTTTAGAAAGGCTGAATCCTAATCGAAACTCTTAATTTTCAGGTGCCTTTGTCTCTGATTTCCCGTTGGGTAGAGAAGCGCCTGGGACCCAGGTGGGGGAACATGACGGTTTGGGCGTCTCTCATCCTGGGCCAGCCTCTTTGTATCATGATGTACTACCATGACTATGTTGTCACTCACTTTGGCGAAGCCCTCATAGACAGTTATGGCCATGTATGAAGAGATAGCATTTATTAGTATTTACCAACTGAGGATGTATGCCCCTAAGTTCTGTTCATCAATCTCTTGGTTGTGTAGTTTCTTTAAACTCAATTTTTAAATATTGTCTTTTAGAAACCAGCATGATGAGATTGCCCTCTCTTCTGTTGCTCAATGATTAAAAGTAGAAGATGTTATCCTTGTGTCGGTGATTTGTATCTGTACATTATGTTCTTGATATGATATGTTTTGTGATTCCGTTTCAAAACGGAGGAAATCTTCTCTTTGTGATAACCAAATTGTTAATGTTTTTATATTCTATCTTATGTGTTCTCTAATGTTGAGCTTCTCATGCGTTTTAAATGTGCCATTTGTGTTTTGAGTGAGAAATTGTGTATCTTATGCTCTTTCTAGAGCCCATTTATAAGTAACTTTTTCACTAAGTCTTGTTTACTGTATTTTTGTGCAATTTTAAGTACAAATGTTAAGTGAATGTGTTAGTTGATTTTTTTACCAATTTTAGTTTGTACCCTTTAATTGTTAATGTTACTGGTTGAGTGAGTATTTTCAGGATGTAGAGTGATTGGAATAATTTTTTTACTTAAATTAGGCCAGTAGTGTGGTAATCTGGGGACACTGTGTGTGTACCAATGTCTATATATAGTGTGTAATATCTTGTGCTCTCCTTAAGTAGAATTTTCATCCATGTACATGTACTGGGATGTGGCTGGTGCTGAAACTCGTTTGTTCCAAATTGCTGAGCAAAAAGACATTTCACTCTTATTGGTGGTAGCATAGCCTTAGCATAGCCTTGCTCAATTGTGAGAATTTTTCTTTCCCCAGGATGTAAGATTCTGCAGTATGAAGATGGTTCCATTTCACATTTTGTAATACACGATCAAAACATATCCCTGTACTCCTGATTTGTTTTAAGCGTTTTCCTCTCTGCCATTTTGTCATCAATAAATCATTCTACAGCCAACAGTACTGAGGTGTATTGTCTCGAACCTCTTTCACTCAAATTTCGGTCCAGCTGTGGGCTTCAAATCTGGAGTCTGATTTTGACTCGAGGTCACAAGAATGCACTGCTCTTCATTTTTATCTACATCAAACGATCCCAAAGAGCCTATGCTCTAATGAGGGGATGACGAAACACACAAAAGTTCTAATTTGAAAAAAATAAGATTCTTTCTCGCTTTTGGTGAACGGTCTACATTCTTCCAAAAAATCAGTAAACCAGCTGAAGCTAAAACTTAATCTGCAAAGAAAAAAAAAATCAAAGTGGGGGCGCCCTCGTTGGTGGCACGCTGACCGTGTGGTGTTTCTGGTCTGGCGTGCCGTGGCGCGGGGACGCCTGGTGGGTCGGCAATCCGGAGCTCGGCGCGCGGGCGTGTCGTGCGGGCTGGCCTACCCTCGCCTCCGCAGGCGCCTCACGGCAACACTCCACTCGTCGGCTGACGTTCTGATCTCAGAGCGAGCGCCCGAGAGGCGACACGGCGCCGGACGGCACGCGGCACGCACTCGCCAACGATCCCGGGCTCTTTAACAAAATAGAAAAGCAGACCGCGCGGACCCGAAACGGGCTCAGTTCCGTTTCGGGCCGGAAAATACAGACGTGTATATCCGGGTTCAGCCACCCCGGTCCGCTGCAGTCGGCCCGGCCTGCAGTCGCCGCAGTTTCGGGTCCGACGGCCTGGTCCCCGTCGCGGCCTTTGCTGCCCCTCCTCCGCGGCCGCCGCGCACTCTCGCCCTCGGAGGAAGTAGTAACGTATCGAATGTGTGGTGTGTGCGTGTGTGTGTGTGGTGTGTGTGCGTGTGTGTGGTGTCCCGGGAGGGGGGCAGGAGCGGCAGACACTGACCCCGGCGCGTCACCTTGGGGGCCGCGGCTCCGGGGGCCCCGCGGTCCGGCCAGCCTCCGGTAGGCGAGGCGGCGAGGAGGGGGGGGGGGGCGAGCAGGGGAGACGTGAGGTAGGCGAGTACGCCGCCGCTCCGCGCCACGCCTCGCGGAGGCGCGCGGAAGGAGGCGGGTGAGTACGCATCTGACTGCGAGCTGAGGCTGAGTCTGAGTCGCCCCTCGGCCCTGCGCGGTCAGGTCCCCGTCACAGAGGATCAGTCATCGACGCGCCGCCGCCGCCGCCGCCGCCGCCGCCGCCGCCGCCGCCGCCTCCTCCTCCGCCCCGTCCAGGCCGTCACCGTCGAGTACTGACCGTGTTGCGCCCTCCGCGGTGAGTCTGTGTGCGGCCACGGTTCGAGTCCCGCGGCAGCCACCGAAAAGGGGGAAGAAGAGGCTGTCACAGTGAAGTGACAACTGTGTGTGGCGCGGTGGGCAGTAGAGGACTCGTGCTCGGGCAGAGGCATAAGCTGCGAGTCACCGTTCAAGAGGCATAACGTTATCGAATGACATCGTGTGTGTGTGTGTGTGCATGTGAGAGAGGCAGACAGAGAAGCGTCGCGCGCTTCTGTGTAGCGTTTCCTACAAATTGATTTTTAAAAAGCATGGGAAGTGGTGTGGAAAATGACTCGTTCCCCACACCCGTCCCGCTTCCGGGCTGCGCGCACTGCGGCAGGAGGGCACGCCGTCGTGGACGTCCACAGCAGCAGCAGACCGTCGTCGTCGTCGTCGTCGCCGGGTCGTTGTCCGCCGCCCGAAGACTTGTCGGACGTAGAGCAGTACGTCGCGGAGGCTGGCGGCGGCGGAGGCACGGCGCCCACCTTCCCCTCCCCATTCAGAGCACCTTCCTCCCGGCGGCCGCTGCTTGGCCGCTTATGCCTACTATTACTTCCGGGTGGGGCCGACGCTGCGCCCCCCCCCCCCCCCCGGTCCTCCTCCCGGTCGGTCGGTGCTCTCTGGACCCGGCCGGCCTCACGCACGGACAGGCGGTACGGCACCGGGCGCCAGGTCAGCGAGGCGGTTCAAACCACCCCCGCCTCGGCGAAGAAGGGCGGGGCAGGGCAGGGCGGCGAGGACGGCGTCGGAGGTTCGCACTATTCCGTCCACGCGGGCAGCAGAGGCAGGGGCACGGCCCGGACAGCGCGCCTGGCGGGTAGGCGGCCGCGGCCCGAGCAGCGCGCGCGTGCCGTGCGGGCCGGCCTACCCGGCGCCCGCAGGCGGCGAGGCGGCGAGGCCCGCGGCGCAGTTCCTCTGCACCGACCGCCACGACGACAGCACGCGCAGTGGCCACGGGGTCGGGGGTCATTGGGAGGAGCTGATGATTAGGTCAGGTCAGGGAGGGCGGGGCCGTCGTACTCGAGGCACCGCGCCGCCGGCGCTGCTCGTCCTCCATCGGGGTGCCGGCGGCGGCGTGAGGTACGCCGTCGTCGCCGCGTGGGCGCCTTCACGGCGCCGGCGTCACCGGAAAAATCCGGTTCGGTCCCTGCGGCGCTGGGCCGGCACCACCACTTCTAGGCCCTCCGGTGCCGGTGCCTGCGGCCCGTCTGAGCCAAGCCGTGGGGGTGGCGGCGGCGGCGGCGGCGCGGCTCCGCGCGGCCAGACAGATCAGAGGGCGTCGGGGCCGGCGGGGCGGGGGCGGCCACTGCGCTTGCCGCGGCGCCGCCCCCGCCCCACCCCCGACCCCACCCCCGCCGCAGCCAGATGAAACTGGTCGGAGTTAGTGGGACTTGGGACTGCATTTTCCGGTCGGGTCCGCGCGTCGCGGGGCGGTGCGGAGACCATGAGACGCTGATGCTGATTCCGAACTCGGTAGGTCTGTCTGTCTCTGTCGCCCCCGTGGGGTCGTGCTCTATGAGAGAGAGAGGGGGGGGGGGCGATGGGGCATGGTGTTCGGAACCGCCCTGCAGAACCCCGTGTCAGAGACCCTGACGTGCCCTATGACGGCCATGTCGCCCTGTCCCTGTGCCTCTCTGCGGCCGCCCCCGTGTCCGTGTAAGTGTGTGTGTAGCGCTATGAGGCACAGCTTTGCCGCACCCCCGCAGGAGAGAGAGAGAGAGAGAGAGAGAGAGAGAGAGAGAGAGAGAGAGAGAGAGGGGGGGGGGGGAATCAATATGGCGCCGGGCCGCGGCGTGTCGGCGTGTCGGCGTGTCCACGGCGCGGCCGACTGCACCTTGCTCTGTTGAGGCGGAGGCACTCGTCCCCGAGCTCCAGAGCTCGCCATGACCCTCACCCTCACCCTGGGCGCCGCCGCCGCGGCATTCTTCTGCAGTGCGGCGCCGCCGAGTGGCTCCCGCGCGCCCCCGCCCCCACCCCCTCCAGCCGCGCCTGCGCACCCCGCGCGGCGCCGCGCCTCCCCTCGGAGCACGGGACCCGGCGCCGCCGCAGCCCCCGGCGTGCCGGTCCCATGGTGTAATGGTTAGCACTCAGGACTCTGAATCCTGCGATCCGAGTTCAACTCTCGGTGGGACCTTCGTTTTCACACCGGCCGCAGGGCACTCACACCTCCTCCTCCTCTCCGCGCAGTGCCGGCCGCGCGGGGCGCCGAGCGCCATGTCCGCGCCCAGGGCGTCCTCGTCGTCCTCGTCGTCGGGGGCCTCGGGGGACGCGGCCGACGAGCACTACGCCCCCGCGGTGCGCCTGTGCGAGGTGGTGCGGCCCGCCGCCGCCAGCTGCGGCTTCCACCTCTCCAGGACCAAGTGGGACCCGTACCCCTGGGTCAGCGTCGTGGAGGCTGGCTCTGCCGCGCACCAGGCCGGCCTACAGGTACGCACATGTTTTTTTGCTTGAATTAAAAAGTATTTCAACATTTAAAAATATATTTTTATCTGTGTATTTAAAAAAAAATAGGTGGGAGACTGCCTCCTGGAGGTTAATGGCGAAGACGTGGTGGGCCAGAAGATCAGCGAGATCGCTTCGCGGGTGCGGTCGCGGCCCGACTGCGCCTCGCTGCTGGTCTGGAACTGCGGCGCCGACGACACCTGCGACCCCGAGGTGAGGAGCGCCACCAGGTCGCCGGCGGTGGACCCCGCCGCGGGTTCAAACACCGCGGCCATCCTCGGCGGCCGCGGCCGCCGTGCCCACCACGCGCTGACGGCGAGGTGCTAAGTGGGTGGTGCCTGCCTCCGCCGCGCAGCGTGACCGGTTGACGCCCGCGCCGACGACAACAACAGCAACCACCCCGCCGTTCCGTTGCAGGCCCTGTGCTGCGGCCCCATGCCCGTGTCGCTCAAGCGCATGTCCTCGTGCCTGAGCGCTGTGCTCGGCTCCCTCGAGTGCCCCGTCTGCCTGGACACGATCCCGCCGCCCGCGCACCAGTGCGGCAACGGCCACCTCATGTGCGCCGGCTGCCGCGCGCGCGCCGAGCGCTGCCCCGTGTGCCGCGTGCGCCTCACCCGCGGCCGGTCCCTGCTGGCCGACCAGGTGCAATGCATCATCCATTACAATCGATAATTCGAACCAAATCTCAAAATTTCGAAAAAGTAATTCGTTTTTTTTTGAAAATTTCACGTTTCTTTTAATCATTTGTTTTTTTTCCTTAATTTTTTTCAAAAAATTCGTTTGATATTTTTGGATTTTTTCAATAGAAACACTAATTTCTCTCTCTTTCTCTCTCTCTCTCTCTTTCTCTCTCCCTCTCCACCACGCACAGGTCTTCCTCGCCCTGACGGACACCTTCAACGTGGGCGGCTCGCCCCGCGAGGAGCAGCCCGCGCGCCTGCGGCAGAAGCTGCTCATGCTGGGCGCCGGCAAGAAGAACAAAGCGACGACGGCGGCGTCCCGGCCCGCCCCGGAGCTGAAGGTGTGCGGCGCGACGATGGGCTCGTAGCAGGGGCGCAGCCAGGAAAAGGGAAGGGGGGGGGGCAGGGTTAAGGAAGCCCGCTTAACAGACGCCTGAATGTGAGGCAATGAGCGCGGCTTGTCAGCCCCGGAGCCAGAGTGTGGCTGCGCAGGCTGCGCAGGCTGCGCAGGCTGCGCAGGCTGCGCCCCTGGCCGCGGCGGGCCGGCCGCGCCTCGCCCCTCCTCACCGCCCCCTCCCCCCCGCCTGCCCCGCAGGTCAGCTTCACGCCGTCGGCCGGCCCCGCCAACAAGCTCCTCACCAAGCTGATGGGCAAGTCGTCGTCGCTGACCAACCTGGCGGCCGGCGACGAGGAGCACGTCCGCCTGTCCGCCGTGCCGCGCCACCTCTCCATCACGCCCGAGTTCCCCGCGCTGCTCAAGGTGGGAGGGAGAGAGAGAGAGAAGGAGGGAGAGAGAGGGAGAGAGAGAGAGAGAGAGAGAAGGAGGGAGAGAGAGGGAGGAGAAGGGGGGAGGGGGCTGTCCGCTGCCGATGACAGGGCACAGGACGGCGTTTCAATTCTTCGGAGTCCATTGATCGAGCACACATAATCGAACGCAGCCGGAGCCTTCGCCTTCCGCTCCTTCCATAGGGCCGCCGCTGCGCCGTGCCCAGCGTGGTCAGGCCTTGCGCCGCAGCGGCGGACCCCCCACGGACCTCGCGGGGGGTCGGAGGGAGAAGGTACGGGGTGGCGGTGGGGGAGGGGGGAGTGTCCCGTGAGTATTCACCCCTCACGGACCTCCTCGTACGCGTCTGCAGCCTCGCCACTTGCCCCCCCCTCCTCCTCCGGCAAAAAAATAAATTAAAGCTTATGGTCGGAAAACTTTGAGCACACGATTTCATGGGCGGTTCGCCGCGCCGCGCCCATGCTCCGTGGCTATAAGCGGCCTTATGCAAATTGGCGCATCGCGATGGAACAACAGGTGGGGGGGGGGGGGCAACCCCCGCAGGCCGCGACCCCGGCCCGGCCCTGCCTCCTTCCCGCCGCCGCCGTCGCCATCCTCGCCCTGCTCGTCTCGTAGTGACAGAATGCTGGCGTCGGATTGGACGTAATCTGTCCGCCCTGCTCAGGTCAAGTCGCTGTCCACGTCGGAGATCAACCGGGCCGCGGACGCGGACGGCAGCCCGGGGCCGAGCCCCGTCCCCAGCCCGCGGCACAGCCCCACGCCCAGCCCGCGCTCCAGGAGCCCCACCAGTCCCCGCGCCGCCGCCGCCGCCGCCAGCAGGGTCGGCAGCGGCCTCCTGGACGCCGGGTACTTCCCCCTGGGTGAGTCCGCCGCAGCCGCCGCCACCACCGCTCGTGACCTTGTGACGTGACGCGGGTTCTGTGCTCGCAGGGCGCTCGCAGCGGCCGTCTTCCTGCCACAGCTCCCTGGAGAGCCTCTGCGAGGCGGAGGCCGCGCCCGAGTCCCTGTTCCGCTGCCCCTGGTCCGCGTCGTGCCCGCTGCGGCTGCCCACCGCCAGGTCAGGGCTCCTCGCGGAGCAAAGTAATGGAAGAAATTTAATCGCGTAGGGAAAAGAGTAGAGTTTGAAACGGTTTTTGCGATCCTGTGCGTGCACATGACCCCCGGCAGGCTGGTGTCGCACGGGCGCGCTCACGGGGGGCCCCTGCTGCTCGCCTTCCGGCCGCACTGCGACCTCGCGCTGCCGCTGCCGGGGCCGCTGTGCGTGCAGCTGCCGCAGCCCGACGCCGCCGGCGCCCCCAGCAGCTGCCACCCGCGGGAGCTGTTCGTGGACACGCGGCCCGGCCCCCAGGGACAGCAGACGGTGAGCACCGCGCCGTCATCAGACTAACGCATTTTAGTTTCTGGTGTGAGCAGTGCCCTCTGTGACGCAGCTTCGCGCCTGGCTGGCGGGCTCCCCGGAGGAGTGCCGGCCCTGGCGGGTGCGGGTGGAGGTGCGCGACGCGCACGGCCAGGCCGACGGCAGCGGCCCGGCCGCCGAGCTCGGCGTGCGGTCGCTGTCCGTGGACGCCCCCGACGCCCGCGGCGATGCTGCCGTGGTGGAGGCCGGGGAAGGCTCGCCGCCGGCCGCCCTCCCGCTGCCGCCGCACGCTCGACGACTGGGGCTGGACTTTGCTGCACATCCTGTGGACGCGCTGCGGCCTGGGGGCCAGCCTGGGGCACGGCACGGCCTCCTCCAGCACCAGGCCAAGCGCGCCGACGACGACGCCTGCTTCGGGGTCATCCCCGTGCCCGCGCCACCCGGGGAGGCGCTGAGGTGACCCGCGCCGCGACGCCGTGCAGTGCCGAGTCCTTGACAGCGGCCCGTCGCCACACCCCGAGGCACTGCTGGAGCTGCTGGAGAAGTTTTCGATCACCTCCCCCCCCTCCTTCTATGCCGATAGCGACGCTGTCGGCGACAGACAGCGAGCTCTCACCGCTCTCCATCCTCCCCCCCTTCCCCCCTTCGTGGCACACTAGAGAACTACCTCGAAACCGGAACCAACCCTACCTACCATGCAGCCACAGATCACCACCACCACCACCAACAACAACAACAACTTCGTCAAAAGTCGTCAAATTGACAAGTTATTTTTTCTAAATGAAATGTGTAAATGCGAGGATTCAAGCATATGTGCTGAAAAAGTCTCCCTCATTTTATGAAGACTTTGTTTCCCTAAGGAGTGCTAGCATTGTTGAATAAACGAATGGTACACTCATTGCCATATTCCTTTGCCGAGTTCACCCGGTTACACGCCCCGAGCTGCCAGGACAGAGGCTGGCCCAGCTCCGCCGCCTGATGTGCACCCGAGATTTTCTATCCACCCGTGAGAATGACGTGAGTGCGAGAGACACCTGGCCGTGCCAAATACGCACGTCGTTCCGCACGACAATCGCAAGCGAGCGATGGTCGGGGGAGGTCTTTCTCCGGCCGGACGGAGCACCCCGCGCGAGCTAGCGACGGTAGCTACTCCATGCAGTCGCCGCGCCGGTGGCGCCATCTCTCGGACAACTCCGCCTGAGGGCAGTTGCGGACCGCGCCCGCATCACTCGGCTCGGCAACTGCCCTCAGGCGGAGTTGTCCGAGAGATGGCCCCACCGGCGCGGCCGCATGGAGTAGCTACCGTCGCTGGCTCGCGCGGGGTGATCCGTCCGGCCAGAGAACGACGCCCCCGCGACCAGAGCCTTTGCTATAGGAGTTGCTGTGTGTAACTTTGTTTTACACAGAGTTTTTGAGATTTCGAGCGTCAGAAGTGCCAGGATGCTAGTGCAGGTCATCATACATCTCGCTCATCTCATTAAGGTTAACCTTTAAACTGTTAATAAGATGATAGCAGCTTCACACACTGTCCCTCGCCGTCGTCCACGCGCAGTCCCTTTTCAAACTCAGCGCGGGAAAAGCAGGCTAGGCAACCGGCCGGACCCGAGCGCTCGTACGGGCGGGCGGCGTGCCACACCCCCGGGAGGCGCGCGTCCTCGAGTCTGCTCGAGTCCGCCAGGACCGCAGCGTGTCCGAGCAACGGACCCCGCGCTCGAGGCCGCCGGCCAGCGAGAAAAACTCGGAGGACAGGAGCGCGAGCCGCTGGGGGATTCCGCGGGCCGCCGCCGCGGACCGGCCAGCCTGCCGCGGCCCGAAGGTGCTGCTGCTGAAAGCTGAAAGTAGGCTTATCGACTTTGTGAGTTCGCCTGCTGGCCGTCCGGACTGGCGATACGGGATCGGAATGGAACGGCGTTCTGGCCAGCGGGCAGCCCCTGGTGTCGTGATAGTGATCAGCGGTTGAACGGGAGATGTGGGCCCCGCGGAAGTGACGCCAATCGGGGTGTCGCTAGTACTGCGGACCCTGGGCCTGGGCCTGGGCCTGGCTGGGGGCTGGGGGCTGGGGGCTGGCGCACCACTTGTGTGTGTGTTCACCAACAATATGGCTTCATCCAACCGCGGGATCCAGATAGGGTCCGCCTGGTTCCAGCGCAAGATAAACCTGAGGCCGCAGCACCGGGGCGTGCACCTGGTGACGGAGGAGATCCTCAGGCAGATGCCCGAGATCGGGCAGTTCGCCGTGGGCCTCTTTCACGTCCAAAGTGAGTAGGTCTGCGCTGAGGCGGACGGGGCCGCCGCTAGGTTAGTTCTAGTTTCGGGGGTTCGCCACTGTCGAGTGGTCCCGCGGACGTTTGCCATGACAGACCCGCCGCCGACGGTGGAGAAACGTTATTTCACAACGGCCGAAATTCGTTCTCGGCAGCGATTCTTCTCGCTTTGATTTCAACGTTACCCTTCCCCTGAGGAGGGACTTGTGATTCATCACATTTCCCCCCTTCCAGCTTCCTTGTATCTGACATTTATTTTGATGCCAAGGGATATTTTCTGTACGTGTCCTGTTGATTAGCAAATCTGTTATCAAACTGTGATGTTTACTGTTACCCCTGCGACGTTGTTTACATGGTTGAGACAGTCGTGTAGGCAAAACACCGTTTGGGGGGATACAAGTTTACACGCGGGATGTAAAATATGTAGTTTGCTTGCCTGCACATACACTAACCCATGTCTTATTTCTTTTACAGTTCTTCACACCTCAGCTAGTTTAGCTTTAAATGAGAGCTGGGACCCGGATGTCAGGTATGTAGTTCAACAGATAACATAATGCAGTTTTAGCACAATTTTTCTCATATGGCTCCAGGTATTACTCATTAGACTTAAGTGGAGCCAAGTAGTACTGTGGTATCAAATGTTCCATGTTTAGTTTACATCTTGTAGAATGTATTTACAGAGCAGGATGTAGTGGACCTATATACCCATTGTATAATGTAAAAATGTGGATCACTTAATAATTTTTTGCACGTATATTTACAGGGATGACATGGAAATGATGTTGAATAAAATAGTGCCTGAGGTGAGAGCTTTTTTATACTTTTCTATTATCTTTTTGTTTTTTACCTTTAAGAGGATTTCATTTGATCACAAGAACATGTTTTCGAAATGAATCCTATCATGTGCTTCCTCATTGTTTCATTTATTTTGAAGATGGCAGTCATTCAGTCATTTACTTATTCTTTCTGAGTACCAAAGTATACTTTTTGGCATGTCCAGCCATATTTCCTTTCCGCTCATATGCTGTGCTGTCTTGTAAATAATGCAGGTGTCGTGTATTTAGCACTTCAGGAATATTTTGAGGAATTCTTTGATGAAATTTAATCCTCATAGTTCTTATTTAGTAAATTCATGTTAAATACTGTTCCTTTATGGTGTTGTGTACAAATTAAAGTTGAGAAAATTTCATAGATTTATGAAAATGTAAATAAGCATTTTCTTTGGAATAGTCATTTGGGATATAATAAGAGAATTGCTTCATAATTACCATTGCTTAGTAATACCTGAATACGGGAAAGAGTACTCTGTAGTTGCGTGAATCATTGTGATTTCTAATTTCCTGCCCTTGAACAATTGTTTGCGAAGTAATTGTTGAGTACTAAGCACCAAAAGTAGTGCCTAGGTGTGTTTTATCACATGTACGGTCTGTCTGGTCTGATCTTTTATTTTCTCACTTTTACTTTGGAGAGAAAAATGAAAAGATTCTTAAGTGTCATTAGTAAGAACTGAATTATTCTGATAGTCAGGGTTGGGTCCTGGGCTGTGTAACACGATTGTCTTGGAGTTTGTTGATTGTTCTTACTTGTATTTACAATTCAGTTTAACTGACTTTAACTTACTATTTTTTAAATTTCTTATTGCAGGGCTTGCCGTACCGACATTCTTGTGAAGGCCCTGACGATATGGTGAGCACTTTGTTTCAAGCTTGCTTTAATGCTGGAACTTGAAAGACCAGTTTGCATTTAATGCCCAACAAACATGTCAACTAATTCACTCTTTGACATTACAGCCTGCCCACGTCAAGGCGTGCTTCTTGGGATCATCTCTATCAATTCCCATCACTGAAGGCAAGCTTAATGTGGGAACCTGGCAAGGCATCTGGCTATGTGAGCATCGAGATCACGCTGGCTCACGTAAGGTTGTGGTTACCATCAATGGTTGTCTTCGTGATTCACGGAGTCGCAGTCCTTTAAGTCCAGTTTCGCCAATGGCTTCAACTAGCAGCTAATGTTATTGTGTGTGTAAATGTGTTAAAAGTGGGCTGTCACTACAAACATGCAAGTTTGAATCTACTTAAAACACCATGGGAAAACTATCCAATGTAATATAGTTCTGTAGGATTGGCCCATGTTCTGTTTTATGACTCAACTTGCTGCTAATGTCAGGGTTTATTGGATTTTGCAGCTCTTGTGTATACAGTCATAAGTGTTGCTGAGACCTTTGTACATTCCTTTGAGGAGTCCTTGTAAGTCAAGCTGGTCTTACCTCTGTGATTTTTCTCACTTTAAGTATAAATTTACAAAGAGTTGTAGTACAAAGTGTGCCTAGTCAAACAAATGGTAGGGTTATGGCCATTGGTGTGTGTAAAGACTTGGGTGTGTTGGTAGGGGCCTTGGCGGTGCACAAACCCCTTAGTGTACAAGGCTACAGGGCTGCGGGTCCAGTCAGTGTCTTTGCATCGCGATGATCAGGAAGCTGGGTGATTTCCCTCAGACGCCTCGCTCCAGTGCCTTTACACCACTTCTTTGCTCGAAGTCCTTTACTCCCTCCTTATTCATCTCGCATATTCTGCTTATTTTTCACCCCAGTTTTATACCAGTCGTTGTTGCACCTCTCCTGAGTAGACGGGGACAAACGGATGTGAGCATTGAAGTCCTTGTGTTGGCCCCTGTAATTTCTGAGTGTGGTCTCAAAGACAATAATATTTCACCCTTATTTCTCATTGATGAGTGTGATGAAGCCGTTCATTCTAGGTGAGTCTTAGCTTGCCCGTTAATTATAAAACAGCGCACAAACATTTGTCTTGCAAATCATGGAAGCAGGTTGCCATGGACCATTTCTAAGAGAAGCAGGAGCACACTTATGACCGTTACCCAAGTGCTTGTGAGAAAAGAGTTCTTCATTCATGCCGTTCCACTTAGAGATACCAATATAATATTTACTTTGATTTGGGGTTTTGCTAGTTTTGAACCTAACAAGAGTTGCATATTTGATGTTCAGTCTGTATGTCCTCAATCCGTTTAATTCAGCAATAGAAACATGGTATATGAAGACTGTCAAGTCTGTGCCATAGTAATAATTAAGCAGCAACCACAAAGCAATTACTTCTTTACACTTTTCAAAGTTTAATATTATGATGACGTAGTTAGGTGAGGATCGAGTGTTGGAAATCATTGGCTCTGTAGAGGGAACCATGCCTACTGACCTCTTATCTTTTTCTTTGATCTGGAAATTTTTGCTGACTCATTGTCTCTTTTCAGTTTTTAGTGCAATGCTTTTTACATGTGAATAGTGCTTTGAATGGACGTGATCCAGCTCTTTTCACTTCACCCAAGACTGAAGTCAGTTGGCATGGTTCCGGAAGTGTAATCTGATTGTTTGGTTCAGAACCTGGAATCATCATCCACCCCAAATAGAAATGAATCTCTCTACTGTACTTATTATGGTATTAATTAATAATATTACAATAATAATTATTATACTCGTAATGCCTGAGATTTTGAATAGAATTATTGGTCAATGTTTTTGAGTTTGAGGTTTTTAAACAATATTTTCATTGTCGAGTTACAGATATAAGCGAGTTTTTCCCCCCTGGTGTTGCTTTTTTTCTATCTAGTCGCTGTGGTATGGCTAGAATAGTTTCAATGAAGTATGTCTCTGATACTTGTAATTCTACCTTCCTTTTTAAATGAAAACAAAGAAAATCATGCATTAACATGTCCTGCATGTTTAAGTGTATTTGTGTGATGGTCCATTGGGGCTCACTTTAATTATAAGCGTAATAAAATCAAATTTTTATTGTATATTTTTTTGGTTTTTGTAAATTATTTCTTGCTCTTAATTGTGAGTGGTTGGATTGCAAGTTCTCTGCTGGGAATTATAAATCTTCGAACAGTATAAGATTATTTCTTCTCAGAATATTGCTTTTCATATATTTTTTCAAACTCTGGCTTACTTAAGGATTTTTAAGTAACTTTCAACGCACTTAAAACTCTGATGACCCATGTCGTGAATTATGTGTGACATATAAAGAAGCAACTTGCTTCTGAGTTGTTGAGAAGCTGATATGTGAAATCCTGAGGTGAAAATTCCATTCAAATACTGTTATTGGCTCCTTAGATTTGTTGACTTTTGATCCTAGTTAGATTACCAGCTTTTGTGAGCTGTGTGTTTCATGACCGCACAGTTTTGTCATGTTGTGTATAACATGCTCAACCGTAACATGTTTTGTTTTTAGAAGCACTTGTTATGAATAATGTTCTCATGTCATCTTACCAAAGTGTTGTTCATCCATTAAAACAAAAGGAAAGAGGAAAGAAAACTAAATAAAAATGATATTGCTAAGTAATTCTATTTTGTTACATAAATATTTTTACTTCCTTCAGTGTGTTTTTTTTCTTCTTTCAAAGACACCTGTCTTTTAATTCCAAAACGGGAGGTTTAAATGGTATGCAATTGCAGGGAATACTATGTTTTCAATTGTTCCATTTTGATAGTGAGATGTCCAAGATTCCATTCGTGAACTTTCACAGACGTTTGTGACCCTTAATAGCATACATTTGGAACGTAATGTAACTCCATGATGTTAATAGCTGTTGAAGGTTCTAATGTACAAATTGCTTTGTGGGGGTAATAATTTGTTTTTTAATGAATAACTGGTATCATTTGCTCATCATGTGCTAAGCATTGCACACAACGGGTAATCTTGTTGCAATTTGTGGAGACAAATTTTGTATAAAACTGTTGTACATTTTTTACAAAAATGTTTCTGGCATGTAAATGGCATAGCTAGTAAGTTGCACCCTGAAAATAACTCACGTTTTGAACTTTCCTGCTCTGAATCTCTGGTATTGTGGCATTTTACCATGACTGGTGTCTGTGAAGTGAACTGCTTCAAGGACATTTCAACCAAGTATTGGATTGACTGATCTTAAGTTGGTGGGAAGAAGAGTTCTTAAATGTTCAGAACTTCTTTTACAACCATGGAGATCCCTTGATCAATCGTGTGATTGAAATTCCCGTGCTAGAAGGCTCGTCACATCGGGGGGTATTAAATGAGTGTAAACTGCATCTTGTACCATATTTTTTAGGGTCAACCTGACAATCATTGACAACTGTTCAAAATTCTGATTTTACATGCAACTGCTGAATCACTTGGGACAAACTGGTGTTCAACAACTGTGCAGAACACTCCGAACGGCATGCTCTTAAGAGATCACACTTTATCCATGAAGGAATGTACTTTTACATTATCTTGAGGATGAGGGCAACTCCTGTACAGCAATGGTATTTGTATCCCCCTGAAAATATGTTACTTGAGCAAGAGTTGGGTCATCTATGATTTCATTCAAAGAAAGTAAGTTAGAGGCAAGTGTACCCCTAACGACTGAATCTTCTTTCTAGTTCCAACTTCTAGGACTTGCGCTTGTTAATTCATAGATAACAAGCAGTGCACTAAGATTTATAGGTACTTCCTGACGAGGCTTAATTTAATGGTCAAATTGTACATTTTTAATGGGAAGGAATGGGTGGGTGGGGAACCAATGTGGCAGATTGATATCTCCTCATCTTTATTTTCCTCTTATGAACAATTCCTCTTAAAACTAAACTGGAAAATAGATCAATGCCTCTTCGTGGTAGTACCAGAGTTTCTAGGTGACCATCAATGTACAGCTGATGTTGATGTGGGGGTAACTTGACTGGAATCAAAATGTCAGATTTTATGGAATCTGAGATTTTATGAGATCTGGTGAAGATGATTGTTTTCTGAACTTGCCATGTTCCCTTGCCATGTCTAGTTAGGTCATTCATAAGGTTATGCTCATACCACAGTTGTTCAAAGATAATTTAGTGACTTTGTTGTTTCTTTTCAAGTTGGTTAGCTCTCATACCTTTTATCTGCTAGGTAAGTTCTGGAAAGATCAAAATGCATAGATCCACTTGTAATATACATTTTCTGTAAGTGATTGTTTTAAAGATTATCTTTATGGAAACTTAGTTGCTGTGGCTTTGATGCAAGTTGCATCGCTCGTGTACTGGCCTTGTGCCTCTTAATGCTGATGTGAGATAGGATCTTCCTTCACATTCGTCAAGGAATCATCTTTTGAGTGGCCTAACTATCACTCTATACCAATAGTAAAACAAAGATTTTGATTATTCCATTTTATTTTTAAATTTGATAGTTGTAGGGTATGTTAAAAATTGTGAACAATGTCTGTCATTCCCTTTTTGTTTCTCAAAACGTGTGAGGTTCTGTAAGTTGCACTAGTTATTTCATAACACTCACCTTTACTATGTCTGCTTGATAAAACTATTTTTCAGATGTTTGCTAAGGGAAAATATCCCATCGCTAAGGGAAAATATCCCATCATGTCTGAAGAAAACAAATGTTCTATGAACAGTAATATGAATAATGTGTTGGTGGGCCTGACCCACTCGAAGAACCTCTGACCTAAGGTGACATCTTTCTTCCGTGGCAACAGAAACATTCCTCTGTATGGACTTGCATTATGATGCTATGTTATGTGATTAAAGTTTGTAGTTTGCATTTTTTAAAAATTTCAAAATTTTTGGTTTATGATATCTGTATCTATGAATTAGTTCCACCCAGAAGACCAAGTAGTTGAATCATAACACTGGCTTTTGCTTAAAGGCTAGTTAAATGCTTTGTACCAAATAGACACATTTGGGACTATCAGTGGCATTCCTTTTGGTTGATAGCGAGGAATGTGGATAATTAGTCTCACCAATTGACATCTCCTGCCAGCCTTTGATGGGGCATGATTTAAGGGAAGTCTTGTACTCTGTGATGTGACAGTATTCTCTGCAGAGCTTGAAGCATGCGGAGACTTTGTTTGAGTGTTTGTGTTCCACTTAAAGTAATTTAAAACAAAAATATATACTTAAAAGCATCAAATTAAGACTTACCAAGAAAAATGGGACCGGTGAAGATAGCTATTCAATTAAAAATCCACTAGGTTAGGATGGCTCTGCCTTTCCTAGAAAACGCTGCTTTATAGACTGCCATCCAATTCCATGTCCTCCCTTTGCGTCTTTCGGAGGAAAATCAGTCATTCCATCCATACTTCCTTCTTTTCTTCTTCCTGCCTGTTAGTTTAATGAAGGAGAGCAGTGGCACAATGTTAAAAATTCCCTCATGATTAAAGTATGTAATTTTCAAGAATTTCAATATCAGACTGGGACACTATAAACTTTGATATGCCAAACATGATTGTACCATGGATGTTACACGGTCCTGTATATCAAGGTTGGCATAGCAGTGTTCCTTACGAATATTGGCGTATTTATTATATAGGGGACAGTTTATGAGATGATCATCACCCTCTTCAAAATCTCGCAGAACTGGAGGCATAATAAGAGGACTGAACTAATGTATGATTTGGGCCGTGTGGATCTGGACTAGTGCAAACATTTTGTTTTACATATCTAATGTCTGTAAATTTTAAAGAACCTTAGCCTCTTGGTTAAATATTTTCGTTTGCTGTAATGTATGTACATTTCATTGTAGACCACAAGATACAATTTTATGAAATACTATTTGTTCCACACTGCTGGTTATGCTTCTGTGCTAGTCAGTGATCTTGAAAAGAATGAATAAATATTGATGTTGCCCGCATTTTTAAAAAAAGTTCTTGTTCTATGTAGGTATGTACAGCTACCGTCTGCGCACTTTTTTTGGTTTTGTTGTTGCTACCCTAGCCAGTACATTAAGCATATGCAAGTTTTTGGATTTCATGTCTCTGAGGTCATCACATTACTAGATCAAACGCGCATCTTGAAAGAAAAAATAGAAAAAATTTAATAAAAATCATACGTTGGTTTGGCCCCAAAATTAGCTTGGAACCAGAGCTGCCACACTGCCTTTCAATCCTAGGGATGACAAAATGTAAAATATTGTTCCCTTGGCTAAAGCCACTAAGCTATTTTTTCTAATTGCACCTTCTTGCGTAATGAAGTTCAATCCAATAAATTAACAGTTACCGAGAGTTATCATTTATATACAATGAAACAGTGCTACCAAGAAAAAATTTGTCATGAAATGTACATTCAGCTTTCAACAATTGTTGCTTTTGTTGACTATTGTAAACTACAAGGGGTTATGTGATTTTGCAAGTTAATAAAATCCTATTGAATTTGTTATAAGATTGTTTAATTTTTCTTCTCTAGTCCCAAAGAAAGACTTAAAAAAAACATAGCTTCAGTTACATGAACAAATGTCAGAAATAAAACATTTGAAATGAAATACAAAATAAATTGCTGATCAAACTTAAGATCTAGTTTGTTACAGAAGTATTCAATGCTGTACTGCATTAACAGCTTAATACTCAACGCCGTCTCCTGGATGAGCTCTTGGACCTAAAAGACAGAAATGACAGAAATATGTCAAACATGCACCCACAGTAGGTTGTCAAACATACAGAATAAAACCAGTAAGGTTACCCACCTCTTAGGGCCCTTCACAAAGCACCAGTCCACATTTATTTTCTGACCAAGAATGTCCGCTCCATCCAGAGCTTCTCGTGCTGCAGCTGCTTCCTTGTATGTTTGGAACTCTACCAAGGAATATCCCTGTCGACAACAATTATGACTATGTCCAATTCTCACAACACAAAGAATGAACAAGATGAGCATTTGACCATACCTTCAAAAAACCTGTTCTCCTGTCCAAGTTCAGATGAATATTCTTTATTTCACCGAATTCTGAAAACTTGTCGTGAATGTCATCTTCTTGGGCCTCTTCATGGACCGACGTCACAAATAAGATCCATCCTTCAACAGCTGCAAGCAGTGAGACATTGAGATCAAAATGACAATTTAGGTGGATGTTAGGCGGTCTGATTTTGTTGGTATCAATCAAATAAAGACAGAGTTAAAGGTATCCATACATCTTTGGGGTCCTGGCTCTCCATTGTCGTCATCTGTTTCCATGGTCTCATAGTTGCGGATGTCTTCCCTTGCTGAATTTTCCGGACCAAAACCACGACCCTTGCGCTTTCGTGCGCGCCCTTTCATGCGGGCGATACCCTCTGCAGTGGGAAGAGCAAAATACAGAATAATTGGTCAGACGTAACTTAACCTCACTAAAACATGATTACAGAATTAACACACAATCCGCGACACTTAGAATCGAGCTCATCTCGTGACCGCGATTGCGAGCCCATTCCTTTAGGGAGAAAAGGCTAAAACCGTAAATAACAGGATAACAATTATCTGAACCGTCTCGCGCAACGCCGGCCCGATAGCAAAATAAAATGACAATACTTGCCATCTCCTTCGTCGTCCACCTCAAACTCCTCGGCGTTCTCAATGTCCAAAACGTCAGCCATGGTCACGGCGGATTTGGAGAGGGAGGAGAAGGACTGGATACCGAACCCGATATCTATCCACCCGCAGCTCAGTGAATTTCGCGACACGGTTTCGTGGGTTGTGGTTGTGTCGAACCGCGCGGCACTTGTTATTGGTTTGTTTTTTCGGAGAGTAAGCTGCGGGTGCGCTCTAGAAGAGAAGGAAGGAAGGCACAGAAGGAAGGAACAGAAGAAACCGAACAACGCTAGCGAACAAGGACCACGGGATTGCTAGCGCTGCCTACCGGCTATAGCGGCAAGCTAACGGAATGTGTATGTGTCGTGTCTGGTCGTGTGTCGCCTCTCCATGTCCTCCAGGTGTCGCACCATTGTGTCAATGTGGTGTCAATTTCATGTGAAGGGGCACTCAGCCAATAATGAAAGATGTTCTTTTAAAAATTATAATTTTGTAAAAAACTTTCTACTTTTGGAAGTAGCACATTAACATAATTAGAGAAAGACTAGACAGGATAGTAACAGATTTTTACTACGCAACAACAAAAATAAATCTTTGTTTTTTTTTAACTACGGACAGTTCATAGGTATATTTTAGGGGGTACATTGTAAGTCAAGGTAAATTAACATTAACAGTTACAGTGACAATCAGGATCCAAAGATGGTTTGCTTTCAAAGAAACATACCATAATACAGTTATAAAAGAAAGGGATCACATTCAACCCTTAAATTTCATCAATAGGATGATATTAGTGTTTGTTTTAACACATTATTATAATTATATAACAACTCAGATTTCTGTACAAGAAGAGTGCTTATGCAGGAAATGTTTAATAGTAGCAGCCATACTGCAGAACACTTAAAGTGTGCTTGCTTTTTCTTCTTTTATTTTTGTTATAATTTGGTGGTAGTATTCACTGAAAACTGCCAGATTGTATTGATATATACGAACTATTGAACCAGTAACAGAGAGAAGTTCAGATCGCAGAGAACTCATGCCAGGAGGTACTTGTTTTGGAATATTGGGTGCTGAAGATAAAGCCAAATGTAAAAATTCATTTGTTCGTTCCCCTAAAGAGAAAATAAAACATGGTTTGAAAAATGTTTTACAATATGGGCAATAATTTCAAACAAGAGGCTTAGGTACTTACTGACAACCCTGCGCACATTGTGGTCTGGTAAATAGATTTCTTGAATCAGTTCTGTCAAAGCCTGTTCAAAGTTGTCATCTAGTTCCAAAACTGGCCCAGATTCAGTTCCTTCATTGACGTACTTTTTCACAATGCTTGAAGCCTGCACAGCAATGTTTGGAAGACAGCTCTTCAGCTCCCTGAGCAAAATTCACAAAACTATGAATGACCTATCCAAACCACAGACACACAATTATTTAAGGTGGCAAAACTCACTCATCAGTTCGAACACCCTGGAGAAGAACTCCCACATCCTGGAGTAGCTTTTCCTTGAAAGATGTACTTTGCTGCAGGGCAGG
Source organism: Megalurothrips usitatus (assembly GCA_026979955.1). Classification (NCBI taxonomy): domain Eukaryota; kingdom Metazoa; phylum Arthropoda; class Insecta; order Thysanoptera; family Thripidae; genus Megalurothrips; species Megalurothrips usitatus. Next base: position 7,792,898 of record CM049604.1, on the reverse strand, counting down.
CCTGCCCGCTCGACACAATGTCACTAAGAGTACCGTACCAGATATAATTAATTGTTGTAGACGCCGGCCCAAATCTCTGTGTCTCACAGAGTCCATAAGTACAGTCTAAGGAGGAAATAGAAAAAGTAAATATAAAGGCTTGGCTTGCCTGGTACATTCCACAGAACTAAATTTTATCATGAGTACCTCAGGAAATTCCTCCTCAAGATTCCATTCAAACAATTCGAGATATGCAGAGAGTATGATGTCCTTGTCTGAACCATTAGGAGTGTTCTCAAGATGTCGCTTCAGCCACTTTTTTGTGTTGGTTAAGGTCTCTGTACATACAAAAAGCAAAACAGACAAATGTTACCAGTTTCTTACATTTCATAAATTCACACACCAGGAAGGGGAAAAAAAACTAACCAATTCCACCTTGAAGAGACAATGCTTCAGCAAATTTTGTTTTCTCGTAAGTCACACTTTGTGCCATCAGCCTAGACCGCACCATTTGAATTTCAAAGTTAGCTAGGTCTAATCTCATTAGTGTGAGGGTCTGAAAATAAAATTCCACATAGCATTAAGATAGTTTGTGATTCTGAATTACATTGATTTAGACTGAGAAATTAGAAGAAAACTTTTAAAAGTTTGACATGCCTCCAGCACCCCTCTAAAGATTTGAACTGAATCAGTCATACTCTTTAACTCCTGAATTTTTTCATCTCGACCTGGCGCACAGATTTTTCCCATGAAGTTGATGATGAATTGTGCGTATCCCTGGATGAAAAGAATCACACAAAAATATGCTGACTTGAGTTACATTGCACTGAAAATGACCATTCTTATTAGAAGCATGCTAAGATTTGTTTAATTCACTGACCAAAAAATCCAAAGCATTATTTTCAGCTTGTTGTTGTATGAATGGAATATCAATCATTTCATTTATTTCCTGCTTCAGTTTTTCATGTTGAGGGTACAGCAAATCCAGAAGCATCTACAAGCAACAAAAATAAAGGTATTGCATAATTTCTTTTTTTTTTAAATTCAATAAAATTGGCAATTATTTGTCAAAAAAATATCTACAAACCGTTTTGACCTCCTCTAAAAGGTTCATAGCACGAGTGTACACTGGTGGATCCGAGCCAAGCTCCTCTGTGAGAAAATCCCAAAAGGCTCTATGCATAGCTTCCTTGACAGCTTTCTGAAGACTACACAGGAAAAAAAATTAAGCTTACAACTAAAGAGTCTACCTACCAACTAACTTATACTCAATCACACAAACCTGTTTTCAGGAGGTTCAAATGGGGCTAGCTTGAAATCCTTATTAACAGCAATTTCATGGAACAGCTGCATATCTTTCAAGCCGTTGGCTGCAGACATGATATCATCCATTGTCACAAATTGTGGAGGGGATGGTGCAATACTTGACAGGCCAGTCTGTTGAGGTGCCTTTATTGGTATTGCTGTGCTTCTAAAATTCAAAGAAATCTGAAATTAGAAGTGCCCTTGAAACCCTCCAAACACAAAACCATACAAATCACATACTGTGTTTGTGATGAACTAGGAGATGTGGAGGAACCTGGGTCCCCCGGTGAATCATTCTCTTTGTCTGGAAGATGATTGCCTTGCGGTTTATCTCCCATTTCAAGAGGCCTGAACATGATACATTAGGATACAAAAATCAAAACAATGCAATTAAAAATAGGAGGTGTATTCAAGTTCTGTGTGGGGGAAAAACGAGGGCAGCAGCTATTCAAAAATAGATCTAACCCCAATACTTGGCCATATTATTACACAAGTATTTTGTCAGGGCTTGAAAAAGCATAATTGCTTCTGAGGAGAATGAGCAAAGCATGGATCTAGTGCAAAAATCGTTTGCGCAAATAGTATGAAGTTTATTTGGATTATGAAGTAAAGTGGGCAGAGTAGAGTTAAAAAAAAATTACAGTGTCACTGGAGAAAGCAGCAGAGTAAAAGATGCAGTTCCTAACGAACCACTGCAACGCCGAAGACACAGCAACAGACGATACGTCACTCACTCTAAATGCGTATAACTTGGTACAAATCACTGGAATTTCAAAAGGTTTTGCCAAACGCAGCCGTCCGTGTTCGGCCTTCTCTCTTCCTGTTCCTGGACCGAGACGGAAGATAAACAAACATCCGCCAGCCTGCCCAACCAAATTTGAAGTCGTACGCCCGCTCAATTTTTCATACTGTCCGGGGTGAGGGGGCGGAGAGTGGGGCGTATCTGTTATTCGCAGTTCGCATTGCCGTCCCATCTTTTCTTTGCTTTTCCTCCCCCCAGCTGTGAATAGTTACTTCGGAGGCGAGGGTTGAGGTTGAACTTGACTTTAACACTTTCTGCTCTCCGTCTCTGCAGTGGACTCTGGTGGAAGGGCGAAAGGTGTGAATGTGTCTGTGATAAAACCTCGCTCGAACGATGGCACTCTTCGTCCGCTCCTTGCCGCGCGTGGGAGGTAAGAATTGTGTTTGTAAAACTGGTACAATTTAATACGGCGCTCTCGGTGCCCGTCCCGTACTTGTCAAGATGTACTTTGACCGTGGACAATCGGTTTTGTCGCTGATCGAAGGTCGACGGAGGATTAGCCTGCACCACACTTCCGAGCTTACTGACATTTATAGTGCAGTGAATATTGAACTATTCTCTGGCGTTTGTACATTTTTTTCTCTCAAGCCGCTTCGGCATTTGAGTGGTTACCGAACTCTGAATATGGGTAGCTGTGGAGGTTATGTGTCATAGGTATCATATGTCAGGCTGGATAGGGTGATGTGGAATTTCCCCATGACAACTCATGTGACCTTTTTGGACTTAATGATAATACGTTGCAATGTCATTGAATTATCTCCAAACTTTTGCATTAGTGTCATCGGCTCAAGTGTACATTTGTCTGTGGTTAGTATAGATAACTTCTGGGGCTCACAATGCTTAATTGATTGCACCGAGACCTCTTGCAGTAGCACAGAGCTTAATTTAGACCTCTTTTGATTATCTGGTTAATTAGTGAAGATCCTATTTTTGTCTATCAGCCCTCAGGCAAATAGGTGGAGTGAGGACCAACTACTCAGACACCCGCAAGAATTTAAAGCTGACTGCTGAAACGAAGGTGATAGTCCAAGGTTTCACTGGAAAGCAGGGCACATTCCACAGCAAGCAGGCAATCGAATATGGCACCAGAGTTGTTGGCGGCAGTACTCCTGGAAAGGGTGGCCAGAAAAACTTGGATCTTCCTGTTTTTAACACCGTGAAAGAGGTTTGTGAATTACCATTAACAGCCACCAGCTTGTACTTACCTTGTGTACCTGATGAACTTAAATATATTAGTACTTGCTGCATTTCTAGGCTCGAGATGCTGTTGGAGCGGATGCCACCTTCATCGCTGTCCCCCCTCCTGTTGGAGCCAAGGCCATCCTGGAGGCAATTGATGCAGAGATCCCTCTCATTGTTTGCATTACTGAAGGAATCCCTCAGCATGACATGGTGCGAGTGAAGCACCGCTTGCTTCGCCAGAATAAATCTCGTCTGATTGGCCCAAATTGCCCTGGCATCATCGCTCCTGAAAGGGTGTGTTGTGTTCCTTCTTTCTAACATTCAGTAAAATAGTAGTTGTTTAATCATTTTAATGTTATCTCCCATTCCAGTGCAAAATTGGAATCATGCCTGGCAATGTCCACAAACGAGGCAGAGTTGGTGTTGTTTCACGTTCAGGCACCCTCACATATGAAGCAGTTCATCAAACTACAAAGGTAAAACCATGTGCTTAGTGCAATGTCTGATTGTGCATTCTGAAAATTGTGGTTGCTGAGGTTAGTATGGTCATTGTCTTACTGTCTCTTTTGCAGGCTGGCCTGGGTCAGACTCTGTGCATTGGCATTGGTGGTGATCCATTCAATGGAACAGATTTTATTGACTGCCTCGAGGTGTTCCTTCAGGACCCTGAGACTGAAGGCATCATCCTAATTGGCGAAATTGGTGGAGTTCAGGAAGAAAATGCTGCTCAATACCTCATCGAGCACAACTCTGTGAGGGATCCTTAATGTTCAAGCTTCGCATGTTATGTTTTTCTGTTTTCTTCTTTCATTGTGGATGTTTGCTATTGTGTTCTTCAGGGCCCCAACCGGAAGCCAGTTGTGTCTTTCATCGCTGGTTTGACCGCACCACCAGGCCGACGAATGGGTCATGCTGGTGCTATCATCTCTGGAGGCAAAGGAGGAGCACAAGACAAGATCAATGCCTTAGAAAAGGTAAGTATTTTTTCTGGCACCCTTGTCATGGTTTTGTGTTTTGGCTAAACATGTATTATTTTTGTGTATAGGCTGGTGTGGTTGTTACAAGAAGCCCTGCCCAGATGGGGAATGAACTGCTGAAACTGATGTTGAAGAAGTGAAAACTTTCACCTCAAACCCTTCTTTTTCTCTTTCCACACTTAGTGAGCTTGTACAGTTAGTTACCAGTCACATGTTTTCCTGTAAATTTCATCATGCACAAGTTCATTTATATCAGATTTATCAAAACTCTAAAGACACACCACTTATATATATGCGTTTTCAGTCCATGACTAGGTAATCACATCTGTCACTGCCAGCTTGAAACTGTTGCCACCGAGATACATTAATGAGGCCATTCTGTCCATTGTGAAACCTTCTGCTTGTAAATATAACTGTTTCTCTGAATAATATACCTGTCTCTAAAGACTTATATTGTTAATTTATTTTTATTGTTGTGTATTATAATGCAATCGTTGTTTTACCAGAAGTTTTGTGGATGGCCTTGCTGATTGGAAGAAATGCTGAAATATAAATTGCCTCTTAAACCTGCTTCTTTATTTCTGATCCTTGTTTTCCCTCAAAATTCATCTTTGTGTGAATGGCCTTTGGCAGTGGCGTAACTAGAGCTGTTTAGTCTGTTCTTTTTTTTTCTTTCATGGATTTAATGAACAGCTGTCGTGAAGGGTCAAACCTTTAATTAAAAGTATAGCCAATGTGATTTGGTTACAATAAGTTTTGTCAAGAACGGCCAGAGGACGCAATCTTTAAAAATTACAGTTAAAGCATGAAACATGTGTATGTGGGACCAAACATGTTTATAGAAGTAAAACTGTAGGGCAGTGTTGTACTTACTCTACAGCAAGGAAACAAAATACCATACAAAACAGGAGCATAGAATTTGTAAAATTGTACCATGCTCTGCTGGATGGATACGAATTACAATGCAATGGTCTTTAAATTAAAGGTGCGGAAGTTAATGAACATATGGAAAATATGTTAATAACGCGATTAAAATACTGGAGTGCAAATGAATGCAATCTCCCATGTACATTCAGTTGCCACTCCCTGTACACCCATCGTTTGAAAATCCCTCGCTTGAAGTACATGTACAGAGCACAAAAAGGTGTGCGCAACAGAAGACCACAATATATTGAGCAGGGGAGGATTGAATTCATATGTGGGAAATTTGTTTTTGGATACGAACCACTTAATGTGCTTCTATGCAAAGTGACCAAAAGTTGAAGTGCATGTAGTAATTGGGAGAATAAGGAACAGAGTTCTAGTTTCCATACTGACACACCAGATAGTGAGCAGCTCATACTAATAAGTTCAGTTCACTTTTACACTTCAAAAGGATTTAGTCTAGAATCCACACCCTGTTTTCTTAGATTTATCGGCAATAAGGCCTGTATTGAGAAAGTCTATTTCGCATTTCAGGGTATTTCCTTGTACTCTCAACTTTCATCCCCAACCCTCGTTTTAGGCAAAAGTCAAATGTTCAAAGGAAGAATACAGCAACAACATCAACACTGAATAATCACAGCATATTTAACTTGGAATCATGCAAAGAAAATTACAAATGAGTTTTGGTCAAAATACCATCCCGTCTCCAACTGCCTTACAAAGGTTGCAAATACCCTATAATAGGCCATTTTTCGTCTAAATAAAGCATTTTCGCAATTCTGAAAAAACTGCATGATCATGCTGTTTGTACAAGTTCCACAAACTTCTTCATTTTATCCTGCATCCCAGAATACACAGAAACAAACCTGGCTCATTAAAACTGGTACAAATCGGTTGAAACATGTTAAAAGTTTCACGGCTGATACTATCGATAATAGTTTGGTAATACATATACAAGACAAAGGAAAAATTTCAAATCATATTACCTTCTTAAAATTTTTACAACATAAAACATATTTTCATTTTCCCATCTTTCAGGCTGAATTTGTTGAAACTACAAAAGTGCATTTGTTTGACCTTCGTGTGCTTTTGTCAAGCATTTGAATCATCAAAATAAATAATTTTTTACAACTTATACTTACTCTCAAACATTACACATATCACAAAATAATCCGACAAGAGTTAAGCGGGATCTCTCATGGTTACTAGTGGAGACACATTGACAGACAGACAAATCCTCAGACTTTACAAACTCATGATGATTTATGCATTCTCTCTGTTTAAGTTTCAGATAGCTAAGTACCTCTGTAAGAAAACAGCTCTACTGTTTAGCAACAGTGGAAGCTTTCCCATCTTTTCATGTTTTTTTTTTTAAAAACTGCTTGTACAAAAAAAAAATTAATGGAGTAAAATTTAAGATTGATTGTAGTCATTCAAATCTGTAAAAAAAAAAATCCTATCCTGACCCTTTTTATTTTCACACTGCTGCCGTCCTAGGGGTAAAACCCTGGTGTGGACTAAATTTGGTGTGGCATCATAGAGCAAGTTTAAGGTAAAGAAGATTCTAGTATTTTGAGCAAAAGTATTTAGAAGTGATCAGACATCATCAGTATTATTTTCAACTGTTGCTGGGTAAAAAAAAAAGCTCTGAAAGCAAGAACCACTCTTCTGAAGAGAAAGCTTTCTTTCTAAAGTCCGATACATAATCTCAAACATGAGCTATACTCCGCACCCAGTGACAATAAATTTCCTTTTTGAGCGAAAGCTTGACATATTATACTACATACTGCATTTCCATTGTCATGTAAAGTTTCTACACGAGGAGAAATAAGGACGGTTTAATGCAAGAAATGTTAAATTTGTATCAAGATAATATGTCTTCCTAATAAAATGGTATTCAGGTCCTTAAATGATTGTAGTAGAAGCTTCAGCAGATTCTTTATAATTAACAACACCTCCTGAATGAGCACATTCCAAAGCAAAAATCGGATGGAACTTTGCCATACACCCCCTTTAAATTTTTGTCGAAAGAGATTTTTATTTGTTTACACCCATTTTTGATGCTGATATGAAGAATCATCATTCATTTCTTAACAACAATGCCATGAACTGAATCAATTTTCCTCTAAAGCTTTTTGACATGTGGCATGCAAGAGAACGTCTGGGGACACACAGAAGGGGAGGGAACTCAGGAAGTAAGGTTCATCACGGTTCAGTGATTGTTCAGCAACAACAGGCTTTAGCAGAATATAAAGTTGTAGAATCCTTAAAGCATTGTTCTGACAGTTGAAAGGTGTCGCCGATTCTGCCCTGCTAATCCTATGAAGCATTTCTCACTCCCATTGAGAATAAGTCTGAATGCAAAAACTGAACCAACAGTATTTGGCCTGATTTCTTAAGATTATCATGTATAAGTTGACTGAAAGTTGGACTAATAAAATGCAAATTAAGGACAATCTTTACTTCCTCTTTTTATCACAGACAAGTGTATAAGAGAGACAAATACAAAACGATAACTTCATCAAATACACGATGTTTTGATGACAACTTTTTACAGGGCACCAGTCCTCAGCCATGCTCCTAGAAGCTAGGAGTTTGATAACGACAAACAATAAAATACATTGAAATTAAATGTTTTACACTCTCCATACATTACATAAATATTTACAATCACTGCTTTTTCGCTCTATAGGTTACAATCTAGAAATGGCTACAAGACATTAAGTTGAACTCTGACTCTAGTTTAATTTCAACAAAGAAACCATAGACAAAAGAAGTATATAAGGCTAAGAACAATGTATACGTACACCAAAATTTTATATCTCCTAAATAAATTTCTTGCTCCAACAACCACGCAAGCAATTACATTTTTAACCATTCAAAAACTAGTTTTGGCAATCCTCACAACCATATCACACCACACAGTCCAGGCAAGTTCATAAAAGAGGAGAGCATAAATTCATGAAGCAAATACCTTCTATAAGTATCTAGAACCTGAAACTGAAGAACATGTTTTGCTGATGATGGGAGGAATTTGAGGTCAAAACGGGCTACTAGTCCTCCATGCGCACCCATATTTTTTTGATCAAAATATTTTATTCTTCATGCTAGATCTATTTTTTATGAAGCAAACCCACATGGAGCTGACATCTAACTGGCAGAAATTTTGACACTTGTTTCACACTAAATGTTAAAATTATTGTTTCCATCTTCATGTAGTTGTAAGTTTCCAGCTTTCATAATTTATAAGACTGAAAAGAAAAATACCAAGGTACATGAGAAGAGTAAAGAGTCACTAGATGTCATTTTAATCCTTACAATCAATGAGTGTGGACCCAAAATGAACCCAAAAAATGGGCCTGGGGATCAAGACAATTGTAGCATAGACCTGCGTCCTCCTTGGATTTAGCAACATACAAGAAATTTTGAAGTATTTCTGAGCAAAAGGCTGTGAATATATCCAGCCACAAAACTTCAGTATGACACAAGGACAGTAAAGCTCCGTTTAAACTAATTAAAATTAGTGGTATAACAACAAATAAGAAAAAGACTGTAGGGGGAATATCGGACACCACAGTTAGCACCACTATAGCTGGCCGTCATAAGTCAAGGAACATTACCAGATCAGTCAGGGAAATTGTCATCAGTACTTTCATCCAAACATATGGATCACATATAATAAAGACGACAGCAAATAGCACATGAAGAAATGTTCATCTTCAAACACTGTAGAACATAATGCATTACATAATCCATGGTATATAAATACTTGGATAGTAATTAACAAAACAAGTCCATTTCACACCATCCACATAACATGTTTAGTGTGGAGGTAGTGGTTCCACCTCCACCAACAGTATGCTCAGTTCACTTAAGACGTTGGGTGATGTTAGCCAGTGCTACAGCGAAGGCTTGCAGAGCTGAGAAGGGGTACTGGAAGTCGAGGGTGTAGGCATTGGTGTCAATGCGACCAAACTGCATCACCTGTAAGAGAAGGAGGAAAACGCAGTCAGCATGGTGATCAAACAGGGTCGACACAGGCTCAGTCCCCGAAGTGCCAAAAGCCAAGAACTAACCTGCTTGTTGAGGAACTCGATCTGGAAGTTCTTGGCCGACTCTTGGGTAACCCGGCCGCCAAAGTCAAGCTGGTACACCTGGCTATTTTCGTTCCACATGGGGGCCTTGTTGTGCATGATGAACTGCAACTGCCGCGGGTGGGCGGACTCGTCTACGGCATCCTCCTCTTTCCCCTTGCTCCTCTTCTTCTGCTTCAGCTGCGCACACGAAAGCAGGGCGTTGTGCACGTAAGGTATCGCGATCGTCCCTCCCATCGACACTTATCCTTTACCGACCACCCCGCACTAGAGTGACTCTCCTGCCGGAAGTCGAACCCGCGGCCTGCAGGCTCCGCTGCGCGCTCGCTACCCCGCACCCACAGGGGCCCGCCTTCCGGCTTACCTTCTGGCGCAGCTGAGCCTTCTGAAAGGACTCGAGTGTGCTGTACTGGTGGGGTCCGATGGCGGCCAGCAGCGTCGCCTCGTCGCTGGAGGCCTCGTCCGCCTCGCTCTTGTTGCGGCGCCGCCGTCGCAGCAGCGGCGAGTTGAGGATGCGCTGCCTGCAACAGGAACATGACGAGCACGGCGGCGGTGAGGGGCGCCTGGAGGGACTCAGACGGTCTCCTAGAGAGACTCAGAGGGTCTCCTACAGAGACTCAGAGGGTCTCTCTGAGTCTCTCTAGGCGCGACTGCAGCCCGAAGTCGCGCTGCCTGTGTGCCCGGCGGCTTCTCCTACCTGATGGGCGACGAGGACAGCGTCCGCTTGGGGGTCTTCTTGACGGCGGCGGGGCTAACGGGGGTGCTGTGCGGCTGCCGGTCGGCGTCGGGGTCCCGGCCGGGGTCCCGGTCGGGCGACAGGATGGGCTCCGCGTCGCCGTCCTTGCTCTTGGCCTTCTTCTTCCGGCGCGGCCAGTCCATGAGCGGCATCTCGAACAGCTTCTTCTTCCTGGGCGGCAGCGGCACCTCCGCCGCCACCAGCGGCGCGAACGGGCTGCTGCGCTCCTCCTCGGACGGGTCCGGGTCGAGGTCGCCGTCGGCGGCGTCCGGGTCCGCGGCCTCGGACGGCAGCGCCGGCGTCCGCCGCGAGCACACGGCCTCCGGGGGCATCTTGACGAACATGACGCCCTCGTCGGCCTCGCACACCACCTGGATCGTCTCCTCCAGCTCGCGCTGCGTGCGCGCCCGCGACGACTTCTTGGACGACTTGCCCGCCCTCGGCGCGGGCTCCTGGCCGGCGGCCGGCGTCCTCCGGGGGGACGCGAGGACGGCGGCGGAGCACGGCGCGAACAGGGAGCCGGCCTGCTGCAGGGCCTGCAGGGCTTGGTCCGCGTCGGACCGGACGGGGCTGCGCTGCCGGCTGCTGGCGGATGAGCAAGAGCCGTCGTCCTCCAGCGTGGCGCCCAGCACGGGGCCCGAGTACAGCGCGGACCTGCCGCCGCTGCCGCCGCTGCCCAGGAAGGCGTCCACGCTCATGCTCTTGCTGCAGGACGGATGCGGCCGCTCGAACACTGCACGCAGTTAAATCAAACATCACCAAAATGCACAAAATTTTCGCAAGTTTACAAAATTAAATAAAATCGATCGCAATATACCGCAATCCAACAGACTGTAAGTGGTGCTGTGCTCACCGTCGTCCTCCCTGTTATCCTGGTCGCCCCTGGTGAGGACCAGCCTCTTCCTCGGGTGGGTGCCGACGGCGGCCTCGTTCAGGAAGCCCACGCTGATGGAGCGCACCGGGCCGATGCGCACCTCGCCCACCTCGTCGTCCACGTCGATGAAGTTGATGCCGGCGGCCAGCGCCGACGCGGCCGCGGCGCCCTGAAGGCAGAGGCATCGCGGGGGCCGCGGTGAGCACGGCGCTCGTCGAGACGCTATCGGCCGTCTCTCTCGCACTCGCAGACTCGCACCCACCTGGTCGGCGTACGGGTCCGCGTCCAGGTCATCCATGAAGGCCGGGATGTTGAGGTCCTCGATGTTGACGTCCGGGATGATGAGGTCGGGCAGGATGGCGTCCGGGTCGTTGAGGTCGCCGATCTTGTTGATCTCGGAGGGGATGCTGTAGACGGGGATGTGGATGCCGCCGGCCGCCTCGTAAGCGCGGCCGTACTGGTACAGGTGCCGGCCGCGGCCCTCGCCGTCGTCGTCCTCCTCCGCGGCCGCCTCCCGGCCGCCGCCGCCCCGGACGCTCAGCTGGCCGAACTGGTATGCGACGTGGTGCGCAAGGACGGCGTCGTGGTGGTGGTGGCTCATGGTGTTCTTGACGCGCTGCACGCCGTCGTAGTCCACGGGGGTGACGGGCGTCTCGACGAGCACGGGGGCGACGCCGATGCGTGGTGACTGCAGGGCGGGCACGGCGCGCTGCCCGCCGGCCTCGGCCAGCACCTGCGCCTGTACCTGGATCTGCGTCACCTGCGGGAACTCGTCCTCGAAGGACTCTGCCCGCGCCAGGGCGGGTACCCCGGGGACCCCGGGGACGGTCCCCGAGGAGCCGGCACCCGGCGTTGCGGCGGCCCCGGAGGTGGAGCCGCGGCGCGGGGACTGCCGCCGCGCCGAGGACGAGCTCCGGCGGTGCGGGGAGCCCCGCTGCGGGGAGCCCCTCGGCGAGGACCCCCGGTGGTGGTGGTGGTGGTGGTGGTGATGATGGTGGTGGTGGTGGTGGTGGCGGCTCGTGCCGGGCTCGGGCGCCGCGTCGTCCGGCTGGTCCGCGGCCAGCGCCTGGGCGGCCTGGGCGCGCGCCACCTCCGCGGCGTGCGCGTGCGCGTGCGCGATTGCCTGCTGGGCGTGCGCGGCCGCCAGCGCCGCGTGGTGGGACTCGTAGCGGTGCCGGTGCGTGTTGCTGAACAGGTAGGGCGCCTGGCCGTCCGCGCCCCTCGGGGGTCGGGGCGGGCCACCGGCGCCGGCGCCCGCCAGCCTCGGCCTCTGCGCGGCCTCCTCTGCGAACCGAACGGTGCCGGGGTGAGGGTCCGCGGAAGCCGCGGACGCCGCGGACTCCTCGGCGGGGAGGTACTCACGGCCGGCGGCGTCCACCTCCTCCACGGCCCCCGCCGCCGCCCCCGCCGCCGTGGCCGCGGCCGCGATGGCGGCGGCCGTCGCGGCCGGCGACCGCGCCTTGGGGTTGAGGGTCTTCGGGGCGGCCAGGCCGAAGATGATGGGCGGCGAGGTCTCGTCGCGCAGCTCCGTCATGCAGAGCGTCATCTGCCGCGGCTGCAGGTGCAGCAGCGACGTCTTGTACGTGATCTGGCCCAGCACGGCCGGCATGCCGGGGCCCTTGAGGCCGATCACCTTGAACCGCGTGCCCCAGATGTTGGACGTGACCTGCACCAGGTTCTCGCTCTGGAAGAGGAAGACGGTCGTCATGACGCTGCGCACGGTGCTCCGGGGGCGCTTCTCTGGGCGCGGCGCGGCTCACCTCGTTCAGGGAGTCCTTGTAGGCGAGCTCGGGCGGGATGTTCCTGGGCGCGTAGCGGCTGCGGAAGTGCCTGCTGCCGGGCCCGCGGTGCCCCGGGTGGTGGCTGCGGCGCCGGCCCAGCCGGGGGCTCACGCACCCGCCGTCCTCCTGGCTCGAGTCCGAAGACTCCTCGTCGCCGGCGGGCCCCGGCGGCGGGTACGGCAGGTGCAGCGACCCCGGCCCCATGAAGCCCAGCCGGGGGTCGTCCGCGGGCGCATCTGTGGCACACGCCGAGTCACATTCCAGACCGCACACTCCACGCCACACGACGGGCCGCACGTCGGGCCGCGCGCCGCACTACTCACTGATGTCGTGGTTGGGGTCGTAGATGACGAACTCGGGCCGGATCTTGCTGGTGCGCTTGCCCTTGAGCAGTGGCACCAGCCCGCCCAGGTACTCGAGGTAGAGCGTGTACGACGTGCCCTGCGACACGTTGGACTCGTCGCCGTGCCGGATCATGGTGCAGTGCAGACGCACCTGGCCGCGCGGCGGCTTGCTGACGAAGTCGCGCAGCGGGCAGTCCTCGGGCACGCAGCACTGCCATTCAAAGAGTGAAATTGGAAATTTTGAATTGAACATTTTGAAATTAAAATAAAAATTAATTTAAAAAGATCATTTTGTTAGAAACTCAGTTAGCGGCGACTCAATTGAAAATTTTGAAAACGTTTTAAATTAAAGATTTGGAAATTGAAACTTTTGAAATTGGAATCTTTGAAATAGAAAGTTTACCCGGATGGTCTGCGCGAAGAGGCTGGAGATGAGGTGCTGCATGCGGCAGGGGATGGGCAGGGCCGCCAGCTGGGGCTCGCCGCGGCTCAGTGACGCGTGGATCTTGAGGCGGCACAGGTGGCTGAGCGAGGGGATGCGGCGGCACACCCACGCGATGTGCACCTGCGGGCCCGTGGCCACGAACAGGCGCTTGTCGTTGTGGCCCCACGTCAGCGCCGTCACCGGCCACTGCGGATAGCCGGATAGCGGCGTTAATGACAGAGATCTGGCCGAAGCTGAGCATAGCCGAAATGGAAAGCCTTCCTCGAATAGCCGGGCTCGGGGCCCGTTACCTTGGTGCAGGGGATGTTGATGCTGTAGAGCAGCACGCCGCCGTCCGTGTAGAACTTGAGGGTGTTGCGGTAGTGCGGCGGGTGGCCGGCGCGCAGCACCGTCTCCTTGGCGTCCCAGCCCGCCACGGCCAGCAGCTCGCCCGCGTTGCTCCACTCCATGTGCAGCGGCGACTGCAGGCCCGTCGGCAGCTCCAGCGGCGCGGGGTCGTCGTAGCGCCGCATGTAGAGGATGCTGCCCGTGTCCAGCGCCACGGCCACCACGTACGCCCGCCCGTCTGCCGCGCCAATACCAAACATTGTTCACATTTTTTATACTTTTTTACATTTTTGACACTGTTTGACACTTTTTGGCACTTTGACATTTTTGACACTTTTTGACACTTTTGTTTCTTTAGACGATTCTGACACTTGGACAATTTTTTATTTAAAAAAACAACAACAAATATTTTTTTTAAAGCGATGATTTACTGACCCGTGTGCATCATGTTGGAGCGGTCGCCGTCGTCGCCCTCGTCCATCCGGAACTTCTCGCAGGACCAGGCCATGCCGGTGATGCAGCGGCCGCCGCCGATCGACACCTGGGAGACCATGGCGCCGTTCACGTCCATCACGATGATGAGTCCCGTGTTGGTGCCAAAGTACACCTGCGCACACAAATTTTACATTTTTCACTGATTTTCTCCCTTTCCTTTTGATGCGAGGAACCGTTTCAGTACCGGCCCACCAATGACGTCTTAGAGCGGCTGTGGTGGAAACCGGCTGGAGCGGCGGCACCACGTGCGCCGGAGGGGGAGGGGGCCGCTAATCCACGACCGTGGCCTCCGGGGCCTCCGCGGGGCGGCGCGCGCGCACACGTGCCGCGGCGTCACGCGCCCGCCGCCGCGTCGGAGGCCGCGACTCCGGGGCGTATCGTGGACACGTGTCGCGTGTCGCCCGCCACCCCTGCAGCGCCGCCGCGCGGGCGCGACCCGGGGGGCGCCACTCCCCCGACAGCCGGTACAGCAGGACAGGAATCCGCGCCCGTCGCGAGCGGGAGACAATACAACGCCGCGTCTTTGTCACGAAAACCTGCCAGGCCGAGGCGGGCGAACACTGAGATGTCAAATGTGTGCGCTTCTTATCTGAGGCGTGCGAATCCGTGTTGCTGCCGGGATCCGCCGGGTCGCCGCACGATACAGGAGCGGCGCCGGCGGCGGCGCCGGCGGCTGGGACAGTCCGCCGGGAGACGCCGCGCAGCACGTCGGCGACGCGGCCACGATCACCGAGGGCGCCACCATGATCGCCGACTTCTACGCCGGGAAGACGGTGCTGCTGACGGGGGCCACGGGCTTCGTCGGGCAGGCGGTGCTGGAGCGGCTGCTCCGCTGCTGCCCGGCGGTGGCGGCGGTGGTGCTGCTAGTGCGGCCGCGGCGGGGGCGCGGCGTCCAGGAGCGCGTCGACGAGCTGCTGGCCGGGCCGCTGTTCGCGGCGGTGCGGCGGGCGCGGCCCGACGCGCTGCTCCGCGTGCGCGTCGTGGCCGCCGACATGGAGAAGCCGGACCTGGGCCTGGCGCCGGCCGACCGCGCCGCGCTGGCCGAGCTCGCCGACTGCGTAGTGCTGCACGCGGCCGCCTCCGTCAAGTTCGACGCGCCGCTCGCGGCCGCCGTGGCCATCCACGTCCGCGGCACTCAGCGGCTGCTGCAGCTGGCCGGCGGCATGCCGCGCCTGCGCGCCTTTGTGCACGTCTCCACGGCGTACAGCCACTGCGACCGGCGCGAGGTGCGGGAGCAGCTGTACCCGCCGCCCGCCGACCCCGTCGTCGTCGTGCAGGCCCTAGAGCAGGCCGACGACGACTACCTGGAGCGGGTGGCGTACCGCGCGCTGCGCGACCGCCCCAACCTCTACACCTTCACCAAGGCCCTGGCCGAGGCCGTGGTCGCCGCCGACGGTGCCGGCATGCCGGTGGCCATCGTGCGACCCTCCATCGTGTCGGCGGCGGCAGGGGAGCCCGTCCCCGGCTGGGTGGACAACGTCAACGGCGCCAGCGGCCTGCTGGCGGCGGCCGGCACAGGTCTACTGCAGAGCGCGCACTGCCGCCAGGACAAGGTCATCGACCTCCTGCCCGTGGACCTGCTCGCCAACCTGCTCATCCTCGTCGCCTGGAAGACGGCCACCGGCACGCCGCCGGCCGCCGAGATCCCCGTCTACAACTGCGTGTCCGGCGCGCAGAACCCCGTCACGTACTCGCGCGTGGGCGCCCTGGCCAACAAGTGGGCGCGCGCCAACCCGTTCAGCGCCGCCGTCTGGTACCCGGACGTCCGCTTCACGCCGTGGCGGGGGCTGCACGCCGTGCGCGCGGCCGCCTTCGAGGCCACCGTCGTGGCAGCCACGGCCGCGTGGTCGCTGGTCGCCGGCCCGCCGGGCCCCGGCCGCGGCCAGGCCGCCGCGCCCTTCGGACAGCTGCGGCGCATGCTGGCCTGCCTCGAGTACTTCATGACGAGGCAGTGGACCTTCACGGACGGCAACGTGCGCGCGCTGCTGGAGGAGCTGCCGGCCGCGGACCGCGCCGCGTTCCCCGCCGACGTCCGCGCCCTGGACTGGGACGCCTACCTGGAGCACTACATGCTGGGCGTGCGCGCGCACGTGTGCCGGGACCCCGCCGACACGCTGCCCGCCGCGCGCCGCCGCCACTGGTGGCTGCTGCAGGCGCGCCGGCTGCTCCGCGTGCTCGCGCTCCTCATCGCGGCCCGCATCGTCCTGGGGGGCTCCCGGACGGCGCGGAGCTTCCGGACCGGCGCCCGGCAGCGGCTCACGTCCTGGGTGCTCAGGACCGTGTGGTTCGTCGGCAACCTCGGGAAGGAGCCCCACTGACGGCGACGGTGGCCGAGCGTGCTCCCCGAGCTGCTGAAGGGGGCGGGGGAATACTCCGGACTTCAGGTCCATTCCTCAGATACCGATGTTTCCGCAGGAACGCCCAATAAATCCGAAACAGAGCGTCTTTGTCGGTGTCGTGTGTGGAAACACCTCGTCTGCACCCATTACAGACACTGCTGCCGAGCGCCCGCCCGCGGCAGGGTAGGCCGGCCCGCCCGACACGGCTGCGCCGCGGGCCCGCCCGGCACCGGCAGGCGCCTCCCCTCCCCACCCCCGTCCCTCACGGAGTACACGCTCACCTGCTGGTCGTCCGGGGTCCACACGCCGCTCGTGATGGTGCAGGGCAGGTTAAGCATGGAGGACCAGTACCGCTGACCCGCCACCGAGCCCACCAGCACGAAGCCGTCCTGCGGAGAAACAACAACCCTCCGATAAAAATGACGTGTTAAAAAATCTCTCTCTCTCTCTCTCCCTCTCTCTCTCCCCCTCTCTCTCTCTCCCTCTCTCTCTCTCCCTCTCTCTCCCTCTCTCTCTCTCCCTCTCTCTCTCTCTCCCTCTCTCTCTCTCTCTCTCCCTCACTCTCACCCGGTAGCAGATGAGCGCCATGCGGCCGTCGTGGCTCCAGGCGAAGTTGGTGACTGGTGTGTTTCGGTCGTTGATGAGCTCGACGGACCAGCGGCCCTCGTACTTGATCCACACGAAGATGATGCCCGAGCTGTCGCACGACGCCAGCTTCTGGTAGGGCTCGTTCCACCGCACCAGCACCACCTGCCGGGACACACGCGCGGTCACAAACCGGTCAAAAAAACAATGAAACAGTAAAATAATAAATAATAAAAATAATAAAAATCCATTTAAAAAAATTTGCCTTGATTTATTACGTCAAAAGAAAATTGTCGGCCACCAAAGAAAATGCCCCCTTCTCAGCCCACCGCCCCCCCCCCCCAAAAAAAAATCCTGGCCTGAGGTGACGCGCTGCGTGCCTCTTGACGCTCCGCTGCCGGGCCCCGAGACCCGCGCCGCGGTGTCTTGGGCCCGAAAGCGGCTCTGGCACGCGGCTCCACATGTCTGCGCGTCAAATCCCAAGACAAGTGTAGCGAGTGCCAATGCCGCTCTCGGGCACCTCCCTGGCTGGCCGCGCGGGCTGGCGGGTCGGTTTGTGGGCCGCAAGCTCCGCGGTTCGAGTCCTGCTGGCGGCGGTGGCTCACTCTTCTTTCTTGTCTGGTTTCGGTGGAGAGGTCTTGGTATCTTGGTACGTTGGTCACGCAGAGGCTGTGGAGAGGCACTCGGAGAGGCACTCGGGGAGCCTGCGCCTCTCCAGCCTCTCCTGCGTCTCTCTAGCACCGGCCCGCGAGTACCGGCTCGGACGTACCCCCCGCGGCGCGCCGGCGCGGCCGACCCCTGCACGGTCACTACGGGTGGGTATCGATTCCCGCGCGAAACTCTTTTTTCCCCCCATACCATCGCTCCTCGCAGCGGGGACGACGTTGAGGGGTGGGGGTGGGGGGGTGGGGGGGCTCCTCTATTTCGGTAGGCGGCACGCCGCTAGCGCCGCCCAGAAGAGCTCCGTAAACACGTCGCCCCGGGCGTGCTGGAGGCTCAAGGCCCCCCCCCCCTCCGGGCACCCACACCGACCACCGGCCAGCAGGGACGTCTACTCCCGACGACGACTCTGCTAATTATTCACTGAGGGCCAATAAGGGTGACCAACCCTATCCGCAAAACCCAATATCGCATTTTCGCGGAAAGTCAGTTGTTAATGAAAACAAAAATGTCAGCAAACTCGTGGCGGGTGGTCAGTCTCGGAGAAAGTTTCTTAAAATGCACTTTTTAAAAATCCGATTTAAAATACTGAAATTTTTGTAAAAAAAAAAGGATTTTTCTAGAAAGAAAAAGTTTTAAGAAACTACTATATTTGGGAAAACTAAAATTTCTAAAACGAAAAAGTAATTATAGAAAGGTCGAAACAAAAAGCGATGAAATTTTAAAAAAAAAATGGTATGAAACGAAATTCTCACGTGGGAGTGGTGGCCCCTGAGGTTGTAGTTGGTGCGGAGCGGCGAGTCGGCCGTCTTCTTGCAGTGGCTGGACGTGAAGGTGACGCCCACGAGGCCACGGACGTTGCCCGTCGCCAGCCACCCCTCCTGGTAGTAGCTGTGCCGGTTCAGCTTCCAGCTCTCGTCCTGCGCCGAGAACAGAAGCAGCAGCTAGAGTGTTGGGAAAAGTTTGTTGCCGTCGCGGCCCCGTGCTGCCGGCGGGCCACGTGTGTCCGCCAGCGTCCCCCCCCCCCCCTCAATCCACCATGTGGCCACCCAAGGCCAAATACCTCACACAGGGTAAAAGGGAAAAGAAGAAAAAATATATATCTTTCTCTTTTGCTCTCTCTCCCTCCCACCCTCTTTTGCTGTCTCTCTCTCGCTCTCGCTCGCCCTCTCTCTCTCTCTCTCTCTCTCTCTCTCTCTCTCTCTCTCTCTCTCTCTCTCTTTCCCTTGTCGTGTCTCTCGTTGAATCGGGGGTGTGAATATAAGAAAACGCCCCCCCCCCCCCCAAGGCCGGCCGCGACGACTCCAAGAAGGACAGAGCAGAAAGACACGACTTGTGTTGCGCCGCGGCCTCGGCGTCTTCGGCGTCCTCGCCGTGACGTCCTCGTCCTCCCTCCCGGCTGATCTCCGTCCTCTCGTCTCTCTCTCTCTCTCACTCACTTCTCTCTCTCTCTCTCTCTCTCTCTCTCTCTCTCTCTCTCTCTCTCTCTCTCTCTCTCTCTCTCTCCGCTCCTCACGCGCGCGGCAAAGTCCAGAAACATAAGTGGGACGCGGCGACACGCAGCCGCCGCCGCTTGTTTCCCCAGAGCTGACAGTGAGGTGGCGGGGTCGTGTGACGTCACAGGGCAGACGACCGCGGACACAGAAAACATTTACATTTTAAAACGAGACTTTGTTTGTACGTTTTTTTTTTGTTCCGAGAGGAGAATCGTGCTACCCCGCGCCACACGAAGGCCCCCCCCCCCCCCGCGCTCGAGTGCCGCACCGGCCGCCGTCGGCCGTCCTCGAGAGGGACGCCGATAGCCCTTGCGGTGGGGACCCCGAAGAGGGCCCCCTGGGGGTCACGCCGTGCGGCTGTGAACAGGTATCGACCCCGCGGCAGCCGCCGGACTGCATATCCGCTGGGGCTGCGGGGGCCTCGGCAGCTCTGTTTACCCCACGTGGGGACGCGCGGGGACGGGGGCCACCTGAGAGAGGCCTGACTCGAGTTTCAGACAACGAGTCAGATATTAGTTTCTTGATAAAAACAACAACAACAACAACAACATAACCGGGGAGGGGCGCCTGCCTCCGTCGCGTGCTGTCAGGGGGTGGGGGTCGTCCAGAAATTACGTAAAGGCTCGTCGCTCCGTCCTCGTCACACGTTAAGCGGACCGTGCGTGAGTGGGAGAAGGGAGAAGGACAGAAGCAGGGGAAGGGGGCCTTTTACGTAATATCCGGCACGGCCCCTCACCTCCAGGGAGGCAGCAGCATTGTCGGCGCGAATTACAGGAAAGCCATTAACTGTACAATGTCGCCGCCCTCCGGGGAGAGTGGCAGGGGCGGGACGAGGGGGGGGGGGGGGGGGGGGGAGGTCACGCGGGTCGTCCGCGGGGTCACACGAGGACACGCCACGCCCGACACACACACACGGCGGGTAACAAGTCTGCAAGTCATTTTTAGGCGGCCCCTTTAGGCACTCTCTCTCTCTCTCTCTCTCTCTCTCTCTCTCTCTTGCACAAAGGCCCTTTTCGATCGCAGCCACGCGGCTCGGGGTGCCCCCCGTGTGTCCGTGACCCAGACACCAGGCATGCAACACGGCCCGCTGTGTGGCCGCATCCTCATCTGCACCGCGATATGTTGTTGTCTCTCTCTCTCCCTCCTCCTCTCTGTCTTTCGCCACCTCTCACGCTCTCTCTCCCTCCACCCCTCTGTCTTTCTCTACCTCTCACGCTCTCCCTACCTCCTCTCTCTCTCTCTCTCTCTCTCTCTCTCTCTCTGTTTCTTTCCCTCCCCCTCTCTCTCTCCCTCCCTCTCTCCCTCTCTCTCTGCCCCCCCCCTCTCTCTCTCTCTTTCTCTCTCTCTCTCTCTCTCTCTCTCTCGCTCCGCCCGTGTGCTGTGCCGCGCGGCGCGCCTGTGATGCGTCGCATAGGCCGCACGCCCGCACGGCTGCACCGCGCCTGCCTACCCCCCAGGCGCCCCGGCCGCCCCGGCCCGCCCGCTGAGGACACGGCTCCCGACTCTCACGACAGGTGCATCAGCGCGCCCATGTTTCGCGTGTTTCGCATGTTTGCCGGGAGCTCTCCGCACGCTCCGTGCGGGGGGTAAACATCGCTAACATTACTCCCCCCCCCCCCATTACCACCACGGGACCACGGGTACGTCAGAACACTGCCACCGTCTGGAGGATTTACCCGTTCCGCGGGGAGGTTAAATGACCTTAGGAATATAGATTTGTTCGGAGGCAAAAATAAAGTTCACTATATATTTTGGTTGTGCAAGAAAGAGAGAGAGAGAAACAGATAATACTTAAATAGAATGAATACATTGAAAAATTATTATTATCATTGTGGTTTAGCAGAGTGCAGAATATTGGGCAAGGTAACGGCTGGACTCTGTCTGCCCCCTCTATCTATCTCTCTCATTCTGTCTCTCCCTCCCTCCCCCCCTCTCACTCAGACATACACACTGGGTCCTTGGCGAGTCACGCACACACACACACATACACACACACGTCCCTCCCCGTGTCCTGCCGTCCGCTCTGTACGATCCGTTATTGTGCGAATACTGCGAATACCACGGCGACCTTGCTGGGGCTGGCTGGAAATAAGCCCCCCGCCTCGGCCGCGCCAGCAGCAGCAGCACACACACACACATGTTTTGGTGGCCTTCTAACCTCTACGAGGTCGTCCTCACGGCCTGGGGCGGCCTGGAGTCTCAGGGGGCGGCCGCGGTCCGCTCGGGGGGCGACCCTCGGCGCGCGCCAGGCCCCCGACGGCATCCTCCGCGGCCGCGGGCCGCCCCCCTGGGCCCGGGGCCCGCGGTGCACGTCCCCGACGCACTCACCTCGGGCAGCTCGTCGGGCACCTTGCCCATCCATGTCAGGTTCAGGATGGTGCAGTCGCACTTGGCGTTCGAGTTGCGCTCGAAGTGGACGTTCATGGCGACGCGCGGGGTGGGCGGGGGCGTCGCAGGGTGCGGGAGGACGCGGCCTACATGGCCTCCGCGGCCAGCTCGGGGTCTGGGCTCATGGCAGGTGCAGCGCCAGCGCGAGGACAAGCCTCCAGGACGGGCTGCGACGGCGCTGCGGCGCTGCGGCGCTGCGGTGCGGAGCGGGACTGCCGAGTCGAGCCGAGCTCCGATCGGAGTACTTGAGGGCGGGCGCCGAGCGGCGGCGGCAGCGCTGCTGTCCAAGTATTGATTTTTATTGCGGCGCCGCCTTGTCTCAGTGACATTCCCGGCCACCCCTCCCAGCCGCCCACACGGCCACCCCCCGGGCCCCGGCCGCCCCGCCCCGGCCGCGGGCGCCACCCCTCGTCCCCCAGCAGCGGAACGGAGCCTAGCCTCGCGCGAGGCCCCCGCAGCCCCCGCAGCCCCCGTCCTCGGCACCGGGGACTTCCCCGTGTCGGCCGCCGCCGTCCAGCGGACGTCTCCACCCCGCCTCCGATATCAGCAATGGACGTTTTTTTAAAAAACGGATCACCAAGGATGGCGACAACATTTTTTTTCATCATCGCGGGCCTGAACGAGCAGGTTAATAAAGCTGGTGGTGGGGGCGGCGGCGGGCAGATGGCACCACTGCTGCCGCAGGCAATGGCCGCCGAGGCCGCGACGCGACGACGGGGACGCGATCAGCTGACCCGAATCCAGTCCGCTAGCTTGAGTGCAGTGCCAGTCCGATGCCCGGGTTATACAATGGCGGACGGAGGGCTCGATGAAAGGCGATCCATCCGGGACTCTGGCCGGTCGCTGAAGCGGTACGGCAGCACCGGAAGCCAGCAGCGGCGGCCGGAGCACCTCATCAAGCACGTCGTGTGCAGGACGGATACCCTGCAGGGCCTGGCGCTCAAGTACGGCGTGACGGTGAGTCAACACAGTCTGTGAGGTTAGGTTCCGCTCCGGGGCCGCAGCGGAATAAACACCCTGTCGGGGGGCGGGTCGGTCTGTGGACCCGGGCGGCACGGGACGGCTTGGACCGTGCCCCCCGGGGGACGCTCGGGGCGGCCCCGAGGCCGCCGCCGAGGCCGCCGCCGAGGCCGCCGCCGCCGTCATGTAGGTTACGGTAGTGCACAGTATTGGTGTCAATATTGTGCACTGTTTTCAAACGCTGCCGTCGTTTTGGTCTGTCGGTCCCTTTGGTGTGTCTCCCCGGCTGGCTTGTTTGGCTGCAGTGAAGCTGCGTGTTGTAATTGACTGGAGTGTGTTCTTTTCCAGACGGAACAAATTCGACGAGCCAACAGACTGTTTGCAAACGACAGTCTGTTTCTTAGAGAATACCTGATGATCCCTGTTCCTGACCCTGATGGGTTAATATCTGCGGCGGGATCGTCAAGCGCAAGTCTCATTTCATCACCTGCATCACCCATGTCCCCAAGTTCTTCAATAGAAAACGGCTTCTCTGATGAACATAGCATTGATGAATTCTTAGACAAAATAGATTCATCCATAGCTAGCACAAAGAATCAGGTTCAAAAAGTTCAAGGTAGCAGCAGGTTCGTATGCGAAATGATTTTTTATCTTCTTACTTTATCACGTGATTGATGGATAACAATGAATTTTCTGTTACCTGATCCAGCTTGTACTCTGAAGATGATATTTTTTCTCGAAAACGGCAGCCAGTCTCGAGATTACGCCAGCAAAGTCAGCATCAAACTGTTGGCACATCATCCACAGAAATTCTTTCTGCTCCCCATCCAATTGTTATGACTCAAGGAAGGAAAGTCCGTACCTCTTTGCAGCGCCTTCAAAGAGAACAGGACGAAATGTTTGAGCTTTAATTATTCAAAAGTCTGATATTATGTTAAAAGGTCTGGGACTTCCGTTTTTAATTTTCTGTGTTAGATGAATGAACCAAAGGAAGAGTGTCAGAATTAGGGATGGACTTTATATTTCTTTTTTGAATGTTTTAAAATAGTTCTGGTGGTTAGTGTTCCTGACTGACTGACCAGCTTTCAAAGAATAACTAATCAGATCATGCATTGCTCTGTTTTGGATTTTATTGTCTGGTTCCCTTAAATTGACAATATGTGGGTGGGCTGTCTGTGCATGGTTTTCACCTGTGTAACAAAGTGTTGACTTCAAGGCAATGCGGTCTGTGTGGGTATTGATAGCTTGTTCTGTTGTGATTTCAATTAGTATCTGCTCAAATCAAATTGTTTCATGTAATGAAGTCGAAACGTAACTGTTCAAAGTTCATGGCATAATTCTGTAATTCTTACAGTCTCCCTTTTGATTCGGACCTCTCAAGACTGTGTAGTATGTGTTCAAGCTGCCCGACCTAATTGTATAGCCTATTCCTTTGCATGTCATTCTTCCTTTTGCATAAAATTTCTGACTTGTTTGACGTAGGGGAACTGCAAGAGCACTAAACTATTTGAAATTGGTTTGAACACTCTTATATTATAGGATAGCTTATCATTAAAACAATCAATATACTGTTTTATTCTTGTATAAAGATTAATATTCACATAAAAAAACAATGTACTTTATTTTATGTCAGTAAGAACTGCTGTGCCTGTTAAATTTGTTAGGTGTTTTGAAATCTAATGTTGTTTATTGTTATAGTTTGTGATTTTGATGTTATTGGGATTGAGTCGTGACTTGTAAGGATTAGATTAGATTCTTCACTTTCGTCATGCTCAACATCTTTTTCTTGCCATCGTATTAATGGCTAGGCGGTCCGGCTGTGCGGGGTGTTGTCCAGATATATGCTTTCTGTTCAACAATTATTGTGAGCATTGATTTAAGACACTAGGATTCGGTTGTATATGCTTTCGTAAACTCCAAATCAACTTGACGTTTGTTGAATTGAAGTTTCGAATTTTGTTGGCTTAATTTAAGTTCAAATTTATCGTGCAATTTTTTATGTTCTGTTATGTTTAGGATAGCAAGACTTGTGCACCTGTGAAGAGACCAAGTGCGTTGGGTGTTTTATGATATTTATGCCTGCAATTCTGGTCTGTACCGGTAGCTATGTGAAATAGTGCTGTATCACTAAACAAGCAGCAAGAGTACAGGTGATTGGCAACCCTATTTAAACATCCAAATGGGCCATTAATTCATGAGTTTGAGTACCTTACCATGTGTATGTGATAATCATTATTTGAATGTAAATATAATAAATCACCCTCTTCCTCAGTAATAATAAAAATAATAATAAAATGTCTGTTATATTTCATTCATATTGTATCTTTTATCCAATTTGTTGATTTTGTTTGTCACAAAGCTTTAGCCTAATTATTACCAAGGAAGATTTATGAGAGAAAAACTTACAGCTTCAATACATGTGAAAGATTTCATTTCAATTTTAAGTCATTTTGATAATAGCTGGTAAAATCTGATGATGGTACTTGCTGGTACGTTTGGAAATTGCCATATATCTCATATCAAGGTGTCAATCTTGGAATGCAAATGTGTACATCCAGTTCAATACTATGTGAAATGCCATGTTAGTTTAGCTCTCAAGTGTACTTGTGTGAAGTTGCTGGTTGGTGATTTAAAATGGAAACTTGTGAGCTTGCCTGAACAACATGATTTACATCTGTAGAGCTTTTCTAAATGTAGCCTAAGATGTCTATTTCTTGACTTTATTTGAGACCCTGTGACTGGGGGCTTTTCCATTTCCATTTCAAATTGACTGCAAGACAAGGCAGACAGTTACTTCATCGAACACTGCTTATGAGGATCCAACGGATATTAATAATTCAGCACAATTCTGCTGCAGTCTGTCCGTATTATGTTTCCACCTGTCACGCAAGTTTGGGGTGGGAATTTGTGTTGTGTGGTATAATTTAATGATACCTGTGGTGCCTGCTGTTGGTTTTAGGGGTTTTGAGGAGGTCTTTCGCAAATAATAATGTTAATTTTAAAATAATTTTTCTTTTCTACATATCATATTACTTAGTACGACCTGGCTCTATCTTGTTGGTTGGAGATTTGCAAATTGAGGCCACTTTTGAAAGATTAAGCACTCACAATTTCCCCCCCTGATCCTTAATATGGATTGTTTGTTATGTGTGATGAAACGAACTGTCTCATGATTATGGTTTAGCTTACTTGACTTAATGACCACATATATTTTTCTCTTTTAGATGCTATGTTTTTGTTGTGATTTTTGACTTTTTACTACAGTTGTGTAGCCTACATTATAGTGCAGAGTGTTACGGCATTGCCAGTGTCTGTTTGTTTATAAAATATTAGGACTAGTAAATGTACCTGGTTTATAAGAGCGTTAAGGTGCTGTAAACTGTCTCCGTTCTTTATTTCTGAAGTATATGCCTGATTGTAAAGCCATACCTGGAAATCAAATTCATGGTGGATGCTCTGAGGTCTAGTCATGGATTATGACTATTGTATTACAAACTTCGAACACGCCTGTTAGTTTTATGGTACGGTCAAGCCATTCCAGGGGGTAATCATGACAACTGATAGTACTGGGTCATAATGTATTAAAAATACATTTTTTTAATTTACTCTCAAATGAGTCACAATAAAATACTAAATACATAACATAGTGTTCTTTTCCCCCTTCTAACTCAGTTTGCCTAATGACACTACAAGTTTTACAAGTAATTCTTTAGCAAGACCTGGTTCAAAAAAACTGTACATGGAAGTCCATAGAGGTCATCTCTGACATGAGGGCAGAGACTGCATTGACCATTACTGGCTCCAAAAAGTAGGGGAATGAGTCAGAATGCACATGATAAAACTCAAGAAAAATACAGCACATCAAAAGACAAAAATGTCTAAAATTGACAACTTGCAAAGTTACATGGTAAAAGATGACTAGACAGGAAAAAAAAATGACTAGGTTCACATATTTCTTTCACACCAACGAGGCTCAAAGCGGACTAGTTTAAAGACGGGAGAGACAGAGAGGGGCACCAAGTCCCAAATCCCCACTCATATTGGGTAACATTGAACATTGTTTCAGTGTAAGAACTATGTACAGTCCTCTTTAAGTGATGTATGGAGACCATTTGATACGGTAAAAGTTTTTCCAAAACCATCATCATTAATTTTTCCTAAATCACTTGGAGATTCATCCATAGCTGAAAAAGAAATCCATTTTTAGAATATTTTAAAAGTAAAATTACATTTGCAAGTGGTCTGAGATGAGAACATGGGTAACCTTTGGGGTTTCGCAGTAGCTTCCAGTCAGATGGAAAACTGACCAAATTCAATGATCTTTCATCATCTGTTAAGTCAGACTCACTTCTATCAAAAGATAGACTCGTAGACTTGACAAAATTTGCTCTGCGTGAAGGCTTTGCTTCAAACTATAAAAAGATAGCATAATGAGTGATAAAGGAAGTATTTTTTATGGGAAATATACGTCCAGCATATACTTTTTAAGAATGAATGAATTATACCATTTTTACGTGGTTAGGTGGAGGGGTCAGAGGAGGAAGTCTGTGTCGGGCTGCTGGCCTTGTCTCGGAGTTTGAAGACTGCAGGCCTTTGGGTTTGGGTACCACACTACTAGGGGCAGTCTTGTTTGAGCGCTTCATCAATGTTCTTTTTTTAAACACCCTAGATTTGAGATCTAAGTTTAAAAAAGGAAAAAAAAAAAGGAAAGGCAAGAAAAATAAGAACAAAAAATCAAGCAGTAAAATAAAATTTGTGAAGTATGGGTGGACTGTACCTTCTTGATTACTTGCGCTTTGTTTACTACCTGTCCCATTCTCTACTTGCATAGACTGAATAGCACTGTCTCTGCTTCCGACTGTGCCCGTGGAGCCACCATCTTTCTCAGCATCACCATTCTGCGCTGTGAAGCCACTGTCCTGGGAATCCGACGGATGGGCTGTTTCTTCATTCAAAACCTCCTTTGCTAGTTCTGCTGAAGGCTGAACTGTAATTATCCTGCTGACACTATCCTAAAAGGTAAATAGTAAAGTGATATAAATAAAACTGAAAAGAAACTGAGGAATGAAGAGTCAACTTATAATTTTGGCACATCATACAGGCGAACTATCTCGCAACGGGATTATTACTGTCCCTTCAATCTCTTCTCGTTGTCTGCGCTGCTCTTCAACTCTCTTCCTTCTATTTTCCTTTTCCACTGCTAATTCAACTTGGGCAGTTTTGGTATCTGCTTCAACTCTACCATTAATAGCATGAAAATCTTTAATAATAATGTTCAATAACCATCTGCGTTAAAAAAATTAATCAGTATATAAAAATTAAATAAGAGTTGTAAGGCATAGCTGAAGAACACTAGAATGCAGTTCACCTGAATCCGTTTTGTATTCCTGGGTCAAGATAAGCTTTGCGTATTTTAGAGTCAGGAGATGGAACAGCACAGCATGTTTCCACCAAAGTTGGACACTTTTGCTCATTAACTATGGCCTCTAGATTTAGCTTTTCAACTACATCTATTTCATCGAGAGCTCCCTCAACATCCTGCTTGTTGGCAAGGCTAAAACAAAACAAAAACATTTGATCAGGGCACTTTAAAGACACTTTAATTATTTTACAGATTTTCCATTGAACCTACAGAAGAAGGGGCTTCCCTTTTAACTTCTCATGTATCAAAAGCTGATGAAGCAATGAACCACTTTCACTGATTCTTGACGGGTCACTGGCATCAATTACATAAATTATTCCATGCACCTGAAATTTTTTTTTGAGCATTTGTTTATTAAGAGTTCCAAGTCTAATATACATAGAATAGTTTTAGAAAAGGAATGCTTACATCTACATAATATTGACTCCAAATATCTCTGATTTGAGGACCACCACCCAAATCATAAACCACTACAGAGTAGCCCTTGTAGGGAAGCGTGTAAGAGGAAAATCCAACGGTAGGAACAGTGTCATGTACATTTTCTGGAAAGCAAATAGGACTCCCATTAATAGCGTTCATAAGGAGCTTCTTCCTCATTTCTACTATGGTGCACCAGACACAACAAAAGTCTCATCAAACTCATTCGTTGTGTACCTCTCAACAGCCCTTTGGCTGTGGCTGTTTTCCCAGAACTGTCCAAACCGACGAGAAGAAGCACGATTTTCCTGAGAGACAGAAACCATGAGAAGGGAAGGGCACACCGGCCAGCACAGCAGTGAGAGGCGATGTGAGTGCGATGGCATGGGCGAGCAAGGCCAGCACTGACTCACCTTCGTTTCCGAATCGTCATCCTCTTTCTCACAAGCCTTGCTCGGGCGCAGCAGTTCCCCATTTCTAGGGGAAGACGACGGTTCAGGCAGCACAGCTACACATGACTCACATGTCATTCTAAATCGGAGCCGACGCCGCTCCGGCAGAACATGTCAATGGCATTCCTACATTACGGGGGAACTCGCCCACTTAACTCAACCCTTCCTTTTTGTTTGTGTTGGTTTTCAGACTGGCCAGCGTCCGAATGACGACACTACGATTATGTTTCCTCGTATAATGATGGTTTCATCACAATTTGTGACGAATGGACCAAGAAACGGTTGGAACGTTTTCGTCCTACATTTTAGCGAGTAAAAATATTTGATGCCACTGGTATTCAACTGAGGTGCACAGATGAGATGTTCGCCAAACTGTACCGCAATGTTTACGTCTTCACGTTGCCATGACAACCCGTACTCTTCTGCTGCTGGCTGCTTTCCGTCAGATGCGTTCACAACTCGCATGCGATTAGTGCGTTAGCGAGTGATACCGCTTCACCTTTGCCGAGCTGATCCTCGTTTTTCTGTGCATCTGGCTCAGCATTTGGAACCATGTCCAAGGCTTTTGCGTGTGGAGATGTTGACTCTGTCGACTGCCCTTCCTCCTGGCTATCCAACAGGTTAACATTCCCATTCATCTGAGGACTGAAATAAGATCCTCCAAGATTTACAAAATTTCTCCCCGGCTTTTATAATTTATCGTGATCACTCAACAGTTCTGTCCTGATTTCGCTTCAATCATTTTAAAGGTCGTGTCAAGATAATGGAGCTCAGACTTCTGGCATTACATTTGAAGAGAGTGGTGTTCAGAGTATAACTTCAACAACAGTGGAGGTACGTTTTTGGGTGTATCTGGTGTTTAATATTTCTTTGTTCTTCCTCTTATTATTTTATCAAAACAAATTTTCAGGTTCAGACTGACGTTAGTGAAAAGCAGGGTCCAGGCAGTGTGGACATGACAAAACTAGCAGCATGGCTTAGTAAAATTACACCTCGGGTTATAGAGGAGCTAGAGAAAAATGGTAGGAGTAGGGTATTTGATGAGTATAAACTTCAGGATACAATGGGCTGCTGTATTAAGCACCTTTACACCATAGGCTTAGAACAAAGCCATCCTCAGTACAACGTAAGCACTTGTGAACTTGGAGTGCCAATTGTGGTGTGGTGGGCCGGGTGGATGCTGAAACTTACATGAATCCCATTTCTAGTTTTGTACCTCTGCCATTGATTGGAGTTCTACTGGTGGTATGCTTGTCATTGGAAGAAGTGCTAAGGAGCATTCAAGCTGGTGTGACCATCCGGGCAGTGTCTTCCTACATCAGACCAACAGGTGAATATTTTCATGTTTATCATGATTTCTTATTCTCCACTTGCTCTGAGCCTGCAGTAAGTTGTGGAGCCACTATATTCTACCAATCATGTTTTACTGTTGAGTTATGTGAGTATTTAAGTTTTTTTTTTTTTTTTTAATACTTTTAGGCAAGAAAAGAAGTCTGAGCTTCCTTACCGCTTACTTGATGTAAGTTCTTGTGTTACTGCAGTGAGTGCTCATCCAAATGAGTCTTTCATCCTTGCTTGTGGAACTTATAGTGGTAAAATTCATTTTCACTTCATACCTATGTACATGAATTTTTTTTATGGTGCAACATAATTTTATTTAATTGAAACTACACTATATTCCAGGAGAAGTTATCGTATGGAATTTACAAAGGGATGACCCAATTGTTATTGGTAACATGACCCTGCATAGTGAAGCTGTCATTCATATGGAGTGGGTTCAGAATTATGGAGTTACAAATGCAAGACCAGTTTTAGCATCTGCCTCGAGAGATGGCTCTGTTATAATTTGGACTATGAAGACGTCAAGTAACACACTGAAAGTTTCGCAGTGGTATGTTCTAAACCTACTTGTCTTTTGCAATATTTGTAAAATTTATTTTGTTAAAGATTTACAATTGTGCATCACAGCTTTGTTCTACAGACTGAGAAAGATGCTACAGATTTGGGCATTATTTGTGCCAAATTCAACCCCTCTAATTCTAGCCAATTTCTTGCTGGTGTTGAAGGGGGTTCTGTTGCTATTTGCAGCACTGATAGTAGGCGACCCTGCCAGCGAAAGCGAGGTAATTTGCAAGGTGCTCTTATGTTCAAACTTTGTTTTTTCAATCACTGGACTAATTTTTTAAAAATTTATTTCTGTGTGTGCCTTTTGTCATGGCAGCTTTGTCCAACAAAGATCTGGATTGCTGTGACCCCGTGCTTAACTTCCTAGATGGTCATAAAGGAACAGTCACAGGAGTTCAGTGGGTACCTGGTAGCAAGGATCTATTCCTCAGCTGTGGAACTGATTTGGAGCTGCGTGTCTACTCACTAACTGATGTAAGAATTGTGTTCTTTCTGAATGCGAACCTTGGAACCCGTTTACTAAAATTTAACTTATTTGCAGCTGAGCGTATTGAGAATAATTCACCTTCCTCAACCATCCTGCGGATTGGAAATTATCTCAAGCCATCCAAACATTGCAGTTACATGGAGTTCATCAGGAGCCATCCACTTACATGATGTTCACACTGCAAAAATGTTGCCGCCACTGGACATGGACAATGGAATAGGAAAAATTCCTTTGTCTGTTGTTCGTGTCCGCACTTCAAGGTAGCTTTAGCTCTTTTGACTATTAGCATGTTGTCTTTAGCAATTTGAACCATGTTTATTTTCTGGTTTTCTAGCTCGCAGTTATTTGCTCTTGGCAGCTCTGAGGGTAAAGTATTTGTTTGGCAGGTACCTCATGTGAATTTTTCTAATAATTGTACATAAATAGACGTGCAGAGTTTCGAAGGAGGAGGTATAGGTTGTAAAGTAAAACCCCAAATCCACATAAAAAATGAACTTTAGTTTTCTCTTAAAAATTTGCATTGATACTTATTTCCAACATCATAGTCAAGGTGCGGTTGCATCAAGTGGAAGAAAAATGCGCTCTAAGATTTGACTGCCTTTCAGATTACCTCTAATAACAAAAATACAAAAAATGTACCTCATTAAAAATTTATTCTTTTTAAGAAATTTTAATATGTCTTTCTTTGGCAGTGATTAGGAGAGACAAACTTTTACTACTCAGATCTATTCTAAATTTCATAACTATTAAATTCTTGTTGACAATAATAGTATGGCAACAATGCAGCATGGGATTACATTAATGCAAGCATATTTGTTTCTATGAGCTTGTACCTCTAAGATGTCTATCATAGAGATCAACGGGCAGAATTCTCCTCTCTTGATGCAACTATTCCTTGCTTACATTAATGAGTAGAAATGAAGAAATGCAGTCACTCTCCGGTTAGAGCCATGGTTACTGGTTATCAAGGAAGGCCGATGACAGCAATGGTTTTGTTTTAACGTATGCATCAACAAGTTGGCTCATACATGGATGGCTCTGTTCATATGGTATATATTAGTTAAAATTTTGAACAAGAAATGTTTTTAAGCATCCATAAGCTTTTTAATTGTTTAGCCAACCTTTCTTTGATTGTCTCTGAATCTAGAGGCCACACATATGCTGCTGAAACTTTAATAGTCTGGCTATTATTTACTCACAAATGGGACCTCACAATGTGAAATGAAACATCTACTTAGATGAGACTTCTTGCAAAGATTCAGCGCATTTCAGCAGAGTAACTCCCACTGTCAAAGACTTCAAAAAGTTGATGGTAACAGGTCACAATTAAATTGCTATGCATTCTACATGAGAGCGATTTGAATAGTCAGTTCTTGTGAATTCAATATTACACTCATACTGTAAAAAAGTATGAAATAAAGAAAAATCAGAGTCAAATTGAGCGGTTGCACACCGCTGAACACCAGATTTGTACTCAGCAGTGAAGTGCAGCAACAGCATCACACTGAGTCAGTACTATGTGATGAATGCAATGGTATAGACACTGGTGAATATAACATTTGGTGATCTGCACAGGAAAAATACACACTTACACACAAGTTCACAGATACACACAACACTTAATGTATGCAAATAAAGTATACTTTCAAAAAACTGACAACGAGTGTTATGAACAACTGACAAATTTGAACTTAAACATTTATCACGATGCATACTGATGCTAAATCACTGTTGACGTATCTCTTTTACTTGCTCTATGACAAAGTTCATTCCTATTTCGGTGCTAGTGAACTTACTTAAGCGTGTTAAATGTCAGTGGCTGAAAGGCTTGAAAGCGCTTTCAGCATACCCTGCAAAGTCTGATTTACAAGTTGCAGTAATTTTTTTCTGCAGCTTCAGCATACAAATATTTAGAAAATAGTCACTTCGAAAGAAAATTTGTTTTGTAGCTTTTTGTGCAATTTAAAAGCGAATGCAGAGGAAAATCTACTAATCCACAATTATTTCAATCTTTCCAATGTGTTGGTAATTCAGAATCTTTTGCAATACTGTCATAATAGAACGTTTTACCATTCCATCTAAATATGCCCTCAGTCTTTCTCTGAAAAGATGAATGTCTAAAAAATGCAGTTAGCTGAGGAGTTTCTGCAGAGAGGCTTTCTTCCCTTATTCCACTTGGTGTTAATTTGATATCAACATGATGCAAATCCATCAGTATTAACCATTTCAAAATTAATTTGACATCATCTTAGCTTCCTCTTTCCTTGGGGTCTCTTGTCCGCAGTAAATTTTCAATTAAGCCTATGTCAAAGAAGAAGAATGAGTGCTTTTGAAGACATGAAAACTTTGCTAGCACCCGCTGAGAAAGAAATTATGAAGGGTAAAAGTACAAGAAGTAAATTGAAATAGAGTTTTCAGTTATTGCTTCTGAAAAAGACTTGCAGAGAGAAGTGAATTCAGCATCTCTCATGTTGTCTGAATGGTTTGATGCTACGCTTAAAAGGTGTACCTTTGACGTTCCTAGGGCATGATGTTGTATGCTTACGTATCTGGTGTTGGGTCACTTAAAGTAAATTTCACTGCTACAATGCACATCACATTTTCTAATAAAAAATTAACCCAATCACATGAATTTGCAGACAATGATTCTCTGGTATTCTCGAGTGAATACATCATAAAGGAGCCAGAGATAAACCTTTAAAAAATTTGCTAATATGAAAACCGAAATCTAATGAACATAATAAAATCCAAATTAATCCTTGGTAATTTCAAGGTATCACATTTCTCAAGGAATAAAAGTATTTACAGTTGTGCATTTATCTCATTATCTTATGTTCTCTTAAAAATGATTGTAACAGTGTTTAGTAAAGCAAGCTGAAATCCCACACTGATGGGGAATCCGTATTGCTAAACTGAAGCGTTTTCCCTATCCTGAGCATACCACATGGTAATTTTTTTTTCCTGCTAGACTCATTTTAGCCAGGCCTGTTTCATTAATTTCTGGTCTCTTACATAGGAAATTCAAACAACGAACATGTAAAAAAAATATGTACACCTTTCAAGCAACGGTCTACAGAAAAGTACTTTCCAAAGTCATCATCGCAAACGTAATCTCTATATGTACACACCCACAATCACTCATCACTCCGCGCCGAAAAAAACACGGGCGCAACTCATCGTTGGTCTATGTACACACACACACACACACACACACACACACACACACACACACACACACACACACACACACACACACACGCACACACACACAAGTGTCTGAGAGGGAGCGGCACTGCCGCCCCCTTATTCGAAAGTCTGTTTCTGTCGGTGGTTCTGGTGGGTCCCACGCCCACCGTAGCGTCCTCCCCGGCAGGTCCCGGCCGTCTTGTCGACGGCGGGGTGGCCGTCCGGGCGGAGCCCTCTCCCACAGCTGGCCGCTGCTGCACAGCAACACGGCCCCCGACGGCAACCAAAGCGAAAACGTGCGGGGGACACCGGGGGCGTCCCGGCGCCCCGTCCTGTCAGCAGTCTGCGTGCGCTGGGAAGCGGAGCCGAGCAGGCTCGTGTCCGCCCCGGCCGTGCCCCCCCGGGGGGCCCAGGGGGCCCAGGGGGCCGCAGGCCGGGGGGTTGTTATGTCTGTTCCGGGGGTTGATTCCAGTGTCGGGCAAGGTGGGTCAAAAGAAGCAAAACAAAAGAGGGTAGAAAAAGAAACTAAACGTGTAAGTAGAAAAATGAAAACGGAAAACAATCAAAGAAAGTAAAATAAAAGGGGTTCAAGCGGGGCGTGCTGCTCGCAGACGTGGCCGCTTAGATGTAGGAGTAGGGTCCGTCGGTGAGGGCGCTACAGAGCAATAGTCAGGAGTTGTCGTCCTTGCCTCTGGGCGCCCCCCTGTTGGGCTTGTACTCTAGACCCGGGTCGAACTGCATCAGTACGAACACCTGTGGGGCAGGGGGGAGGCGGTTAGGTTGGGATAGGCTCGCCTGGCTCGCCCTGCACTGCCCTGCACACACCGCGCACCTGGTCAGTGGACAGCAGCGCAAAGTCATCGGGAGGGTTGGTGATGACGTAGCGCTTGGTGGACGCGTCGCAGGCGCTGCTCGTATCCCGGAACCTGCAACCGGAAGCAGAGTGGTTGGCGCGGTTCGCGACGTGGCTCCGGGAACTAACCAGAAGGTAACTCCAAGAGAGGGTCGAAAGGTGATAGCAAACCTGTACCTGTACAGCCCGATGCAGAGCATGCCGTACGACTTGAGCGCGAGCACGAAGAGGTCGCCGTACTTGCCAGACTCGCCGAACTGGGCCAGAGGCCCGTCGCAGAGCGACACCTGCCCGACGCGGCAGCGGTCGCGGTTGGACAGACTGTCCACCGTGCTGTAACCAAGGGGTTGAGAGGACGCGCCCCACGCCGCGCCGTTGCGATCCCCCGGGGGGCCTCCGGGCGCCTCCGGGCTCCTCCGGGCACCTCCGGGCCTCCGGGGCGGGGGCGTGCGGGCGGGAGGGGGGGGGGGGGGGACCTACCTGTAGCCGCCGCGGAGGCCGGCGCCCTCGGCCAGGATCAGCTCCAGCTCGGGGGTGGCACCGCCGGTGATGAGGGACCGAATCAGGGTCAGGGCGTTCTGGTTGAAGTAGGTCTGCAACGAGGCGGGCTTCACTTTTAGACACATCGGGGCCACGGTGCGTAGCGGGGGAGCAAAAAAAAAAATATGAGCGGCTAAAAAAAAATTACTAAATTGTCAAGAAAAAAGAGCTACGCATTTTTAAAAATATCTAAGAAAATGCCGTAAAATTCGGGTCGAAGAAAAATTAACGTAAACAAATGCCAGTTCAGATAGGTAAACTTGTTATTTAAAAAAAAACTAAAACGAAAAGAGTGAGCGCCACACTAAACAGATCGGTGTGGGGAGAGGGAGGGACCTCTGACGGGGGACACCACAGCACTCACGGTGGACATGAGCGAGTCGAGCACGCTGACGGCGAAGGCCGTGCCGCACGCGAAGGGCTGCGTCAGGTACAGCTCCGTGTCCGGGTCGTCGTCGTCGTCCTGGTCCAGGAACTGGACGTTGGTGTCGTTGACCAGCTCCGTGATCATGGGCACGTTGGCGCCGTACACCGAGCCGCGCCGCTGCAGCACGATGGGGCTGCCGACGGGGGTGAGCGCCGCCTCCTCGTTTTGGGCTGCTGGGAAGACGTGAAAATAGTTAAAAAAAACTGCTTATGATTTTTTTTTACTTTTTAAATTTTCCCCCACCCTCTACACCAATTTTTCTTTAGTAAAGACCCCCTCCATGTGAGTGGCGGCCTTGTAG
Organism: Megalurothrips usitatus; assembly: GCA_026979955.1. Taxonomy (NCBI): domain Eukaryota; kingdom Metazoa; phylum Arthropoda; class Insecta; order Thysanoptera; family Thripidae; genus Megalurothrips; species Megalurothrips usitatus. The sequence continues at coordinate 7,756,215 of CM049604.1, read as the reverse complement.
GCGGCGCGCGCCGGACTCCTCCACTCACCCTGGCTCAGCACGCCGATGGTGTCGTCGAAGGTCATGGCCTTGATGTTGAGCGAGGCCAGGATGGCCTCCTTGTCGGCGAGGGTGGGGTCGTCGTTGCTGGGCACCTTGGCGGATAGGATGACGCACATGTCGCACAGGTTGACGTTGACGGCCCGCAGGTCGGCGCGGGACAGCGGCGACCCCTGCAACAACGCGGCCCGCGGTCAGCGCCCCCCCCCCTCTCTCTCTCTCTCTCTCTCTCTCTCTCTCTCTCTCTCTCTCTCTCTCCCTCTGTAACTCCCTCTCCTGCCGCGACACCTACGTTGAGAACGGATATCTTGGGCAGGTTCTGCAGCATCTTCCACTCGCGCCGGATGTACTCGACGGAGCCCACGATGACGACGTGCTTGAGCTCGTGGTAGTGGAAGTTGGAGGCGCGCAGCGGCATCACCAGGTTCCGCAGCCCGATCAGCGGCGAGTCCGGGTCCGCGAACAGGCAGACCACGACGTGGCCGTTGAGCACCGTCATGGCGGCCTGGTTGCGGTCCTGCGGGACGGCGGGGGCACGGCGGTCAGGGGGACACCAGGCACTAGGGGAGCAGGGCGCCGGCGTACACCCGCGCGCGGCACGGCACCGGCACGGCACCGGCACGGCAGGCACACTCACCAGGATGCAGTCCTCCAGGCTGCGGGCGGGGCTCCAGTGGAACATGCCCGTCGAGTCGTACTTCATCTCGGTCTTCTCGAAGTCAAAGTCCTTGGCCTGGTCGTCTGCGATGCCCACCTGCAGGTTGTTGTTGGCGTTGGCGTTGCTGGTGCCGCTCGCCCCGCGGCTCGTGGGCCTGCAGACAAGCGGTCGGTGCACAGGGGTGTCGGGAGGGGCGCAGCAGTCGTCCGGGTGTCGCGAGGTGGAAACTTTTTCATACTAATAACAGATAGTAGTAATAAAAGACGGAGCTACGTATTGGAGGTCCTGCGGCGACGACCACTACAGGTTATACACTTAGCACTAATATAATACACCAACCAACAGGTACTACAACCAATCGTGACACAGGAACGGGTCGGGATGCTGATACAGAAGTCATCGAAGTCTCTAGCGTGCTTTATAGCCTGTTTGGTGCACAAAGTGGATTTTAAAAAAAATGGGGGCGGAGGGACGCACGGTATACTGGAAAGCAGTACCCACACAAACACGCACACTCATGAATTGGTACGGGAAGCGACCAGGAACCTTTTCGAAAACGGATACTCTCTAACCGTAGGCACCCTTTGACCACCGACATTTGCACGCCCTTTATTAAAGCGCCCCAAATAGGTCATAATAACGGCTTTGTAAAAGAGGTGTCGTTGAAAACCGCAGCAAAAGATACAAACTCTAAAAGAGACTATTTTAAAAAATACGCACAAAGGGGATTAAATACTATGGGTTTGTTTACATGCTTTATGAGTGTTCTAGACCGCAAGCAGTCGCAGGACAATTTTAGGTGTCTGTGCTCAAAGCAAACTGCTACGGTTCTATGAGTGCCACCGTGTCAAACTCAGGAAACATGCAGGAACACCACTAAAACAGTTCTAAATGTGAAGTGATGGGGGATCGCACTACTAGGTTCTATCAACCAAGCAAGACCTACAAAGCACAAAGGCACTAGAGCCACACCCTACCGGCTGTGGGGGTTTCTGACACTACACCTAAAGAGGATGGGGCGTTAGCAGACGGACGAAACTTAATTTCCACGGCCGTTATCGAGGCTCTGCAACATGCACGGCCGAACAGCACGTTCGAAAACTAAGTTCCTTCCGGATTGCTTGCTCACCGCCCTGGGGTAAGGCTCAGAAACAAACACACATGCCTCGTTTAGGCGCCCAGCGTCAGGAAATGACTATTAAAAGCCTGGTTTATATCAACCTCACGTTTGTGAAAAGTACTAAGCCTTCGCCCAGGATGGTGCGCAATTGGTATTCTAGTCGCAAAGGTACGGCATTAATTTTTTACACCAGAAGAGTACAAGAAACGGAACGATACGAAGGCAATCTAAGATAAAAATAAACGGGAGCTGAGCGTACATGAGCTTTTTCACTTCATAGGCCAGATGATAACCGGAATACGTAGTATCCTCTTGAGCCCTGGAATCACAGGAGAATCACACCATGCAAGGAAGACCACATCGCGGCTTAGATAACGTCAGACTGTAATGACAAGGTAGGCCGGCGTCGGGGCCCCGAGCCCGTCAAGGGGATGATTCTCATGCAGGCCTATGGTAACTGAGGGGCAAGCAGTGAGACTTTATGGTTTTATCTGATTTACGACAGAAAACGTTAAGATACAAATGAGAGAGAAAAAAAGCATCGTCGGCAGGAAAGAAGTGGACCGCCCCCCGCACAGAAGAGGGTTGAAGGCATTAGTTTTTTTTTTAAAAAAATGGGGACGAACGCACTTTTTAAATTAGGGCTGTGCTCACGATCCCAGACATGAAAAGTAAATAAATGTGCTGTCTTTGAGGGATGATCTACCTGTCCCTGTTTGGACAAATTCCACTCGAAAACGTTTCGCACACCCCTAGTTTCTTTTTCGTACGTGAAGGAGGTACCAAAGCAAGCCATGCTCACGAACGTATGAAAGAGGAGAAGCAAACGCTACCACGCTTGTCTCGCAATCCACCTTTATCTGAGGTTTATCATGGTTCCTTTTTGTCCACTATTTATTCTTGCAACCCGTCTAAAGGTAACCAGGCAAAGGGACGGGCGAGCAGTCACCTCCATGGAAAGGAAAGAGCAAGATTCTTGCAGACCGGGTTATAAACGAAACCACTCCAGCTGGAGTATCCCTAGAATTTACCAATGCCACTGAAGCGCTGTTGCAGTAAGTGCATTACAAAACCACGCAACAATATAAGTGAAAACCAAACCAGGGTGCTTCTGTTACATACGAAGCTACGGTCGGAAAGTGAACATTGCAAAGTATGCAGTGACTTCTCGTGCAGAGACCCTCAGACGAAGAAACAGGAAGTCGAGCCACACTCGTCAGTGCAACTCTTGTGACGATTTGGTCTTTCCTCTCCATCCACACATGAATGGACTCCTTAAACATTTTACCCATCGCCCACACCAATGAAGTAGGGAAAAAGGAAAACAGCCAGGAACTCGCGCAAGCCTCCCCCCCCCCCACCCCTCCCTCCTCGCAAACACTTAATTTCAGGGAAGTCCGGAACAGAGTGAGAGCAAGATAAAACATGTCACCGGCTTACTGAACTACGTGTCTGAACGCAGGTCCAGCTGCAAGCTCCGGCGCCGCGCTACTTACAGCTTGTTGTACCCCTGCTGGCTCGGAGACGTGAGGCCCTCGTTGCTGGTCCGCGTCGTGTTCGGTTTCACCTTGTTCACCTGCTTCGTCGAGTTGGTGAGCGCGTTGCTCATGCTCCGTCCGTTCCGGTTGTTCCCCAGCACTGGGCACACAGAAGGGCGAGTCAGCTCATGCAGGCTCCAATCGGTGCGGTGCACCCCGCATGCGACGCGCAGTACTCACGTGAGACGTCCTCCCTGTCTTTGGCCGGTTCACCTGCAACCACGTGCGAACGGGAGTCATGTCATGATCATCGGCTCATGGTGCGAAACTTTCAGCTCGTGCCCAAGTACAATTGAAGGTTCACAGACACGCAAATTACGGTAGCCGAGAACTTTTAAACTAATACAAATAACTAATAGGAAAAAAGAACTTTCCACTGACATAACCTAAATAAATTTTTAAAAAAGATAACGAATAAGAACTGAAGTAAACCTCCACAGTTCAAGACCTTCTGTACTCACCTACTCACAAGGGCAATGTTTAGTCGTACCGAAACAATGGGGAACAGTTAGGTGTACTTGTGTACACACCATTGTCGGCGGTATTACTGCATGCATTCAGCTGATACTGTCATGCAGGCTCTAAAGTATTTTACAGCTTTGTACACGACGGGAGCCCCGACGAACCTCCGGCTCGGGAGGGTTCGTCCACTGTGCCCTCAACTTATCGAGGATGCTATGCCCAAAGTGGAATAAGGGTGGTGTTACGAGACAACACGACACCGCTACCATGTTAATGTGCCTTTATCGTATGGGAACGCTATGACTATAGGTCGGGCCCCGCGTCACTTCCTCCTCCTCGGGTGCTGCTGTGTGCTTTATACCTCGAATGTGAACCTTCTTTGGCAGCTCTGGCGGTGTGAAGGTGGGCGGCGGGTGGTGCTCATCTGAAATGGAGAGAAAGGACACCGGGATCAACCGCTGAAGCTCCCTGAAAGGTTTCCCCGGACCAGTCTCATATGGTCCACCTATCCACAAGACTTAGTTACTACGCCGAGATGGTTTCTCTAGTTTAGAGGGACCGACAATGATTCGCGTTACGAAAGGAAGTTAGCTGTGCTAGTGTCAGACCGACACCACTGCACGGATTGCATCTCGCCGACACAACTCAGGTGTGTCGGCGCCCTTTTCCCAAGTGAAATGTTTTATCTTTTAAACATACGATAAATAATTTGGCACCAGTTACTACGATTTTCGAGAAAATAGATATCTGGGCGAACGTCAATTTATTTCAATACTTTACTTGTTAATTCAAGCCTGCAACGCTGTGTTACATATTAGTACCTACGCATTCATGCTCCATAGAAATAAAACGAACTAGTGCCGACAAATACGACATGCAAGTGGTGCAGAACATGCAGCGAGGCAACAAGAATAACGCACATAAACAGCGTGTGTGGTGTTTTGGAAATTTCCCGAAACAGTTTGCACCGTGCACGGAATGGATACGTTCTGTTCTGCCAGTTATTTCCAGTGAACGCGCCTCCGTGACTTTGTTGCAACCTGAATGAGGTAATTTCCACAAATTTCTCCCCAGTACAACTGTGATGAGCTACGCAGCAACGGATGCGGTGTTGGTTGTCGAAGACTGTGCAAGGTCGGGCTAAAAGGCATATTGAATTGGCTGGGCAGGTATAGACAGGGATGTTCTCTTTATGTTGGACCTGCCAGCTTATGGCACAGCCAAATGAGAGGCACAAGTTGGCATTCCTTTTTTCCTAACTTACTTGTGTACGAGCTGTCCTCGCCTGAGGGTGGGCAAGGTAAAAAACAGAACACTTTCATGTCAAATAGATAAAGAATGAACGACATTAAAATCCACCACGTTTCTTGAATGAGAGCAGCTTCCCTACGCCCTAAGAACCGGACGGAATTTACTGTTTTTTCTGCACTGCGGTGAAAAAAAAAGCATTTTTACAAAACCGTATTCAAAGGTCGGTTAAGCCTTAACCTTTAAGCCGAAAAAAGCAAAGCTCAGCGTTTTCATAATTTTGTTTTGCAGTCAATGCTGCTCCAACCAAGGAACGTCGTCGATATTCCGTAATGTAATAACAGGAGACCGCTGCTAAACACATTGAACATCATGCAGGCCGTGAGCCGTGCCGTAGCAGGGCCCACGGCAGGAGGCGTTGCCACCGACGGACACACAACTTACACACTAGCACGACAAAAACATTCCCATTCAGCTACAACACCGAGAACACATGAAATACACAGGTGCACAAGAAAGCGTGGCACTGCCATGGCTACTGACGGAAGAGAAGGGCCGAGGCACGCAACTGTTGACAGTATCGTCACGGATTTGCCGAAATAATGTTTTTAGAAAGGCGTTTAGCTGGATCAGAAGAAAGGCAATGGTCACATTTACTCGACCCTCTATATGGAGGACTATTTTATATCCACACAAAACGTTCAAAAAGTCTGGCCAGTCTCATTTAAATTTAATTGAAAAAAGTAATAGAAACGTGTATGATGAACGTTACTCTTGCAATTTAGTACAGGATGGTACGTTAATTAAGTCTGTGTTTACAAATATGAGTATGACAGGTTTCACACACAGCAGCCAGCCAGCGACAGTAAAGATTTAGAACATCAACATCTACAAATCATGGAACATGACTCCCGTTAAGTGTATTATTTATTCGTGTATGAACGGATTGAAACCTAACAAGTGATAGAGATAGGTCCACGCTCTCTCTATTTCAAAGTGAATGCAATTCGGGTGGAGACCGGTTCCATATTTCTCTCCTACTCGAGCAAAGCTGGAGTTGTTTCGCGGAAAAATTAAATGTTACTTGAACCACATACATTCATGACAATCTGTCAAGGACAATATGAAGTTTAATAAAAACAAGCTTTGTTCGAATAGAATTTTTCAATCCGATATACAGGTGAGATCGTGCTCATTTCCCAATGAAAGGCGACAAGATCTTCCAACGATTCGGCATATTCCAGGTCACTTTAAATTCGAGTATGTTACAGCCAGGATTTGGTGAAGTTCGTTGCAGACCAGTGTGCCGGAAATACTGGTAACATATTTGTTTTAAGAGTCTTCTATCTTTGCTGTACATAAGCTGCGCGCGGTCCTGGTTCTACTTTATCTCTTGAATAAAACTAGCTTTAGCATTCACGGGAACGCGTCTGACTGTAACATCTCTAGGCAAAGACTTGTAAGGAGAAACGGTTCTATTAGAAAACATAACGACAGGCATTAAAGTTACTTATTAACACATAAACATCGACTATGCTATTACTGAGGAAGCTTTGATAGTTAAATTGAACCCGAGTTGAGACTTGAATACCTGAACTTCAAGGACGATTTCCACTAATGCAAGTTTAAAGACGTCTATTTTCACAGTCTCGTTTTAATTTAAATCTCCCAATTGTCTAGTTAAATGTTTCGGTTTGAACACGGTTTCAAGTTGACACACAAAAGTAAAGGTGGCAGTGTTTGGACGCTGCTGACATGCACAGACACACTTGGTACGTACTTGGCCTCAGTCCCGCCATCTGCACCACGCGGACCCCCTTCCGGAACGTGGCCACTACATGGAAACAAGAAACAGTCACGCATTGAACACGGACCCGCGCACACAGAGTGGCACAACCCTCCGGTCATGCAGACATGAACCCAAGCGGCATACAGTGTGCACGGGCCCATGATCATCAGCACTTGGTGCACGAACGTGGTTGCGATAGGCCTCCTGCGATCCTTGACTCGAAATCTCGGGAATAACAAGCTGCGACCAGCTGTAAAGATTACGAAAGAAAGTACGGCCCCCATTCTCTTGGTTGAATTTGATTTCCTGGAAGGAGACAGGGAAAATGTGTCACGAGTCACCACGTATGTTGTTCTGGAAAGTGGTAACTTGCTTTCTAGACCCCCTTTTAAAAAATAATAATAAAAGGACATTTTAAACCCTGATTTTGCCTGGCCGATTCAGATTGCCGATTCAGGGAAGCAGACAATGATTCAGCAAAACTACTCTGCGAAGCTCTCAACGATTTCTGTTCTACCTTTCCATGTCAATCTTGTTAGGTGCTGGTAGCTAAATGCTATCGGAAAGTGCACTAGAAATAATATGGTCTATGCGAATTGCTTCACGAATCGTACGTTCGAATACAACGCAGTGAGAAGTCTGAAGGGAGTATCGACAAAGCATCACCTTGTCACTGGCAAACTCAAAGTTACAGTGCACAGAGCGATTCGCTGCGTAGGAGTCAAGAGGAACCGTGAGGAAGATGGGAAACCTCCCAGAGTGAAGCCGAGAGCTGTCAGAAGGCCAACTGAGCTACTGCGCCCGGCGTACGCGCTCAGCGCCACTTACCTGTCCAACAACACTACTGCTTCCCTACTCGAAGTATGTCAAATGTCGTGTGCAAAGTATAATAAAAATAAGAGGAGCTAAACGTGAGTCTACCGGCTTCCCAGAGTATACATAATTCGGGGGAAAACGTAGAAGCCCCATCGAAATCTGATTTAGCTCTAGACGGGCTTCCGCAGGCAGCAGGAAGCCGAGGCGGAGTGAAAAAAATGTCCGAAATATTGGCTGGCATTGGGTTTTGGGTTGGCAAATCAGATTTGATGGTATCTCCGTTTCCGCCCTTGTCGCTATATGTGCAGCCGGGCTTGCGGCCGGGCGGGCTTGGGCATGCGGCAACAACTGTAAACTGATGTCTCACCATCGGTGTTATACTGGGCCGCCAGCGACTTAGCGGCCGCCACTGCAGACAAACCAATCAGCAGTCACGCCTATCATTTATAAGCCCAGCATAGAAAGACACCCATGCAGTATGCCTAAATCATGTTTCTATATTTTTCTTCAGAACCCTAGTCGAAATGCAAAAAGAGAAGCTGTTACTTAATGGTCTATCCGCGCCTGAAAATGGGTCCAGTTTTTGAAACTGGTCTCGCACCAGAAAATGGTATCATTTGGAACAGTAAATTTACCCTTTTGATATCAGATATAGAATGATTAATACGTCATTGCCTTGCAATAATACTACCCTTACTGTGTTCCCTGTCCATTAACGGCTAGACAAACACTAGCCATCAACGCAGCAGTCTGTTAATTTTATTAGAGGGGAGGTCAGAGGCAACGGTAAGACTACAGCTCCAGGCCAAGACATGCTGTTACAACAAAGTAAATGCTCGTGTTAGACGTGTCATCAGCAACAACCTCGGTTATGACTGCTTTAGGAAAAGCCAGGGGTCCAAAAATAACAACTCTGTCAAACAATACAGCGAGCCAATCTGGGGAAATATTTATATAGCCACTAGAGACACCTTCGCAACGCACTTGCCACCAGACAAACCGTAGCAGTTCCTGAGCACAGGACGTGCTTAATTCACATAGATCGGTGCTGCGTCTTGAGCGGCAAGTGCAATTCTCGGGATGCCAGTGTGCTTACGCTAGCGTTCGGACTTTCCGGTACACTTGGTAGTGACCGGCCGAAACAAGAGCGTTCACAAGATTCGGAGGCGGAGACGTGAGATAATAGGAAAAGGAAGACAGAGAAAGGAAATGAAAGCCATAGACATATGGAGAGCGGAAGACTAGGAGGCAGATATGAGGCAGCAAAAGGAATAAGATAAGGTCGAGCAGAAAGAGAAAAGGAGAGACAGAAAGATATAGGCGGAAGATAGCGGGAGATAGGCACAACAGATTATTAGGCTCTGCGCATACATCATGATTACCCTCTGGGTGATAGTGATCTGTTTTCACCATTCCTGACTGCATCATCAACATTCCAACATCTGTAAAAAGAGGGAAAGATTGGAAACACCCGTTTCCACAAAAACAAACGACCGAGGAGCAGAAACAGAGCGTAAATAAAACAAGGGAGGATGCTGAAGTTACTGATGTGCTCCGGAGCACGCGATACCGCACACGCTTTAAGCCGAACACGTCGCAGTCGCCGACGTTTCGCTAATGGATACTTATGGGGGCGCACACTTTAAAAGAGTCGGAGATGAACCTGGATGGAACAAACAACGTTTTCACAAGGACTTTATGTTCTGAGGCGCCAAAAGCCCCAAGCTTAAGCGGAAAATAAATGGTCAACGCGAGGAGAACAGGGCGCCATACTGTTCGACTGGTCATGATCCGACCGTGACCTGCCGCGTCACTAGAGCAAGCGGTTCCGCCGAGGGTCGTGAACCAGGCGAGCTCTCGGTTCTCCACCCCTTCCCAAAGAACTCGCGTCTACAGGACTCTGCCACATCCAGGTTAGTCATGTTAAAAACCAAGCCACCTCGAAACCTTGCACATGTTATGAACCATGACTTTCTCAACGGATAACGGCAATCTGGGATAACAACTACACCATGTAATTGTAGTTAATTCGCAACGGACACAAATGCCGCGCTGGTTGACATGTGCCCCAGTGCTCCAAAAGTTTTGTAGGCATTGGACAGACATGGGTCCCTAGGAACGGCTGCCGAGGCAGGACATAGACACGCGGGCACAACTATCCAGTTTAGTTCGTGTAATGAAGGGGGAACAAGTTCATCAGGTCGCTCATGACAACGGATACTTCATGTAATATCACCCATCTTATAGTATATAAAAATAAGTACTAACATATAAAAGTCACACTCACAGTTTTTACACTTGCACTTCTTGATCAGCGTTTCGTCCCGGATGTTTTCGTGGCAAGCTTTGCAGTAGAACCAGACTCTAAACAGAGGAAAGCAATTTTTGGCACTGTCATAAATTGAAGCTTCACATCAACCCTTTGTAGAGATTGCGGTGTATCGTCTGGTATATTCAAACCAAACAGAAAAAACGTACTGAATCATCTTCGCGAAATGATAGCTTGTTTTACGTACCGTTTTACTTCGTCTGCAGACTGTGCGATAAAGAAGCCTTGGGTGTTTGCTGCAATCTTTGCTCCCCGTGGATTTATAGATATCTTGCTGTCTTGTCCATCTTCCCCTTTTAATTCAATGGCCAGAAGAAGTAGTTTGAGCTTCGTAAAACACAGTCTGCACCAATAAACCACATGTTAGTATTTATGAATGAATTCATAACAATTTTAAAATATTCCATACATTGGATAGTTGTCCTATTATATAAAAGCGTAGGTTAAGGAGGCGTGTGATCCACAAAAACATTCAGCACAACTTAGCTACGACTTTCTCATCCATGCACCAAAGTTAGTTTATTGTGTTCCAGCGCCGAAGAAATAGACTATGAGGCGGGTCGCTGGAACAGGTTAGGCGCCATGGCGGCAAAGCACCGCGGCCGCATGAAAAATTATAATCAAACAATAGAGTAAAACCAAGCCATGCAAAACATACAGGGTGCCAGGTGTTTGTTGTAGTGATTTGAAATTTAGAGACCAGCAGAAAGTAATATTTGCAGTCCTCCTGTTTGAAAATTGAGTAGACCTCCATTTTACGTCATGCTGCTGATACACAACTCTTATGCGCTCAGATGCCGGTAAAAACGAATACCACGTGAAGGAATCTATCGTGGCTAAGATTGCCGTGCGTAGGAAAAAAACGTTCTAGTTGGTCACTAAGAGGTAAAGGAAAGTGCGCGGCATGTGAAACAACGTGTTTGGTAAGACACACTTTTAAAAAATTGTATTTTAACTACCTATGGTGTTAAGTCAAGAATCTTAACCAAGCTGGGCATCTCCAAAAAAAATAAATTAGTAAAAAAGTGTTAGACTTCAATTGGGGATTGGCAGCGAACAGTAACAGAGCGTAGTCTAGGGCTTTTTCTGTATGCTATGGTTCATATCAGGGTACAGATCCTCAAACTTACTCGCTAGACTGTGGAAAAGTCATGCCGGTGAACGAAGGAGAGAGAGTTTCAGTGTACATCTCGCAGCCTGTGCCCTGGAGGTAATCGTTCTGCCAAGCCTGAGTGTCGGGGGACTGCAAAACCAGAGGCGGTACGTACAGGCACGCTAGCAAAGATATCCAAGAGTCATGCCTCAACGAGGATAGACGACCAGATGATACATGTTGCAAGCTCACAGGAAAGCCCGCAAGCGTAGAACCCAAGGCAAAGATACCGCTGGAACTTGCGTGTTGCACACCCTTGCTGACAGAAGTAGAATCTTGACGACATTCAAGGTACAGGGAGAGGATCGAATATTCCCCTCTCACCACCTATAAGTGATCGCTTAAGAGCGTGACCTAGTGTAGGGTATTGGATTCTTTCCATTTTGGAACAAGCCAGCTTTACCCAACCTTTCATTTCCGAAGACAGACAATTGACATCTCAGTATGTTGGGTCACTGCCCTACACATGGGGCACAACTGGACGATGAGGATTCCTCGTAAGCCAATCACACTTTCATTCAAAGCCTAGTTACTGTACACACAGACCCTTCAAAAAAAAAAAATGCGCAAGCTTTCAGGGATTTGGAGCGAATTATATGTTGCACCAGATTACAACTAACACACCTTCCATTTTTAAAGATCGTGTCGGAAGGGCATTAATTTTGCTTTTTTGTTTTAGGCGCATGTGCGCCTTTCGTATCTTAGCGCAATTGATTTGAGCAATGCTATGAGGGCACTCATCACGTTTTTACATCATGTCCCATCAACTATTTTTTACAGCGTAAATTATGAACACCCTCCCCCGGAGCTACGTATAAATAAGATCCGCATTCAGGCCTTAGTTACCTGGGACAGTGAAAACACAAACCAAAGATACTTGTGCGCTGTGCAAACACTGACGAACACGAAATGGACGAACAGGCTGGGAAGCAGGAACAGAAAAGGCGGATACCAATAGCCACCAAGGTCATTTGCCGTATGATGCCCCACTATTCCCTTCCATATCAGCCACGTCAGAGGCGTTCCCAAGAGCACAAAACGTGATTCCAGTTGTTTCAGGTGGCACGAAACATGTCTAAATATATTCAAGGCTTTTGATAAAACATCAAGGAAAGGGCGAATCACATTGTGTCAAGCTAGAAGCAATCTTAGGAATTTAAGTGGCACCCATCACTTGCAACGCAGCCTCAAATGCAGCCGTCAGACCTGCCCGGAACTTACTCAGACGCCTCCGCGAAGGGCATGCCCTGAAACGAGGAACTCAGCGTCTCTGTGTACATCTCCAGTGCCGTGCCTCTCAGATAGTCATTTTGCCAGCCTTGCATGTTGGACGTAGCGACGAGGTGGGCCTTTAGCAACACAAACATTGTAAGCAACACGACTTTTTGCTGTGATCTCGGAGTTTTTATCCCCCCCCCCCACCCCCAACTAGGTTACTGGTCATGGCATTCCTGCAATTTTAGGCGTCGAAGACGTGATTGTTGGTAGGATGGGGAATTAGCCCACCTATACTTAAGTAGATTGAACAAAACAGTTGAACGATGGAATTAAACCGTATCGCCGTGATACTTGACAGTATTTCTGCCCTAACAACGTCGAACTCCATTCAACTTACCGTTTTAAACGATCGCATAGCGAAGAGGTTGGCCATCATTGTGGAGAAGCCGGGCGCCAGGCAGCTCTGTGCGATGAAGCCCAGCTTCAGCTCAGCCAGGCAAATGACGTCGTCCCCCCGCTTCCAGTCCCAGGATGGAATGTTGAGTAAGTACGCCTGCAAGGAATGATGTGTCAGAGAGGTTGGCGCTCCTGTTCCGCTATGCAGCCTTATCGGCAGCCCTACCTTGTTATGGTACTGCATGAGCTGGATGATGACTCGAATGTCATCCGAATAGTTCTTTATAGAGATGACCCTCATGATGTTGGCTGCATCTTCAGCGTCCGGGTCCTGGCAGTACTTGTTGGCCAAGACCAGGCAGGCATCTGCCTCGTGGACCTGCGACGAGAGCGGGACTGTACCACACGGCCAGACCGCACACCCGCCGTGCGAGCTCTGCGGCCACGCCAAGCAGTCCATGGCGCTGACCGAAGCGGGCACCGGCGAGCATGTGCTCAGTGCACGCTATGACGAATCTCAACTCTTCAAGATGACGACCATTCACATTATTCCAGGAATGGAATTGATAATTAACGACTAAAAGTCGTGACGATATTAATTTAATATTTTTTTGTTCACTTGTTATTATACTAATTTTTATTTAGTGATTTCAATTACGTCGTTAAACGAAAAATATGCATGACTAACTAAAATAATGATAAAAATTGAACTAGGAAGCCTCATGGAATGTTCTATCTTTCATTTCTTCTGCAGTTTCTTACGCAATCTCTCTCTAAAAATGTCATACGGGCATGCAGATTATAACGAAAGAACTAAACATGCTTTCCAAACCTTATCTTCATGGAGTGATAGGACGATACAATTCCTTAGAGAACCAAACTCAAAAAAAAAATTGATCCGAATAAACAGCAATAAAAGTAGAACTGTTTTAAATTTATCAACGTACAGAACACGTGGAATCACAATGCACATAAGTTGAGAAGAGTTTGGGTCCACTAGGATGTGCAGTGTCCGGAGTCTGCATGCAGCATGCGGAGGAGGAGGACGAGCGACAGAAGAGGAGAAGAAGGCTCTCGTCACTTACCGCCTAACATGGACGAAAAGGGTACGGAAATGGTAGAAGTCTATGGGGAGAAGGGTAAGTTTTTGTTATAATTGCCGGAAATGGGGAGAGCAGACGTTCGATCTGAACGCCAGATGTACGTCTGAAAGGATGCAATTAGCTTTTTACACGGTTACTCTTCGCGACGTAAATTTGAGGGCTGTCTCCGCGATTTTGAGGGATAATTCTCGGACAAGAATACGCATAGCTATGTTTGAACTCAGGGGCAGCGTGAGTTTTTCCACAATTTGCGAATGATTTTTTTATTACTTCGTGTGAATATTGAAAGAAGATTGTGGATTTATGGACGCGGCTTTGACGAGGCAGAGACAGGATGACGCATGCAGGCTGGGGCTAAAGGGTCCACACAGGCCAAGGAGAGCGGCAGCCGATCAGACACCCACAGGAGGCGACCATCAGTTCTTCGATGCTCTCAAAGACATGGCACAAGAAACTTAAGAGACTGGAACATTCTAAGGATGAAATAAGCCATGTGCTTCCGTTTGTTAAAGGCCATCTCCAATGTGTCGCGGAGAGCGCATGCAGGATTTGCCTGTACACTGTTAAATCATTAAAATGATGTATTGTCTATAGCTCTGCTTGACAAGTACTATTAACTGAAGATCATTGCATTAGGGTTACTTATTCAAGCTCCTATAAAAAATCTTGACAATACTCTCCACTGGCCAGATAAGCTTACGAATCAAACGTTACTAAGATACGACGCTATTTTGTCTCTCAGTAAAAAAATTGCCGTAGTGGCTTGCAACAGATGATTCTGGAAAGCTTTCAACAGTGTACGGATTTTGGGAGACGGGAAGTCCAACAGCCAAACAAAGCAGGGCAGACACCAGTCACCGTTATCAACACCTCGCTCTAGAAGTCGTCTGAGTTCCGCGGATCTGTTTCGCAAGCGTGCATCACACATTGGCACAACGAGGGCGCTGTTGGCCCACCCAACGACTAAAGCCTGTCCAGTTTGTGCACAGCCTGCGGGGCCCGCTAATGTCTAACAGTTCGGTCAGCACGTTAAACTTTCATACGGCGAGAGTCGGACGTGTGCCGTCGCTTCAGATAAACCGCAGGCGCGCCAGTGCGGCCCGGTTAAACTGGCGAAAAGTCTGGGTGTTTTTCGCACTTGTCCTTGCCAGTTATAATCATTTAGATTTCACCGCCTGTACTTAGATGTTACTCACGGGAATGACCCATGCACATGCCTGTCGTGAGTTAAGTGGCGCCATCAAAACTATGCAGAGACGCGGCTAGTCCGACACACGCGGGCCCCACGACAGTGTCCAGCTACGCGGCCTGCCCGGCCTGCCCATCGCGGAGACAACCTTCGGACCGTTCGGACCTATCAGGGATCGTCGCTGCCTTACCTTCACCCTCTGGAGGTCTATCGGGTTCATAATGGAGCCTTGGAAGAACTCTACTGTTGTGAAGTGTCTCTTGAAAAGTCCTTCTAGCTCCAAGTCCGGGGGCTTTCTAGCTCACCACAACAAAACATTACAATAAAGTAAGTAGCAGTAAGTTTCTGTCCAAAAAAAAGAAAACAAAAAGTGCCACTACCATATGCGAAGGTGGGAACGGGTGGAAGGAGCAGTGGGAGGTGGGAAGGACTGTGGAAAACGTTAACTATCGACGAAAAAGAGACTTATATCGCAAAAAGATGCTGAAACGCTATGTAACATTCCATGTTCTGTCTACGGCTAGTTCTAGTCTAGAGCTAGAATATTTCTAACGAAGTCTTGTACGTCTAAGTCCGAACAAGTCATTGTCTTTTCGTATGCAGATGTGACCATTAGTGTGGATACTCTGAAATTGATGGTTGGGTTGGATGATATGGAAAAGAGACAAGCAACACGATAGTTCCGTCGGTTGCTCTGCGTGAATAAAGTTGGGGGTTTCCATCACCGATTGATAACGGCGAGTAATAAAAACGCTCAGATGAAAAAGAGCTTTAACGGAAGGGGCATCAAAACAGGCTATGGTTCATATCCACACACTTTGGTGCTGACCCGGCACGTTTAGAATTGTGGGCAAGCAATCACAGGTTACATTTACAAGCACGATTTCACAGAGATCACACTTTTGCAATAAAGAAAAGGAAAACAGAGGGCGGCACTCTCAGTGGCAGTAAACACGTTCCGGCGTCACAATGTCACAACGTTTAAAAACGTTTAAAAAAATCGTGTCAGCAACAAATGGCAGTGAAGTGCGCAAATCAGGCGTACAACTTGACAGTGTCTGCCTTGTGGTTTACCTTAACTCTTTCTAGATCTACAGCATTCATCATAGTTCCCTGAAAAAACTCCACAGTGGTGTAGTGTCGTTTGAGAAGGCCTTCTAGCTCCAGATCAGGTTCTTTCCTGCAAGAATAGGGGTAGGTTTGGGCTCTAATCGTTTCAAATATCTACGAGATTGTCAGAGGAAGCAGGTGACAGACACAACTTTAGGAACGTAGAATCTCACATCAATATTTTGGGCTAGTTAAGTGAACGTCAAGAAAATGTACGCGGTGTAGCCAATTGTAAAGTGGTTACATATACTAGATTCAAGAGTTGAAAAAAGCTTGCCAATGACAAACGCACTAGTTGCGTCGGATGTAGATCCAGCTGCGTTGTGGCAGATTCACTGTTCAAGCATCGCGTCAAGCATTGTGATAAATCGCCCATGGCCAGTCGCGTTCTTTGTATGCACGTTTCATTTGAACGCCGAGCTGGTCAACATCCTAAATACATCTGAGGGAAGGGCGGGGGATGGCGAGAGGAAAACCTGTCCGACGGGGTTAGAGGCAGCCACGGGTATCACACGACAAATTTGCTGTTTCCCCACGCGAATATAATAAAAACAAGTTTCCCTCAAAAATCAATATTTGATAGTTTACAAAGAATGGGCAGGGTGAAAGCTACGCTTCCATGCTAACTATGGAACCGAGGGACTTCTAAAAGCTATCGACTAAAAATGTGAAAGCTCCCCTTACAGTTACGTGAATCGGATGGGGGGGGGGGGGGGGTAGAGAAAGGTCGTCGTGTATATCATGCAAAATATATCCGAGAACCAAGCCTGTCTTTTTTCAAAAGATTTCTAAGGATACTAATTTTCCTAAATTCAGCCAGTGTTTGCCATATCTGGTCAGTATTGACCATACGCTGTGTCGCCCGAAAGTTCCTTTACATACAGACAACCCCTATACAACATATCCGTCATAGCTTTGACGGCCTTCATTGTAAAACTTTGTTTTAATCGTCTTTACTTGAAACGAGCAGACGTCGCTGCAAAACAGAACCCTGAAACCAAAAAGGCAACTTTTGAACACCTCACCTGTGCAAGAAGACAACTTCCACGTCAACATCTTCACGGTCCTCGTGTAAGAAGTCCTTGAGGAAGTGTGATACGGACTCGTACGTGATGTGTCCGCACACAACTATGTGTCTGTAAAAGAGAACAAGGTCAGTTTCCGATAAAACCGCTAAAAGAAGAGAAAACATTGCCAACACGGTTGCTGTCTCTGAGTACCCGTGGGCAGTGCTCTCAATTCTTTCAGCCGAGTCTTGCTGATTTGTAAGCATTTGTTTAAACAGTTCCGGATATTGATGCATTGCTGTACTGTCTCGGTTGTTCTTAAGGGTTGTAATTTGCAAGAAATTTGCATCATCGGTGAATTAACTGTTCTTGGAAGTCATTAGAAAATGAAGAATCGCGTCTCAATATTGCTGAAACCGCGATACGATAGGCGCACGGGAGTTTGACAGTCCAACACATAAGGATGTTCGACTCAGACGTGAAATATGAAAGGCAAGAGGTGAAGAAGTGAGATGAAGGGAAGTGGGAAGATAGAGGACAGCCCTGCCCACGACGTGTTCGCCCAGTGTGAAGGAACCACACACACCACTACCAAGTGCGTTATTTCTGTACATGACCCACGGCAGGGAACGGCACTTACGGATGCGCGCCAACTCGCGCGTAAAGAGAGGGATTGAATGGCTGCAAGTAACCGCAGCGCGTCTCACAATGGTACGCAAGGAAATGGGAGTTCCTGCGAACTGACAATTACACCAACTATGACATAACTTGTTGACATTACACTCAGCGTCCGCTCCTTGCCATGGTCTGGTAGGAGTGTGGGCGATGGCCATTAGTACCGCACGTACAGACAATGTGCAAAGTGAAGCGATAGCATGCATCAAACTATGTTAAAAGTGTTTGGTTAGTACGGGATGCAAAACTGTCCGAAACTAGTCTACCTACCTACACCCTGAGCCACACAAACGGAGCAGTACTGTTGTGTTCTATATATGAATTTGTTTGTTTGTTTTGTGTGACTCTAGGCAACGGGGAGGTCGAAGGGCATGCACGGTTTGAGAGTGTATCACACTACTTTGCTGCCAGTGAGTAGCAAGAGGTGCGTGCCCCTTCTCCTCCCGTGTGTAAAATTGTTCGCTACACTATATATTGCTAAAAAGAAAATCTACTCTGCGGATATCTATCGCATAGTTTGGATACACTATCAAGTTAGATTTAAAAATTTCACGATCTACCTGGTTTGTTTTTTTACTAGAAAATAACGCTCATTGAGGAGCGGAGAAACAAGGTAAGACAACTTCAGTTCGCTCGTGGTCATTCATCATGTGTGAATGAATGCTAACCAAACGATGCGTCCCGGGCAACAGATAAAAGAAACGATGCATATCTACTGGAAGTGCCTTTTACTTCTCTACGCAAGAGTAAAATATAAACATATCATCTTTTAAAATGAAAGTCACACTCTCCAAGGAACCTGTCCTGCGACTCGACCCCGCTTAACATCCTGACGCGCGCCCCTACATGTCTTTCTGTATGAGAGTGTGTGTGCTCTGTCACGATTTATCACGTTCTCTTATCGTGAAACGGGAGGAGAGCTGGAGAAGGTTGAGTTTAGAATAGAAAAGATGAACAGCAGAGAGAAGAGAGGATTTGTGGAGATATGGAGTCGCCTTGACGGATTGTGATATGCATTTGAAAGCCGTACTGGCCATACCCGCCCGCTAAACAGTACTGTGCATCTTATCCAAACATGCTCGACAATGTCGAAAATGAAAGAGACGTACGCGGCTCGAGTTGTTCGCGTTTCCGAATCGATTCACTACGCGGCCCGCTACGTGGCCGGTGCGGTGGTTGGCAGGGTCATCAAGCTAAGTTCAGGGCATGCGGTTCACCAAATGACTGTCAGGAACGGGCAAGCATAACCACTGGTGTTGTGAATGTACACGAGGACCGGGCGGCACTCGCCGCTGAGGTATCTATTTGCTAATCTGCATGCCTTTCAACAACGTACAACAATTTTTGCGGATATAACATTCCAAATTCTACACACCCATTATATATAGAAAGCGTTCGTGATGACTGATAATTTAAACAGCCGGGTGCTATCCTGCCTACGCAACAATATCAAGTCTGGTGTGTGGGACGGATACGGTGAGGTCTACCAGAGTGGTCTAGTGTGGCGGGAGCACCCTTTCGGAACTCCTCGAAATACAGAACAGACAGACCACTTTTATGGCGCGACTTTTTAGTTATTTGCGCAACTGCCAATCTACTCGTCAGTTTCGGGCATCAGCCAAACGATGCTTACAGTCGATCTCTGTGGGGTTGCCAGCGCTTTCTATGCCTAGCATCCGGAAAAACTACCACAAAACGTGTTGTCTGTGTCCGAATCCATATTCACAAATATGCAAACATGCTCTAGAAGAGAAAAAAGGTGTTCGATCTAACTATGATAATTATTAAAAACAAAATTATGGAAGGAAAAAAGTTGATGTGTAGATGGACAAACATTCAAACAGCTATATATATAAACACCAGGCTATTTTTGTTTACCGGGGGAATCTACTCGCTGACGAAAGCGGTGGATAAAAACACACAGGACGCCGCTGGGCGTGACGGTGCCAGCCTCCCAAATGCATATCATACCTTTCAGCACTAAGGGCTCACAGTGTGGGCGGGGCCGGGACGGGGGCGGGACGTGGGGGGGGGGGGGGGGCGAGACAGAGACGGAAAGAGAGAGAGAAGGGGGCGATGGCTGTTTGCTTTTCTCACCTTCGACCGCGTTCGTTCTTCAGCGTGCCTCCGTATTTGGCTCTAGTTCCGATCAGATCAATAATCTCGGGGATACAACTTGCGAATATGGCCTACGCACACAAATGTGACCCCAGAGTGTGACACACAACACACACATAAAAATATACATGACAAGGTGAGAGACTGCGCCGGCGTCACAGAAACCATGGCTTGTTAGCTGGGCGACAATGACACGTCCGTGTCGAGGGCCAAACACAGACATATAAAGCAGACATGACGTACAAAAAAAAGTCGGGAACGAAACCAAAAAAAGAGCGAGAAAGAAAGAAAAGGACACGGAGGGGCAAGGGTGAAGATTTTTTTTGCAACGGTACTGCCTCCACAGATAGGGAACTTGAATGAACGAATTTGGTCGACATTTCGTTTAGTAATAATAGTAAGATTCTCATTTACCAACGAGCCAATGTTTCTTGGTGAGCGCGCCGGGAAACTGTTGTGTGGGGGCTGCAAGACGGGGAGGGGATGTATCAGTGTCCTCGAGACAGTTCCCTGTCATTTGTCCTTACGCCTCGTGGGGGGAAACTCCACCTTCTCATTCGCACGCTGACGTCTAATGAGCTCACTCCTATCCCGCCACACCCCTCGCTCTATTTCCAACCGATTCTCACGCCGTTTCGGAGCTTCCCGCTTGATCGGTACCGGTATCTTATCCCCATTTTGTCGCTCTAACGATACACTGCCGGCAGGAAGGGGGAAGCGGTTTCCAACGCCAGTGTGCACAAGGCAACTGTCAAAATAGGAGAGAAAACAAAATCCAACTTTACATGGGAACGCTAAATAAATGCTGTGCTTAGACACTTCCTTCAAAGCAATCTACGTTTCTAGGGTGAAGAAGTCAAACCAATGCCTATCTCGCACCCTCATCGACTTGATTGGCAGGATTTTTTTTAACGTAGAGAAACCAGCATTTTCCAGCAGCAACTTCTTCATCGTGGCACACTCTGTCCGGGAAACGAATTTTGAGGCGGGCATGTTGTTCTGCCTCGGAAGTTACTTTACAAGCGTCCGGGTGACCTCATCTGCGCATCCTCAGTCTCGAAGAGCTGGCGGGCACCAGCGGGCACCAACTAGGGTAAGTCGTGAAGTACACGTAAAATGGAGAAGCTAGGAAGCAGTAAGTTGCGAAATATGGCAGCTCTTGTGCAAACTACTCGGGGAAGTTAAATCAGCCAGTGAGTTCTAGCACAAATGTCTACTCTAAAACAAAAGGTATTAACGACATCCGCCGGGGTTTCATAATACTGTACGCCACATAAGTGAAAAATCTCTAGTGCGAATTGACTGGGACATTCTTGTATTTGACAAGGCATGCCACCAAGAAACTGATACATTGGCTACAGTGGTAGATGGACTGACCCACGGGCCTCGCCCGAGGGCCCCGCGGCCCCACCCTAGTACCCCACAGGAACTTTCAGCTCAGCCCATCAAACTTGTTGTCATTAGCAAACACTTGACAAACCAAGGAACTCTTGAAAGGAGGCAGTAAAACGGTTTGAAAACATGACCTCTGTAGGACGAGACAAAGTGGCACATTACGATCCGAAACGGAAAACAGATATAATGTGAGGTATGCTTCGAGTCATGGCTACTGTGGCGGCAGGGGCCGCGGGGGACCGCGGGGAGGCCCGAGTTTCCCACATTGTGGAGCACGCACAAAAAAGTAGCTGTCATTGCCAATCTCTGAGTAAATTTTGAGGAAGAAAACCCCCCTCCCCCCCCCCAAAAGAAAAAAAATTAGCAGCGTGAATTTTTAAAAAAGAAATTGCGCGGAATGATCTAAACGATAGACGCTTGTAAAAGCAGTCGTAGTGAGAGTCTTCGGTTTTTTCCCGCAACGGTCTCGTGCTACGTTTTTTCCTGCCAGGTGCCTCAAAACTTCTGTGACATTCGCTTCGACAGCCAATTTTTTTTTAATTTATTTTTTTGTGCGTGTGACAGTACACGCTATAGGGATTACGGGGAACTGGCTACACATTACGCGGGGGAAACCCGCCCAACGGAACAATAAACAGCACAAAAAAGGGGTCAAAAGAAAAAAAGAATGGCCATCTGGATTTGCTGTAATGAAAAGACAAAAAAGGAAAGAAAGAAGCTGATGCTGTGATGCTTGCCTCCGTCGCTCCCGCTTGTACGCCCCTCCGTACTTGTTCCGCTGAGCCGCTAGCGCCGTGATTTCGGGGATCCAACTGGCAAAGACAGCCTATATGGTCCAAAGAAAAATCAACACACACCAAAAAACGGGGGGAAATATAATATGAGCGAGTTATCTGGTTTAAGTTGAGAGAGAAAAAATATGAGAAAAAAAACTTATTTGTTATGTCATACCACGTGCAACAGATTAACGAGTCATGCCGAACTGCAGGTTTGGAGAACAAATTAGGAGTTCGGCTGAAATGGAAAGACCGGCTCGGGGACAGGCCACCGCCTCAGCCTGGAGCTGTTTCACAGTTGATCGACATCTGTCATGACATGCGTCCTGAGCAAGGGGACAACTCACCAAGCCGACGAGCAGGAAGAAGACGAGGAATGTCCTGCCGAGGACGGTGTTGCAGTACACGTCCCCGTAGCCCACGGTGGACATGGTGACGATGAGGAAGTAAACGCACGTCCAGTACGACAGTTGTGATGGGTTGGAAAATTCCAGTGGGTCCCCTGAGTTCTCCAGCTGCAACACAGTAGGGCACCGTCACTGCTAAGCGGTACCATGCAAGCAGAAGCTCGCTGCTTGTCTGGTGAATCGACTTTTGGGTACGTACCAAATGTATGATACCCGCCGCCGTCAACCATACTGAGATGAAGATGGACACTAGCTGAGCCAGCCTGATGGAGCTGGAGGTCTTAAGGATGTTCAGGTACTGCAGGATGTCTGGCACAGTCATCAAGCGCAAAGCTCGCAGAAAACGCAGACCTGCGCACAAACAAGGGCCGGCCGTGAGAAATTGCGACATGACCTAACCCACAGCTGTGTTATCTCACTCACCTATCCATGTTCTATCGAGATATATTGATACAAATGAAGGAGGTATTGTAAAGTAGTCGACAAACGAATACATTTCCAGCATAAACCAGAACTTGTCACTAGCTGCTATAAACTGTAAACAAATGCGTGGAGTTAGTTGCTGTAGTTATTGTACGAATGATGTCCCATTGAAAACAAAAACCCAAGAGGGTTGCCAATTTACTTACTCGTATAAAAAAGTACACCATAAAAAATATATTGAAAGCTAAATCTATTTGTTGAGTTATGTTGGTACTCCATGTCTGACATCTCTCCACTTCCTCACTGGAAAAAGAATGATAAACAGGCCACATTAGAAACCGCATTGCATTTCCAGAAGTAGCTAATTTACTGGTGTGCGAGGCATGGGTGGGGTAAACGCACCTCGAGGCATCTATGAAATAGATGATGAGTGAAGCGATGCTAAGAATGAACACCAGAACAACCTGGAACAGAGGACAGGGGGCGCCGTGTTAGATCTATTATTCAATCTCAATCTACTGGCTGGTAGAAAAATAAGTTCTTCAAACAACATTCCATTTCAGTTGAAAAAAAAATCGACTGAGCAAGATGAAAACAATGGAAAGACAACAGGAAGGCGGTGTTTTCTACCTCCCGTCACCACGTTTCGTGACCAGCCCTCCCCGTATTTGCAGGGGCTGCTGCGGCGGCTGCCACGCACTCACTCCATTGACCCCTTTCCGGGTCGATGCCACAGAGAGAGAGAGAGAGAGAGAGAGAGAGAGAGAGAGGCCGACAGAAGAGGGGGTGGGGCGTCTCGGGGGTACGTAGGGGGTGGATAATACACAGGCGGGGTGGGACCGGGGAGGGGGAGAGGGGGTCGGAGAGGCGGAGAGAAACAAGGAAAAAGAGACACAAACCGAAAAAGAGCTCAATAGCGCGCGCGCAACTCGACGCGGCGGGCGGCTCCACGGCAAAAAAAAAAGAAAAAGAAAATGGGGGGGGGGGAGGGGCGACAGCGACGTACTTTTTCTTCGCCCTTCGATATACACGACTCTAGGACTACCTTTTGCTTTGTGTGACGGATCCTCGCCTTTCCCTTTCTCTTCTCTCTCTCTCTCTCTATCTATCTATCTATCTATCTATCTATCTATCTATCTCTCTCTCTCCCCCCCTCCTTTCGCTTCTCAATATCCGGTTCAGTCCTGCTGTCCTCATCGAGGGTGCCAGCCGGAGTCGTCCGGCCTCGGCCGCCGGTTCGGCCTTCTCATCAGACAGTGCGCTGTGCAGCCAGCGGAGCCAGCGCCTTGGGAGACAGTCTCCCTCCTCATATTACGTCCGTCGGGGGAGAGGGAGAGAGAGAGGGTGGGAGGGGGAGCGAGAGGGATAGAGCGAGAGAGAGCTAGTGAGAGCGAGAGAGAACGAAAGAGCTAGAGAGATGGCACCTCGCGGCATAAGAGGTGTGTGTGTGCATGTGTGTGTGTGTGTGTGTGTTCACTTGCTGGAGCAGAGGTCATTGGCCGTGAGTATATGCACCGGCCTGACTGCAGCTGCGTTCTCGTCAGCTGGAAGTCCGGGGAGGGCTCGATGCAACACTCATGTCCGCCGTCTCTCTCTCCCCCTCTCTCTCTCTCACACACACACTTCTCTTCCACCAACCCTTAAATTCTTTATAAGCCAGCCTCCGTGTGAAAAGGGTTAGAGAGAGAGAGAGAGAGAGAGAGAGAGAGAGAGTACTCATAGGTGCGACACGCCATTCAGGGCGGTGCAGCGGGGGCCGCCCATGGGGCACACAGCACCGCACAAAACCCCTTCTTTTCTCTCTCTTTCATGAACACTCTGGAAGGCGAACGACTTTTAGCTCAGCGGTAATGTCTTCTTATTCAAATTTTCAGATGCCAACCTACACTGCGGGCGTTGAAAATTTTAGATTTATGTAAAAAAAAAGTGGGAGTGACTTCATTTCTTGGTGTTGTTTTTTGTGCGGTTAAAAAATAATTGGTTTGTGGCTTTTGTGAGTGTGAGGAGGTAGGAACGCCCCCCCGGGGTTGCACATCCCTCTTTGGGGGTCCTCGGCCCAGCGGGATGGTGGGGCGGGTGGGCTCCGGGGATGCTGACGAGGGAGGGGGGAGGGGGAGCTTTCCCGGCGAGGGAAGTGGGTCATCGGCCAGGGCTTGTCCCAGGGCCTGGCGCGCGAGGGGGGCGGCCGCGGCCGGAGCTGGGGGTGGTGGGGGCGGTGGGGGCGGTAGGGGCGGTGGCACGCGGAAGGGGGGGGGGGGGGGGGGTGAGGGCAGGGCACGGAGCTGGGCGCGCAGAGCCAGGGGGCAGAGAAGGCGGCGCAGGCGGCGCGCCGGCCCGCGGCAGCGCGGCAGCGGCCTTACACTCGGCAAGCCAGTGCACCATCATCAAGACTCCACTTTCCTTCTTATTTTGTTTTATTTAAAAAACAATTGGTTCGTGGCATTTTTGATCCTCCTCCCAAAAAAATACCCTATGAGATTGGGGGTTTAAAAACAACAGGATGGTCCTCGCACTTGTCATGTGAGTGCACCGTAATCAAAATACAATTTTTTTCTCGTCACTTTTTATATTGGGTTTACTTATCCCCCCCACCAAAAAAAAAAGTTTTTTTTAATCATTTTTTTAAAACGCCGAGTCGGCCTGGCCCGACCAGGTGTGGAGCTCATCAAGGGCAGGATATCGGATGGGCGTGACACGCCGGCCAGCGGCACGCCGGCCCGCACAGTGGCAGTAGCGGCCCAGCGGGCCCCAGCCCCCCCGTGGGGTTGACGGCGGCCGTCGGCGGGGTCCCCGGCGTCTGTTGAGGCCCGATGAGAAATCGATGTTCCGTGTGGGACAGTCGGCAACCCCCCCCCCCCCCCCCCCTCCCTCCTGCAGCTCCCCCCTTCCCGGCCCGCCCCTGCGCCCTCCTGCTACTACTGCCTTAATCCGGAGACACGCCACCCCTATCCCAAGGCCCACTGTAACGGGGGGAGGGATGGTACACAAGGGAGGCGCACGCCCCCTGTGTGTGTGTGTGTGTGTGTGTGTGTGTGTGTGTGTGTGTGTGTGCGGAGGCACATGCTCGACCAACACGGCTGCTGGTACTCGGGCCTCCACACATACGCCGCGCGCGCGTGTGTGTGTGTGTGTGACGTGGACGCGGCAGAGCGTGTAAGCGGAGGACACTCGGGGGAGCGGGTCACTGAGCAGCGGAACGTGGAAACCGAATTAATATAAAGTATCGCCAAAAACAAATCCACAAAATCAATTTTTGGTGTCACAATTTGTTGTCCTTTTCCAATATTTCAAGAACGCTATAAAAGGAAGCACATCCTTTTTTCGGTGAGTGTTTTTCCCTTCGTTTTATTCCATGACTGTCGTTGATCAGCCCGATCTAAGGGTGCTTACATCTCAGAGAACGCACAGTATTTAACTCCACGAAACAATTCAACTGCTTCGACAAAATCCTCTTTACTTTTTCCCGTTTCATTTTATATTCTTTCTCTTTTCTTATGCAGTCCCCGGCAGATACTGTGACGAGATTCTCGGTCCGCGGTGCGCTGGCTGTGCTGTCAACGCAGAGGAGGAGGAGAGGGTTCTTATAGCGTTTTATAATACAATTTCGGATGGAATACGGGAGGGGGGAGAAGGAGGGGGGAGGGCAGGAGGCACAGGTCACCAGGGGAGGGAGGGAGAGAGAGAGACATCGATCTGCACTAGTGCCGTGATGTCAGAGTGGCCGAGCAGGCGCCACCGCCGTTCTAATAGCGGAACTCTCCCATGACAGCCCGGAGCGTCGCGGGGGGTCCCACCCACGTCTCTCTCTATCCCTCCCTTACTCTCCCTCCCTCCCTCCCTTACTCTCTCTCCCTCCCTCACTCTCTTTCTCTGTCTCTCTCGATGAAGGATTGTGCATTTTACAGTCTAGATGACTTTCTAAAATTTGGTTTGTCATTTAACCATTAATGTAATTGAACTCTCTATTGATTATTATATTATCATACTGTCTTTAACTTCACCGTCCATAACAACGTATATTGTTTCTGTGGTACTAATTAATATCTCAAATCTCTCTCTCTCTCTCTCTCTCTCTCTGACACATGACACTGACCGGTATACGCGTGGGCACAGCGCCGCGACTACCGGCGTCGCGGCGCCTCGCGGGGTCAGAGGTCAGCCGGCTAGACGGGTCAGGCGGGGTCAGGTCTCTTGTTATTCATCGGAAGTGATACTGACAGACCGCTGCCCCCCCCCCCTCTCTCGGAGCGGCACAGCCGTCGTCGCGTCTGGGGGGGGGGGGGAACAGATGATCATCGAGTCATCGTCAAGAGCCATATCGTCATCACGACCAGGTCATCACCGTCACCGCTGCCGTGGCCGCCTGCCGCCCCGCGCTAACGATATATACGCCTCTCAGAGGTTTTGCTTCCGCCGTCAGCGGTGTTTATTTCTGTTACGGCCGTGCCGCGCGCCCGTACGCGGAGGAGTGGGGGGGGGGGGGGCGCCGTTTTACCGCCTTCGACGCCGGCCAGCACTCCGCGACGCTCGGACAAACAAACACGCCCAATTATCACGTCGATTCAAACCGTCATTTTTTTCCCCCTCACACCTTAACTACACACTCTTTTTATTTTCATCCTCATTTTTTTTCTTCTTGTTTGTTTTTCCGTGGATGTGAGTGTTTTTTGTTTTTTTTCTAGCTTTCGCGGGACGGTCGTCGTGACGAGGGCGGGGCCGCCTGCGCGGCGGGCCGCTAGGCCGCTGGGCCACGCACGCGTGCCGGGCGGGCCGGCCTACCCCGGCGACCGCAGGCGCTCCGGAGGGAGACCGGCTCGGTGGGCGACCATGGCTCCGCGGGCCGGGCTCTGCCGGGGTCTGCCCACACGGCGGGCGCTCGAGCGCGGGGGCCAGTGCGCTGTGGGGCCTCGAGGCCGGTCTCGAGGCGGGTCAGTGTGCCCCTCTCCCCCCCCCCCCCCCAACCTCACGGACTAGGCGGGGCGGCGGCCGGAGGCGGCGTGCTGGGGGCGGGCAGCGCTATATAGAGGAGCCTCAGAAGGATTTATGAAATGCGTTGCGGTGTGCTGCCACCGCGAGCGGCGGGACAGGGGGAGGAAAGCGAGAGGGAGAGAGAGAGAGAGAGAGAGAGAGAGAGAGAGAGAGAGAGAGAGAGAGAGTGAGAGAGCGCGGGGGGCGGAAGGAGTGAAGTGGGTGGGTGGGGGCGAGATAGGGCAGTCGGATAGCTGATATCAACTTCGGTGGGACTACAACGCGAGGCGCGGGGCGTGCCACCCTCCCAACCGGACGTCCGCGTCATGTGATGGGGAACTGAACAGTGCACAGGTACAAGGCGCGTAATTTACAGCAACAACCCCTCAAAATAAAAAAAATTAAATTAAATATCCGTGGGCGCAGACGGCGGCGGGCCGATCTCTGACAGACGGGTGAGCCGGGCTGTGCCAGCGGCCCCCACTGCAGCCCCCCCCCCCCCCCCCCCCGCTCCCGGCCCGCCGGTCCAACGACCCCCGCACCCGAGTGCTACCACCGCGGCCCCGCGACCCGCACTGCGGCAGTCTCTTCCGTCCCTCCCCGTCCCCCAGGACTCCCACCAGGACCTCTCCAGGACCTCCCCAGGTCCCCCAGGACCCCCCAGGACCCCCCCAGGACCTCCCCAGGTCCCCCAGGACCTCCCCAAGACCTCCCAGGACCTCTCCAGTACCTCCCTAGAACCCCCCTCCCCCCAGGGCCTGTTCAGGATCCCCCAGGAGCTCCCAGGACCCCCCCAGGACCCCCCCAGGACCTCCTCCGGATCCCTCAGGACCCCGACGAGTGTGGGGGGGGGGGGTACTCACCAGGATTCGTCCGGTGGTGGTCTGTCCGGAGATGAGCTCGCCCGCCCAGTCCTTGGCCTCCGTCATGAAGTTGCCCTCGAACTCCTGCTTGTTCTGGCGGGCGACCTTCTGCTCCTTCTGCTTGGGGTCGTTGGGGCCCAGCTCGGGCTCGCTCCGGCAGCACAGCAGCGCGAAGGCGCGCCATAGCAGCACGATGAAGAGGCCGGCGATGAAGGTGACGATGGAGGAGAGAAGGAAGCACCAGTAGCGGCGCACCTGCAGGCACTCGCTGCTGGGGATGATGGTGGGCACGGCCTGGGTGCCGAGCGCCGCCCCCGCGGACACCGCCGCGGACACGTCGACAATGCTGTCCGTCACCTCTTCGGACATCGTCTACCCCATGGCCCCCCGGCAGCCCGGGCCGCGACGGAGCCCACACGTCCCGGCCGTCCCCGCCCGCACCGCGCCCGCACTGCGCCCGCAGCCCCCCCTGGGCCAAGCCTGCAGCCTGCAGCGCACGCGTGGACTCTTCCCACACTGGCGACGGGCCCACGCTCCTCGCCCGACTGAGGCCCCCAGAGCGGGCGGCGGGGCTGGCCGCCCCCCCGGCCGCCCCCCGGCCGCCCCCCGGCCGCCCCCCACTGCTGCCGCCCCCGGAGCTACCGCGGGCTGCCGCTGCTGTGACCAGCCCCCTCCTCCTCCTCCTCCCCCCGGCGCCCCCGACCAGGGAATCAATACTGGCAGCCAGCCAATGGGAGGACCGGGCGGCACGTGACGTCACTTAAAAATAGACGACCCTCCACGAGCTCCCGGGTACCCCCCTCCCCCCGCGGCTCTGACCTTCCCCCCGCCCGACCTCCTCCCCGCCAAACCGTGACGTCACCCTTGTTGTCAGTGCGTCGACATGTGCATCAGGCGGCCACCGCCACCAGGAGGGTGTGTGCCACGCCAGGGGTGCGCGGCGATCCGTCAACGCCAGCCTGTGCCGCGCGCGGGGCCATGAGAGCACCGCACGCGGGCTGGAGTGGACGCACCTTCTCCAACTCCCCGCCCACCTTACACGCTCTCGTGCCCGGAGCGCCAAGACACACTTCATTTTTATTTTTATTTTTTTAGAATCCTGTTTTTACTCTAACGCATCACTTTTTTTTCGGAAACCTTCATCAAAATTTTCAAGAACAAACTATAATGTCAGGGCTTTTTTTCATATTTTTAAAAATTGCCAGAAGATTCCAACAAATATTTTCAACAGTGTACACGCAGGAAACGTTCCCCATTTTTTTTTTTTTCGTGAGCAGGTTGGTCCTGCGGCTCCGCTGGGCTCCGGCGTGTTTGCCCCCCTGTGATGAGCCGTCTGAGATCTCTTATTTTATTCAGGCCCCCCCCCCCCCCCGCTCCAGTCTTTACAAGACGGCCTCGCCTCCGGTGGACACCGGCGGACACTGCAGGGGGCCATCCACATGACCACGTAACGCCGTACGTCTGTCTCTCTCTCCGACTCGCACGCGTCCCGCTGTCAGAGACAGAGAGAGAGCGACGGAGGAGCGTCGACGGCCGCCTGGTACTTCTTCTGTTCTTCTGCTACGGCCATCGCACCAGACATCACCAATTATCGACCCCCAGAGAGAGAGAGAGAGAGAGAGAGAGAGAGAGAGAGAGAGAGAGAGAGAGAGAGAGATAGGCCGCGGCAGTAGACGCCGCTTTCCCGCACTCAAGCTTTCCCTCTCCGTCAATAATCACAAAACAAGGATTGCCAACGCTCCCGACCATGACCTGCTCGGCCGCTCTGCGACGCATCGTGCGGTGGTGGTGGCGGCTTCCATGTATCGTGGTGTGTGTGTGTGTGTGTGTGTGTGTGTGTGTGTGCACTCATTATCGAGTCGGGCCGAGTATGTGGAATAAACAGATAGACCAACGCTGACAACGCTGATTGTGGGGTCCAGGAAAGGGTGGGGGGGGGGGGGGGGGGTGATGGAGGAACCTCAGTTTAGTAAATTCGAAAGAAAATGCCAAGTGTTTCGCTATCTCATCACATTTCTTTAAAAAATCAAGCTCATGCCACCAAATATTCACATGTTATTTTTGCTAAAAAAAAAAAGATTATTTTTGGCGCTTTCTTTGAGTTTTTTTTTTAAAATGCTGGTTTCTTTGCGTTTGTTTTTTTTTAAGCATACACATACTTTCATTTTAAAAAATAAAATAATGATGTGAGGCGGTGGTGGAGCGAGGTTTTGCGGTTGGTCCTGTTCGCCGTGGGGGGGTGACGCGGGGCGGCGCATCCATCACCGCGGGGGGTCCTCTCGCTTCTTCATAAGTGCCGTGGCAGGTGTCGGAGCGGCGGCACGCCCTCCTCGCAGCAGACGACGCGTAGCGGGCCCTGATCTCCCCCAAGGCCGCGGAGGAGGCTGCGGGGGGTCCGCAGCGCCCCCTTTCACGCCCTGCGGGGGGTCGCGATTTGTCATCCGTTGTCACCGATGGCGCCCCCCCCCCCCCCCCCCAAACCGTGCTCCGGAGGAGACGTCTCCGCGCGACGCGCCACTCTCACGGATTTTCATTAGAAACTTTTTGGGTTTGAGCAGCCAGATTATTTGGGCGCCCTTGTCGTTGGCAAGGTACCCCCCCCCCCCCTTATTTTCGGAGATTTCATATGCTGAAACATGACAGAAAATAAACAAGAGTACGACGATTTTGTCGTTCAATGCACAACTTAAAACCGTTATGCTGCCAACGCACGGCGGGAGAAACCTCGGCGAAGACCGCGGCGGAAACTCGGCGCGCAGAGCCTGCGGCCCCCGGCGGTGCGGGAGGGAAATCCAAAGGATGCAGGGGTGCAGGGAGGCAACGCGTGACCGACCAATTTCTCATAGAGATGAAAAACTGCGGGCTCGCCTTCGCGTCGGTTGTCGGCTTCCCGGTTTCTCCTTCGCCCCCTGCGCGAGCGGGAAAAGTGGATCCGTCTCGATTTCGTAGCAAAACTGCAACTTCTTTACTTCCGGGGAGGAGAGACACGTGTAAGCCACTCGGTGACGCACCGTCCGGCAGGTGGGGGCGTGTCGGCCGGCCCGACCGCCGCCCGGCCGGCCTTGTTTATGCCCGCTAGGTTAGGTTGCCCCAGGACTTGGTTATGTTTTGGTGCAGCAAGTTTGGTGGTTTTCGCCGCACCGGCCAGGGGAATTGGCGTGCTATCGCCGTGGACCGCCGCACGCCCTCACGGCCCACCGCCGCCTCGGCGGGTGTGTGCGGGGCCCGACTGTCAGCCGTCTCATTCTGGTACTTCTGGTACCTGAAAGTTGTTATCTTCTAGAGAGCAATATTAAACAGTTAAAGGTTCACGAACCCAGATTATTTTTCCAATGGACTAAACGGTTCAAAGTTTTCTGAGAAATTTTTTTTTCCGAACACAATGTATTGTTGTAGGGGGAAAATGGAAATGCACCTGTCCCCGATGTTAAAATTATTGCAGTTATGAAATCTGTCACCAGCTCTCTGGAGTAGTAACCGACCTACAAACTGACAATGGAAGAAGAGAAGGATGAGGGTGGTAGCAGTAGGGGCACCGCCGAGGACAACGAGGCCACAGAAGCACTTGATGAGGAAAAGGCGGATGAAGACCGGTCGAATGAAGAGTCTTCAAAGGGAGAAGGTCAATGTTACTGGTGAGTATGTTCCAGTGCACATTTTAAGCTTGCATTTTTGTGATACGACTGTGTCACTCATCTTGAATTACCCCTTCACAGTGGCAAAGAACGCAATCTCAACTTAGCAGAACTTCTGTGTGCCAGTTGCAGTCGATGGTTTCATGAGTCATGCATAACTTATCAGCTTGGAAAATTAGTTCCCTTCATGACAAATTATACATTTTTCTGTAAAAATTGCTCAGCATCAGGCCTGGAAAGTTTCAAAAAGACTCAAGCAGGTGAGCTCACACATCATTACTCTTCTTCCTTGTAACTGCTGTGTTTTTGTTTTTTTTATGTTGTTTATATTTTTATTTTCATAGCTTTCCCACAAATGATTTTGACTGCTTTGGGTAATTTAACCCAAAAAGCAGTAAAAGATGGAAATTCAAGGAAACAATTTTCGAAGGATCAGCACATTATTCCGTACATAGATCAACACTGGGAGGCAATGACTACTATGTCACGAAGAGTAACACAATCCTGGCATGCCACTGTAAGTATAGATCCTGGTGGAATAAAGTGGCATTTTACATTTGTTCCAAACAAAGTAAATTATTTTCTTTATTGAGATCTTTTTTTGTAAATAAACTTTTTTTTTCTTTAGATCCACAGAGCTCTCCTGAAGGATTCTGGTACTTTGTTTGAGTGTCAGAGTCAGGGTACAGACAAAGAAACGTTTGGCTTAAAGCATACTGTAACTGACATTAAACCAAACTATGAGGCAATGATCAAGAGTGGTACCTTAAAAATGACTGATGTTGGGGTTCAACAGGGTGAATAAATAAACCATCTTAATCCTTCCGTAAATCTCTTATTCGTTCTAATATTTATTGTTTGTACTTGTTGTGCCAGCAAGGGACACCACTGCTACCAAAGGTCGAGGGACTAAAAGAAAATTACCAGACCAAGGAAGCGGTGTTGTAGGCAAAAGGGGCCGTGCTGCAGCTGGAGAAAGTGCCCCTAAACTCCCAGCTCATGGTTACCCTCTGGAGCACCCTTTCAACAAGGACGGCTACCGGTACATCCTGGCAGAGCCTGACTCGCATGCGCCTTTCAGACAGGTTTGAGATGCTTTGTATGTTACCTTTATATCCTTGTATGTCTTGTATACTTATTACTTTGACTTTCTCTTTTCCATGTGCAGGAATTCGATGAGAGCAATGAGTGGTCTGGAAAGCCGATTCCGGGTTGGCTCTATCGTATGCTCAGTCCCAGCCAAGTGCTTCTGGCACTCCATGATCGTGCGCCTCAGTTGAAAGTATCAGAAGACAGACTTTCTGTAACTGGTGATAAGGGCTACTGCATGATTCGTGCTACTCATAGTTAGTGTTCTTCTAAACATTGATCAGACACAAAAAAAAAAAAATGAACATACTCTCAAATCTGATAACTAATGTTTTTGATATGTTATAGGTGTGAGCAAAGGGAATTGGTATTTTGAAGTTACAATTGATGAGATGCCCGAAGGTTCTGCCACTCGTCTTGGCTGGGCCCAAGAGTATGGTAACCTGCAAGCTCCTTTAGGCTATGATAAATTTGGCTATTCATGGAGATCAAGGTGAGTTAGAGTTAGAGAGTTTCATTGTTCTTTGTCACACTCAGTGTTGATTGTGTAATATGGCAACATTTTAGGAAGGGTACCCGATTTCATGAGTGCCATGGGAAGCACTTTAGCTCTGGCTATGGAGAAGGTGACACTCTTGGCTTTCTAATAGTTCTGCCTGAACTTCATGACCATAACTACATGCCACCAGTCTACAAGGACAAGGTAAAATTTGGCAGATTTGATGCCTTAAGTACAGGGATCAATCTTTCATTTCTGGAAATGACGTGTGTTGCAGCCTTTGGTGAAGTTTAAAAGCCATTTATATTACGAAGAAAAGGATCAAGTACAAGAGACGTTGAAGAATTTGAAACCACTCTCTGGGAGTAAGGTAGTGTTTTTCAAAAATGGCCAATGCCAAGGAGAGGCGTATACAGATATTTATTTTGGATCATACTACCCAGCCATATCTGTGCACAAAAGTTGTACAGTGACATGTAATTTTGGGCCTAAATTTAAGTACCCGCCTAAAGACTACGAGTTCAGAGGGGTAAGTTCTCCAGCTTTCTGTAAATTTAGTATTCAATCAGTTTTGAATTGGTGCTGAAGCTGTGTCCTATGCTGTTATTTTGATAGATGAATGAAAAAGCTGAAGAGGCAATAATTGAGCAGACAATGGCCAACATGCTGTGGCTCACTGAACATGATGGAAAACTAAGACTAGACACTTACTGCGCCTAGTTCGCTTCTGAGAGAAGGATTTGATACTCATTACGCCGCCACTTCAGTCAAATTAACGTTTGCTCACCGTGTAACTGAAAGACCTGCTGTGCATTCTTCATGTAAATGAAGCTAAAATGTTTTGCAACATGTAATTTTAACAGTGCCTACTTCAGAGATCATGAAATTGTAAGAAAGACAACAGTTATAAGAAATAAAATTTTATCTGTTTTAAAAATGTTTTGACCTAATTCATTTTAATGACCTTCCTATGACGAACAGACAATTCATTTCGCAGATAGTACAAAAAATCTTTGTACGGTTTGTCAGTCTCATAATGAGATGAGGATATACCCAGAGCCCGACGAGTCGTCTTATGTGTCAGGAGGAGCT
Source organism: Megalurothrips usitatus (assembly GCA_026979955.1). Lineage (NCBI taxonomy): Eukaryota > Metazoa > Arthropoda > Insecta > Thysanoptera > Thripidae > Megalurothrips > Megalurothrips usitatus. Next base: position 7,721,100 of record CM049604.1, on the reverse strand, counting down.
GGACATTGATAGAAGTTGATGCCAGGACAAACCAGTGAAGTGTCATTGCCTGCAATAATATTTTAAAACATTAATCGTGGGTTCAAAATACTCAGATGGTGGTCAATAGAGAAAAGGGAAAGGGGGAGAGTGAGGATCTTACTCACAGAGGGAACAATTGCATAGATCATGATGAAGGAAAGGGAGCAGGCCCGTTTTAAATTCAGCAAATACAGCGGTTCTGGTTTGAATGGGAGACTGGCTCTCTTAAATGTCATTGCCAAGCCCTCTTGTGACCGTAATTTCTTCCATGCTTCCACCTAAGAGAAATAAATGTTAAAATAAATTTAAAGACTAAAACCCAGAAAATAATTCAAATACCAAAATAACATTAATACGCCCATACCTCACATAATAGTAGGTTTAAGGAGGCATTTACAAATGGGAATACAAACCCGGGGACACCGAGCAATGCACCCCATGGCAATACAGCACTAGCTACATCTAAAAAATAATCAGAACTAAATGAATGAGGATTCATGGGGAATATAAATCATTAGGTATTTGTTGGGTCAGACAAACTGACCTAAAGTAGGATCCGAAATTAAGGCTCGTACCCCCATAGAGGTAATCAAAAAATGAACTATCTGAAACGCGATGGTTGTGTATAATTTATATCTCTCACAGCCATACACAATAGACAAGTCCTTGTTGGCCTCGGTAATCTGAAAGGGAAAATACATTTGTTCTGACGTTATTGACAACAATCCAGGAGCAACGGGCTGCTTTACAGCTCCACCAGATGAGAAACAAGATAATTTATATGTGCAGAAAACACAAGCACGGAATCCTCACCATTTTAATACCTGCACGAGTCGGAGCACGTATCACTGGCGCCCTGATGGCCACCATGTCTGCTTCCATCTTCTCCTTGCCAGCAGTCCACCGTGCCTGCAAAACAGAAGCGAACGTCATGACAACAGCTGCAGAGGCAAACCCCTCGCTCCAGCTTTGCGTTCAGGCTCGGGCGGTGCTGTTCACTACCAGGTACACGTAGGCCGGGACGCCGAAGAGCAGCTGCAGGCCGGTGCTGACTAGGATGATGTCCGCGGCCCACGGCAGCCCCGTCGAGGCCTCGGCCCACTCATACAAGTGCTTGACGGCGAGGACGGGGGCCGACTGCAGGGCGTCCTCGAAGCTGGTGAGCTTAGCCTCCCGTAGGACTTCGATGATCTTACTGATGATGATGGTCCGGGACTGCTGCAGCTGCCGGGTACACGGGCAGGGGCACGACGGCGGCCTCGACAAGACAGGGGAGCCGAGGAGCCGCAGTCGAGAGGCGGGGACGGGGGCGGCGCGGTGGTATAACCTCCCGTCGCCGACCTGCAGCCCCGGAGCCGCGGCGGCGGGGCAGCCCAGGGCGCCGAGGAGGCCGCGGCCAAAGCCCGCGTGGGCGTGCAGCAGGCGCCGCACACCGCGCGCCGCATGACACCCCATCGGACTAGAGCAACACGCGCTCGACGAGCTCCCTCAGCGCGCAGCGCAGCTTCCCTCCCCGAGCTCAGCTTTCTGCTTGTGTTTACATCCGCGGGGGGCACCCGCAGCGACCTCTGCTCGCCATCCCCCGAACCCGATCTGAACCGGTATGAGAAATAGATGGCAGCCTGCAGACGGCGGGAGGTTTCAAAAATAAGAAATACGAAGAAGACAAACACCGCCGAGCCGAACGTCCCGGACAGCACGACACCCGCAACATGCGTGCGCGGCGGAGGGTCGCGACGGCGACGGCGATGGCCCCGGGTCACGTTCCGATCCGATATTGCCCTCCTCGTCGCCGTCGTCGTCCTGGCGGCTCCGCTTTGCATGTCGACCGGGCGTTTCCACCCGGCGCCCGCAGCGCGCCGACGGTGACGCCGCACGCCGCGCGGCTCGCCGACCAGTCAGGTGACCAGGCCGCCGCAGTCGGCGCGCCGAGCCCCCGGCGACATGCAGCGGCACGCCCTCCTGGCCCTCGTGGTGCTGGCCGCCCTGCGCTCCTACTCCACCAAGTCCATCCGAACCTTCGCGGTGGGTTGCGGGGCACGGCGGCTCGGCCCCGAGCCGCGCCCCGCCACGACGCCGGACATGTCGGTCTGTCGCAGGGCCCCTACATCGCGTACGTCAAGATATTCTACATGTGCGACACCGGCTCCCCCATCCCTTGGCGCTGGTACATCCGAACCTCCCACTTCAACCCCGCCCGCCCCAAAGAGCTGCAGCGCATCACCGGCAACGTCTCCTCATCGGGGGCGGAATTCGCGGACAGCATGTGGGTAGGGACACGTCGCGCTCGGGTCTAACCAACTAACATATTTGTGGTACCAATCAATCATTTTCTTTTCATACGCTGCTGCCGTCAGTTGAGGGTGGTGCTGGACACGCGGAGCAACAACCAGTGGAAGGAGAACGCCTTCGTGTTTCGCTTCCCGAACAAGGCGTGCTCCGTCGTGAGCTCCAACATCCCGGACATTACCGAAGTCATCTTCAAGAGGAAGTGCCCCGTTCCTGCAGTAAGTACAGTCGCGTGTCGCTAGAGCAGCAAGAGCCCAGCCTCAGGCATCTCAGGAGCGACCCGACTGGCCACGTTCGACCAGTTTCTTCTGGGGGGCAAACCTAGAGCAGACGCCAGAAGACCAGCGGTTGAGAACTCCAAAAAATGTCGTGTTGGGTGTGTTTTGGTGGCGGCGTTGTGCCGTGACGATCATGTTCGGTTTTGATCACAGTACCACAAGGTCGAGTTCGTCGACAAGCCGGTGGCCTGGATCTTCCCGAACGTACCCATCATGCCGTACGGGGAGTACCGGCTCCGGGTCATGTTCGGCCCGAGCAACAGCACCCTGGCCTGCTGGTGTGCCGATGCCGCCGGCATACCCAGGCAGTGAATGGATGATGGGGATTTGCCACGGTCCGGCCTGGGACCGCCTTCCGCCTCGGCGTCCGCGTTGGAGCCCCTCGGTAGAATTCCTCCCCCTCCCCCCATCCTGGTTATCGACACACAAAAGCTCACAATTGTGCATAAGATGTGATGGTTTATATCTGTGCACATAATTATGTACAGGAAATGTACGTCAGCATGTAGTGTGTATTAAAGAGTTTTCAAAAAAAAAAATATAATGAAGAACGAGCTGATCGTCCCCGACATCACAACACGGCGGCGATGGCCCCGGGTCACGCGTCTGTACCGTCGTCGTCCTGGCGGCTCCGCTTTGCATGTCGACCGGGCGTTTCCACCCGGCGCCCGCAGCACGCCGACGGTGACGCCGCACGCCGCACGGCTCGCCGACCGGTCAGGTGACCAGGCCGCCGCAGTCGGCGCGTCGAGCCCCCGGCGACATGCAGCGGCACGCCCTCCTGGCCCTCTTGGTGCTGGCCGCCCTGCGCTCCTCCTCCACCAAGTCCATCCGGTCCTTCGCGGTGAGTGTCGGGGCAACGGCGGCTCGGCCCCGAGCCGCGCCCCGCCACGACGCCGGACATGTCGGTCTGTCGCAGGGCCCCTACATCGCGTACGGCAAGATATTCTACATGTGCGACGCCGGCTCCCCCATTGCTTGGCGCTGGTACATCCGAACCTCCCACTTCAACCCCGCCCGCCCCAAAGAGCTGCAGCGCATCACCGGCAACGTCTCCTCATCGGGGGCGGAATTCGCGGACACCATGTGGGTAGGGACACGTCGCGGGTCTAAGCAACTAACATGTTAGACGTGCCAACAAATCATTTTTGTTTTCATACGCTGCTGCCGTCAGTTTAAGGTGGTGGTGGACGCGCGGAACAACAACCAGTGGAAGGAGAACGCCTTCCTGTTTCGCTTCCCGAGCCAGGCCTGCTCTGTGACGAGCGCCAACATCCCGGACATGGCCAACATCCTCTTCAAGAGGAAGTGCCCCGTTCCTGCCGTGAGTACAGTCGCGTCGAGTGTCGAGCGGTGCTGGAGACCCCGACTGACCGCGTTCGACCACAGTTTCTTCTGGGCGGCAAACCTAGGGCAGACGCCAGAGAAACGCGGTCGAAGTTTTCAAAGGTGAACAACGTGTTGGGCGTGTTTCTGAGGCGGCGTTGTGCCGTGACGACCGTGTTTCGGTTTCACAGAACTACATGATCGAGTTCGTCGACAAGCCGGTGGCCTGGATCTTCCCGAACGTACCCATCATGCCGTACGGGGAGTACCGGTTCCGCCTCATGTTCGGCCTGGGCAACACCACCCTGGCCTGCTGGTGTGCCGACGCCGTCGCTGTGCCCAAGCAGTGAATGGTAGTGGGGATTTTTCATGGTCCGGCCTGATCTTCTCATTTGGTTATAATCGAAGGATCATAGGAAACAGACTGGTTTCTTATTTCGCAGGGTGTATTTATTTTGTTTACAGAGGTTCGTTACAAACAGTTTACAAGTCAAGAGCTTCTGATAAGCGAGAAAACACGCCTCTTTATGGGCTATTTTAGATGTAAACATCTCGACTCGAACAGCCGCTGCACTCCGCCCTCAGTGTTCATAGGTAAACCAGTCCTTCCTGACTTTCGATATACCGCTGTATACAGCGCTTCGCGACAACACAAGGAGTTTTGTATCAGTGTGTGCAACGCAAATTCGTGATATTTCTATTTAATAAACACTGAATGCTTACACACTATTTTTGTACATAATTATGAATACAGATATAAACCGTCGTAGCTTATGTACAATTGTGTGCATAATTGTGTACGATTCTGTACATAACTTATGAAGGTTCACATCTGTGCATACCCATGTACACAATTGTACATAAGCATTTAGTGTGTAGACAAGAGCCTTACAAAGTAAATAGAACAATGACACACCCTGTGACTCTCTACGCGTCCTTCCTCTCAAGGTTCCCACTCCTCAACGATAGTTTTGCTGCCCACGTATTGTGCGTTTGCTGGCAGAGCGGACATAGAGCGCTGGGGTTGGTACCGCCGAGTCCGGCACGGCGGTACACATGCGCAGCCCCGGGGGAATGTTTCTCACACTGGCTTCCAATTAGTTTCGTCGTGCAAATTAAGCTGCCTAGAGGTGTTTAGTGGTGGTGGGAGTGGGATATGACGGCCCTTTGAACCACAAGGGTTCCGGTTTGACACCCTATCGATAGAAATTTATTTATTTAGTTTATTTTTTTTTGTCCCTACGATTAGTTATATAGTAACACAGATGACTTTGAGGAAGTCGGTCCCCTCCACCTTTTCCATTTGCAAGCACCACACCCAGCGACTTGGCTACATTCAGGCTACAGGTCGCCTCAGTCTCACAAGTACTTATCCTGAAGTCCTTCCCGGAGACCTCACCGTCATCCACAGGTCACCTGACAGGTCACCTGACAGGTCACCTGGCAGGTGACCTGACTGGCGCGAGTTGGCAGTCACTCGGTAGCAACTCTTATGACGAAGAGCGCTGCAGGCAAATTCGAAAAAAATAAAGCGATATCATCCGATTGTGACCGTAAGCTCGTAAGAAAATCGTATGAGCAAAGGCCGCTGTCTAGGAAAGGAGTCTTATACTATGTTAGAAACATGTACTTACACTCTAGAACCTCGAGGAGCCCTCAGCTAGACTAGAAGAGCGACCTCCTCATCTATTCTCTCGGAACGTACCATTACGTGTCTGTGTGTGCAGTTCGGAACGGACGACAAGGTACGTTCATCCTGTTGATATGCCGAGCCCGGACTGCGCGACTCGTGCTGATATGCGAGGCGGATATGTAGTTGTTTGCAGGGATCTAACTTACGGGGAACTACACGTTTACGTAACAGCTTCGCAAAGCCCGTTTACCTTATTAAAAATAAAAGCAATTTTCTCCCCTTCTAATCATCTGACATTTTACACTTTACCGAACGGTTCCAACTTGTGTTCCAGCACAAATTCATAAATGTTCACAACAGGTGTGAAGGTGGGGGGGGGGGGTGATCCAAATTTCTAATGTGGAGTCCGTTCGCATGTTGTTTTGTTTTTTGTTTAGGGGGAAGCGGCATGAGTTGCTTCGCCAGTCTCAGCCCATGCCGGATTTTGGACGGGGTTTGTTTGTATCAAGAGGATATCAAGGCTGCGGCGCCGCTCGGAGGTTTGGAGGGGGGGGGGGGTACTTGTTTGCACTGCAGCAGGTGGTCATACTACGGTGCCTCGTTTGCAGTCCAACGTTAAGACGGGATCACGTGTTTATGTGCTTGCCACCATATACGTGGCTAACCTATCACCAGTGTGAACTACGCCATGAAACTACAGTTGCACCGTAAGTTTTTGTACAGGACACTACAGGTCCACTGGCGAAAAAGTATACGAGGCAACTGAGACGAAACCGTAGTTTTCCGGGTCAACTGTTCAGTGACACTGCACAAAAACTACAGTCGTCCGGCCCCTGGGCCGCCCCCGAGCCGCCCCCACGCCGACCCCGTCTAGGTGGGCATGCTGGAGGCCCAGGCCACGATGCGGGGATCGTCCAGGGCGCCCACCTCGCAGCCGACGGAGCGGGCGTGGCCGTTGATGACGAACACCATGTTGTAGCCGGGCGTGACCAGGTAGCGGTCGAAGGTGGCCGGCGAGTAGATGGGCCGCACCGGGGCGCTGAACCGCACCTTGGACGCCTCGATGGGCTTGCCCACGCCCGTCATCATCTCCACCTGGCCTGTAAGCACGGTCAATAAACATCGTCAATTAAAAAAAAACACTACAAAAAGTCAGGCCTATTTTTTTATATTGACATTTTCAGAATAAATTTTTCAAAAACAATTTTTTGAAATAAAAAAATAACTAATGCTTATTTGAATTTTTTTTATATTCATTAAAAAAACAGATTTTAGGTATTTTACCGGTGAAGAGGTCGAGGAACAGCACGTCGTCCTTGTCGACGGTGGTGGCGAAGGCGTCGTAGCCGTGCGCCGAGGTGGACGGGTAGAAGGCGACGTCGCTGAGGTTGAGCGTGCTCCGGATGTCGAAGTGGAAGGAGAGGCCGTCTCCTGCGACAAGGCACGCCGTCGTTCGTCGTCACGGCCATGGCATCGGGGAGGGCGGCGGGGACGGCCTCAGGGACGGCCTCGGGGAGGGCGGCGGGGAGGGCCTCGGGCAGGGCGGCGGGGAGGGCCTCGGGGAGGGTGGCGGAGAGGGCCTCGGAGAGGGCGGCGGGGAGGGCGACGAGGAGGGCCTCGGGGAGGGCGGCGGAGACGGCCTCGGGGACGGCCTCGGGGAGGGCGGCGGGGAGGGCCTCGGGGAGGGTGGTGGAGAGGGCCTCGGAGAGGGCGGCGGGGACGGCCTCGGGGACGGCCTCGGGGACGACCTCGGGGAGGGCGGCGGGGAGGGCCTCGGGGAGGGCGGCGGCCGGTACTCACTCTGGACACGCATCACGACGATGTTGACGCCGCTGTGGCCGTCCTGGAGCACCACCAGCCGCCGCGAGTCCGGGGTCACGAAGATCCTGCCGGCCACGCCGTCGAACGCCTTGAGCACCTGGTCGGTCAGGTAGTCCATGACGAGCAGCTTGGAGTCGCGACCGGTGTCCGGGCTCTGGCAGCGCACGAACACGAATCCGTCTGCGGCAAAGGGGTGTGTCACTTGTCTCTGATTTTCTTTCCTGGTTGCTTTTTTTTTGTTTTCCGCTTACAGAGGGCGCTGAAGGCCACGTCCGCGGGGATGCAGTTGTGGTGGCTGAGGTCGGCGGTGCGCACGTAGTGCAGCTTCTCCAGGTGCACCACGGTCAGTGACTGCTGGCGGGCGTGCGACACGTACCCATACTTCATGCCGCGCATCAGGTCCTGCGGAGGGAGAGAGACAGAGAACGGGTAGGTCAGCGTCCGCGGGCCGCAGGGCCGCAGGGCCGCAGGGTCGCAGGGCCGCAGGGGTCGGCCAGCTCGCAGGCTGGGCCGCAGGGCCGCAGGGCCGCAGGGTCGCAGGGCCGCAGGGGTCGGCCAGCTCGCGGGCTGGCCATGGCCTCGCCCGACGGGCCTGCCTCCCCGTCGGACGTTGGTTCCAAGTTTTTTTTTTTAATTTATGAATGTTTAAAAAAATTGTGTTTTTAAAAAAATGTTGTTTTAAATTGTGAGGTTTTTTTTTTGTGTGTGTGGGAGGGGGGGGGGTGTGTGAAATTTTCGGGACTCGAGTGTGAGCAACTCACCCGGCCGAAGGGCGGGATGAAGAGGTTCTGCACGACGTCGAACTGGTCGCGCACGGGCTGCAGGTGCACCGTCTCGTGGCGCCGCTTCTCGCCCGCGTCCCGGATCACCTGGATCGTCTTGAAGCCGTCGTCCTGGTCGCTGCGCCAGCACAGCACCCAGACCTGGCCCGTGTGCGGCACCCAGTGCAGCCGGACGGGGTAGGCGTCTGTGGGGATCACCTCGACGACTGCCATCTGCGGGATGGAGACGACGAGCACGCGGTCGTACGTCGGCTGCGTCACGTACATGTAGCGGTCGTTGACGTTGAGCGCGTCGCCCCACACGCAGAACTGCTCGCCCTCGACGCCGCACATGGCGGCCGGCGGCGCGGCGGCGGCCCCCGCGGCCCCCGCGGCCCCGGACCGCGGCCTCGTCGACGGCGTCCTGGCCGGCGGCGGCAGGAAGCTGGCGGCGCTCATGTAACGCTGCAGGCGGCAGGCGTGCGGCTCGTAGATGGAGATGCCGCGGTCGTCGAACACGAAGAAGCGGTGCTCCACGGTCTGCAGCTTGACGGCTGCGGGCCGCGAGGGTCGGCGTCAGCGACTCAACACGAGATTCCCATCCAGAGTAAGGTTTCTAATCCCGGAATTTCCAAGGAATTTTTTTTTCGAAAATTTCCTAGGAACTTTCCGATTCTAGAAACCCTAATCAAGAGATGGATTCATAAACACATTTTTTTTTTGAACGGCCGCCGGCGCTGACGACGTACTCTGGGTGTCCTGCTGCACCACGATGATGGTGCTCATGTCCCGGGTGGTGCCGGCGTCCGAGTGCGCGCGGCAGTAGTACACGCCCGTGTCGCCGAAGTCCACGTGGCGCACGCGCAGCTCCGTGCCGTTGCCGATCGTCACGTACTTGCGCGGGTCCGTGGCGCGCAGCGGCTCCTCGCCCTTGAGCCACTGCACCTGCGGGAACGGCTCCCCGGTCACGTGGCAGAAGACGACGGCGTCCTCGCCCGGCAGTCGGGTCTGCACGCCGGGCTCCACGCTGACGACGGGTCCGGCTGTGCAGGGGGGCAGACAACAACGGCAGCGTCGCGTTAGACCCTCTGGTGCACGCCCCGCGGGGGCCTCCACTCACCCCTTCAGGCTGGTCACACTCATCTACATCCTGCATTTTTTTTCAGATTTTTTAATTTTATCACACTTTTCAGATTTTTTTTTTTTAATTTCAGATTTTTTTGTGAGTTTATTTTTTTTGGCGTCCTATGACTTTTGTCAACCGCCCCCCCCCCTCCCTTGTATACCTTTTTTTTATTTTTAATTTTAATGCAGGCCCCTGTTGACACAGCGCCCTCTAGCAGCACTACTCACTGTAGATGTCGAGCGTGTGGTGCTGCACCACGTCGCGGTTCCGGGTGGCGGAGCACGAGTAGTTGCCCGCGTGGAACATCTGGGCGGCAGGGATGAAGAGCGTGCCGTCCTCGAAGACGCGCATCTCGTTGTCGGCGGCCGGGTAGCGGGGCGGCCGCTCCGTCGCGTCGCGGGCGGCGCCGGCGGGCTGCGGACACGGCATAGAGGGGTAGACGCGGGGGGCGGGCTGCGGACACTGGATAGAGGGGTAGACGCGGGGGGCGGGCTGCGGGCACTGGATAGAGGGGTAGACGCGGGGGGCGGTCGGCGGACACGGGATAGAAGGGCAGACGCGGGGGGCGGGCTGCGGACACGGGATAGAGGGGTAGACGCGTGGGGCGGGCTGCGGACACGGGATAGAGGGGTAGACGCGTGGGGCGGGCTGCGGACACGGGATAGAGGGGTAGACGCGGGGGGCGGGCGGCGCGGTGCCCCGCCGCGGGCCGCCGTCGCCGAGCTCCTCACCCTGGACATCCCCAGGAACTGTCCGGCGCGCTGCCAGACGATGGGCGGGGCCGGGGAGCCGCTCACGCCGCACGGCAGCTCCACGTTGTCGCCCAGCTTGGCGCGGCGCCGCACCCACTGCAGCTCCTTGTCCAGCGTCACCAGCGACACGCCCTCGATGTTGTCCGGGGCGTGGCCGGCCGGCGCCTTGAGCAGGCACCGGATGAACTCGTCGCTGTCCAGGAGGCCGTCGCCGTCCTGGTCGCCGTGGGCGATCATGGCGGACGGCTGGCAGCCGCCGACCCAGCCCGCGTGCAGGAACTCCTGCAAGAACACGGTGCCGGTCATGTCCGCGACAGCGGCCGCCTCCCCTCCTCCCCGCGGCGCCGCTGCCCGGCCCACCTTGTTCAGCTCCTGGGCGTTGAGGTGGCTGTCCATGTTCTTGTCCAGGTGCACGAACAGGATCGCGAGCAGGAAGCTGGTCTCCGGGTGCTTGACGTCGAAGTCCTGGCTGGACCACTTGCGGTATACGTCGAGGAACTTCTCCTGCAGACAGAGAGCGTCCCGGTGTCAATGTGTGTGTGTGTGTGACTCGCCGCTCCAGCGCTGGATGCTGGAGGCCGCCCCGTGATCAGCTGGAGAGGGGCGGGGGGGGGGGGTTAATGCTGGAACGTCACGCCAGGCTTCCACGTTAATTAATTCCGGAGTCGGCGGACTGCTCCCCGATAGCGTGGAGGGGTGGTCCCCGCCGCTGCCGTCCAGGCCAGCCTCCAGCTCCAGCATAATAGTTCTCCAGTCATCCCTCGCCGACGGGGCGCTTCATTAAAGGTACGGAGGGGTTCAAAACTAAATCACTAAATACTGCTGCGCGGGGCAGGAGGCCGTTCGCTGGCGGCGCTCCGGGGGGCCGCCCGCAGCAGTGGGCCGTGACTTGCCTGCTTTCGCCACAAATACTTTGTTCATTTATTTAATTTCTGCTTTTTTTTTAAATCTTCCCGCGCTCACCTTCATCTTCTCGTAGGCCGGCTCCGGGCACTCGAGCTCGCTCTTGAACAGCTGCAGCTGCCGGTCCGCCTCCGAGTGCTTCATCACCTCCTGGTCCTCCTGGTACGCCTCGTCGTCGTCCTCCTCGTCGTCCTCGTCGTCCTCCTCGCCGTCGTCGTCGCCGCCGTCGTCGTGCTCGTCGTAGTGCTGGCCCTCGTCGTCCTCGTCGTCGTCCTCGTCGTCCGAGGCCGAGTCCTCGTCGGAGGCGTCGTCCACGCCGCGCCCGGCCGGCCCCTTAGCCGGCGGCGGGGCGGGCGTCGTCTGCTTGAGCGCCGCGGCGACGGGGGCCACTGCCGACAGAGGGGCGGGCCGTTATTCGCAGAGCCGCCGGGAGCACGGCCTCCACCATCACCTCCGCCACTCACCCTGCTTGTCGCCGTGGCTCCAGCCGCCCGCCTGTGGCGCCGCCGCCCTGGCCGACACCTGCAGGAACGGCAATTTCCTGATTAGATTTTTTAATAATATTTTTTTTCTTGGAGAGAAAGACCACCATAGCACAGTTCCCCCCCCCCCCCTCCCCCATGGGACAACGACGACAGGCAGACGAGCAGGCACTACAAGTCGAGCAGTCGGGCTCGGCAGCAGGCGCGGCAGGAGCACACCAAACACTCGGGGATACGCTGCCAGGGGAGCATGCAAGTGTCGCGCCCGACAAGCCGTCCAAGCCGTCTGAGCGCGCGCCGGGACAGCGTTAAATTAAAAAGCTTCTCGGCGCGGAAAACCAGGGGGAGAGTGCGGGAGAGAGAGGGAGAGAGGAGGAAGAGGAGGAGGAGAGAGAGAGAGAGAGAGAGAGAGAGAGAGAGAGAGAGAGAGGAGGGGGAGCCGACGTCGTACACTTCACTGCGAACATCAGAGCGCCGCTGAATTTGGTGCACGGATTCCTCCCTCTCTCTCTCTCTCTCTCTCTCTCTCTCTCTCTCTCTCTCTCTCTCTCTCCCTCTCTCTCTCTCTCTCTCTCCCTCTCTCTTCCCCGAAGAGCCCCTTATCGACCACAACACAGAGAGCTGCTAGGCCCAAGCCGGGGGCATGGCAGGCGAGGCGCGGCCTACCACGAGCGCTGTCTCTCTCTCTCTGTCGCACGCGCGCGCGCGCGCGCGACACCACTGCCAACTTTTGCGGACCGAAAACTTGGTGCTCCAGATGCAGCGGTGGCGGCAGCAGACGACCCGGCCGCCGCCCGCCGCCGGACCCCCCGCCGAGCGAGCTGGGGTCGACGCCGCCGCCATCCGCTCGGACGTGTCTATTGGTAGGAATTACTACCGGTAAAATGCCGGAAGCCTATCTGCAGGAATTACTACGAATAGCGGTCGAGGTTCTTATCCGTAGGAATTACTACGAATAAGGACCCTAATCGTTATTCGTAGTAATTCAAAAGAAAACCACCGGAATTTTTCAGAATCGCCTAATGATTTACTACGAATAGCGGTGGAGGAGCTCGAGAAAAATGAAACTGCATACAAAACGAACTGCATACCAAACTGCAAACCGGGAAATTAATTTTACTTTCGTTTAATTTATATTTCTTCTATTATTGTTAACTAGGTTAGGTTAGTTTAGGTTAGCTTAGGTAACCTAACCTTACCTCAACCAAGCTAACCTAACCTAATCGAAAAAAAATTATAAATAGAAATAAATTTAATTTCCTCACTTTACCTGCATACCGAACGGTATGCAGGGCGGCTTGCAGTTGTTTATGCCTCGGGCACTTTGGACAGTACTATTACAAGTTTACTACAAATAGGGATTAGGGTCTTTATTCGTAGGAATTACTACGAATAAAGACCTCCACCGCCATTCGTAGTAAATCATAAGGCGATTCTGAAAAATTCCGGTGGTTTTCTTTTGAATTACTACGAATAACGATTTGGGTCCTAATTCGTAGTAATTCCTACGGATAAGGACTTCGACCGCTATTCGTAGTAATTTCTACCAATAGACACGTCCCATCCGCTCGCCGGTGCGTACCTACTTGTATATATATGTGCGTGTGTACGTGTGTATGCGTGTGTGCGTGTGTGTGTGTGTTTTGTGCTCCATCGATCGGCGTCCAGCAGAGAGGCCTCGCGGACCCCGTCCGCGGCGGCGGCGGCGGCGGCGGCGGCGCAGGGATATAAACACCGCCACCTCCACCACCGCGGCCACCATGACGGCGTCCACGGCGTCTACGACGGTTGCCACGACGGCCTCCCACCCCCATCGCCGCCCGCGCGGCCTTTGTTCGCGGGGAGGGGCAGTGGGGACGGACGCGGACAGAAGGACCCGCACCTGCAGCCTGCAGCCCCCAGGTAAGTACTGTACGACGTAACGCTGTGTGACCCGGTGTGACCCCCCGCCGCCGACCAGCAGCCCAACACCCCGGCATTGTCTCTTCTGTTCACGTACACGGGATCCGTAACTATCACCCCCTCCCGCTCTCTCTCTCTCTCTCTCTCTCTCTCTCTCTCTCTCTCCCTTCTCTCTCGCTCACACTCCCCTGCCCCCCACCCCTTCCATTTGTGACGCCTCGAACGACGCGGCCCGAAAGCCGCTTAACGGCTGCTCCGCAGGGCCGCATCCAAACTGTTTCTGTTATTATTGCAATTTCTCTGGTCGTTCGTTGTGTGTGTGTGTGTGTGTGTGTGTGTGTGTGTGTGTCAGTCTCCCCCCCCCCCCTTCATTCTCTCTATCTCCCTGTCTACTTCTATATGTGTGCCGCTGCTGTCTCGCTCGCTGTCACTCTCTATCCGCCGCGTCTCTCTCTCTCTCTGTCCCACTTGCGGGCGCGGACCACACTGCTGCTGTGATGCTCCTGCCCCCCCCCCCCCCAACTATCTGCAAAAGAGGAGCCGATAGCTGTGTGCAGCAGCAGTGGAGACTAGGCTTTGAAGTCGATTAGACTGCGTCACTGTGTGTGTGTGTGTGTCAAAGCCCGGGCTGCCCCCCCCCCCGAACTCATCTGTCGCGGGATCAAGAGATCATGCAGCGGCGTCCCTCCCCTCCCCTCCCTCCCCTCCCTCCCCTCCCCTCCCCTCCCCTCCCTCCCCTCCCCTCCCTCCCCTTCCTCCCCTCCCCTCTCCCAGATAGAGACACTCCGCTGTACGATTTCTCATACTGCGCCGCACTTACCGCCTCCTCCCTCCCCCCTCCCCCTCTCCCGCGGGCGATGCATCAGTAAGCCGCGGTGCATTATTGTCAGAGACTCCCTCTGCCTCTCCCCTCCCCCTCTCTCCCCCTCTCTCCCCCTCTCTCCCCTCCCCCCCCCCCCCCCTAACCCTCGTCATCGTCGTGACAGCTTGCAGTATCGGCGATGGCCGGCATGCAGAATACAGGGCGAGACCCCCCGCAGAGCGCGCGGCACGCGCCGCCGTGACGTCACGGGCGTCACGCGGCCGCCACGCGCCGTCCACGTGGCCGCCGTGTGTCGCGCTACTCACCTCCAGGTGCAGCGCGGCCAGGATGCCGAACCACAGTAGCGCCCAGCGCCATGACAGCCTCTGCAACACACACACACACAAACACACACCAGTCAGTGAGGCGGCCCGCCGCGCGGGGTAGGCAAGCCCGCTGCGCACGGGTGTGGTCGTGTTGCCTATCCCGGCCGCCGCGGGCTGACGGCCTCCTCCACAGATACGTACTACGTTACCTCTCTCTCACTCTCCTCTCTCTCTCTCTCTCTCTCCCTCGCTCTCTCTCTCTCTCCCTCCTCGCCCCGACCAGCAGCGAGACACCCGGCGACATCGCGGGAAGGACCTCCCCCCCCCCTCCATCCCCCTCCATCCCTTTGCTGACTCCATCTCTCTCTCTCTCTCACGGGCCGCGCCCTCACTGAAGGTCAAGGAAATTGATTTTTACACTCCTTTCCTGGCGAGTTTTCCCCTGGCCGCGCCTCTCTCTCTCTCTCTCTCTCTCTCTCTCTCTCTCTCTCTCTCTCTCTCTCTCTCTCTCTCTCCTGTCTGTCCTATACCAGACCCGCTACCGCCTCCCACTCCACTTTTCGGTCACAAATGGTGCATGTTATTGCTGTGAGCGCTGAGTGTTGGTGATCGTCCGCGAAACACGTCACGTCGTCGGTGACCCCTCCGGTGACCCCTCCGGTGACCCCTCCGTTGACCTTGCAGAGGGGCAGGCGGGCGGTCAGGGCGCGGGCGGCAGTGTGCCACGCCCACCTCCAGAACAATATAAAATCCCAAAATCGCATGCATGGCGGGCGCTGTGCCTTGAGTTCTCTTACACCTTCCCCCCTGGGAAGCGCCCGAGGAAATTTGTGGCGCCGGCAAAGCGTTGAACGCGAACCGGCTGCCCCCACAGCAGGCAACGCTAACCACTGCACCACGGAGACACGATGCCGGACGCGATCTGCGCGGGATATTCTACGCGCAGGGTGAAAGAGAAGAACTTAAAAAAACGACCCTAGCAGGTCTCGACCACTCGGCTACCCCGCGCGGTCTTCGATACTGTCTCTGCCACCTCCACAGAGCGGATTTTGGCGGCGAGTTGCTCTAAGTGTCGGGATTTTAATGTCAGAAACTTCTTAACGTCGTCCTAGTCTTATTTTAGAAAACATTTACTTATTTTCATTCTTGAATTGGTGCAGTCGCGCGAGTCGGTGCGGTGTGCCGCCAGTCCTGAAAACTGTCTTTTCTGTTATCGAGGGCAACTCGGTGCTCTAAGCCCTGGAATTTTTATTTTTACGATGTCATATCGGAAGGCCGTCTCTCTCCTTAACTCTCTCTCCCTCTCTCTCTCTCTCTCTCCCTCTCTCTCTCTAACTCCCCCCCCCTCTCTATCTCCCTAACTCCCCCCCTCTCTCTCTCTCGCTCTCTCTCTCTCTACGAACTAACCATCCGTCCATCCTGTGCTTGCGCTGCTGGCCGAGTTAATTTAGAGGGGAGCTCTCGGCTTCGCCCCCCCCCCTACCTCTCTCTCACTCTCTCTAATCATCAGCCAATCACAGAGCACTTCTCTCTTTACCTTCGGAGGCTGCAGCGGTAGCAGCACGCCCCCCCCCCCCCTCCACTCTTTGGACATTGTGTCAGCACCAGCAGCGTTCTCGCACCGCTCGGATAGGACGTTTTAATTATACGGTGAAACGCTTTCAAGAGAAAAACGCCGCGGGAAAATAACGCTTGATGAAAAAATGTGGCAAACAAAGCGACAACAACAACAACAACAACAAAAATGACCGGTGGTGGACGTATACTGGGATAGAAGGCCCGTGGGTTTTAGTGATTTTGTTGAGGCTCCCCCCCCCCCCCTCTCTCTCTCTCTCTCTCTCTCTCTCTCTCTCTCTCTCTCTCTCGATACCGGCTGGCCTGCAACACACTCACCCGGCGGGGAGGGGCGGCGCTGAGTCAGGCCAGGTCACCCGGCGCCTCACACCCCGCTATTTTTCTCCCCCCCCCCCCCCCCCACCTTTCCACCACTTACAGACTGGCTTCCCCCTCATGCACCCACCCCACCCCCCCTTTTCACCCCATCAATCCGCTATGGTGGCTAGCTAACCTCTCCCCTCTCCCTACCTCCCCTCCCTCTTCCACCTGCCCCCCTCTCTCTCTCTCTCCCTCTCATAGTCTTACCGAGTCGGCACTGACCAGACCGGACCGGCTGCGACTCCGCCACCCCCTTTCCATCCTCCCCCCTCCACGACCACCACCGGCCAGCCACACTTCGGGTACTACCTGTCTGAGAGACGGAGAGAGACAGAGAGAGGGGGGTGGTGGTGAAGGGAGAGAGAGAGAGAGAGAGAGAGAGAGAGAGAGAGAGAGAGTCCTAGTGTCCTGAGCAAAAGACCTGCGTTACGCACGGCGAGGCTGTTGTGACGGACATAAAGGACTATTGTTACGCCCTGTGTGTCCCGGTAAACACATCTCTCTCCCTCTCTCTCCCTCTCTCTCTCTCTCTCTCTCTTCCTCTCTCTCCCTCTCTCTCTCTCTCTCCCTCGGGAACACTGCGCTGCATTCTGTAAACACGGCCTGTAAGCGCTGCAGGGACACAATGGCACTCGGCCGCCGCATCGTCACCCACCCACTATATGTGCTGTCCTAGCCTTGTCTAGCCTAGCCTAGCCTAGCCCCGCCTTGTCTAGGGACTGCATACCGGTATGCAAAACTCATTTTAAAAAAATAGACAGCAAAGAAAAAACTTCTAAGAATGCAAAAAAAAAAATTAAACAAATTTTGGAAGAAAAAATTGTAAAATTTTGTGAGAAAAAAAAGCTTGATCTGTATGAAGTTCAACGAGCAGACGTGTAACCATTTTTTTTTTGTAAATAAAAACAAACAAACTTGTATACACGTATTCAGTGAGCACGGAGCACTGCCCCTCCCCACGCAGGATGGCGGCGGTGGACCTGCCCGTTAAAGCCCCCCGCTTCGCTGGTCCGCGCCGCGCCGCTCCGCTCCCCGGGGGATTACTTGCCATCCTATCCCTTATCGTGGTGCTGGCAGGCAGGGGGGGGGGGGGGGGGGGGGGGGGCGTCAGCACCACAGGAGCGAGGAGAACGAATGTAAGGAGAGGAGCGGCTGCGGCGCTCGGCCGCGGGGTATTTACCGCGGCACATATACATTCATGTTGTTATTACTGTTGTTGTTATTATACTGACCTATATATATATATATATATATATATATATATATATATATATATATATATATATATATATATATATATATATAGAGAGAGAGAGAGAGAGAGAGAGAGAGAGAGAGAGAGAGAGAGAGATTGCGGGACTACCTTGCCGGGTGGGCGCGGAAGCCTTCCCGGGGCAGGGGGGGGGGAGCTGCAGCTGCGGCTGAGACTGGGTCAGCAGCCGGCAGCACCTACCCAGCCGTGTCCGTGTCGTGCTGCGCGGTAAGCGATTCAGATGCCGAACGTGCCGTGTGGGGGGAGGGGGGGCAGGGCAGGAGGGCTGTGCGCCTGGAGGGCTTTGCTCCCCCCCCCCCCCCCCCCCCCCCCCCCCCCCCCCCCCCCCGACCTTCTCTCCTGCACACCCGAGGTCGCGCCCGGCGAACCGTTGTGACCGACTGAATTCCATAGCCGTTGGGCCACGGAGGTCCACCCTTCTCTCTTTCTCTCTGTCTCTCTCTCTCTATCTCTCCCTCTCCCTCCCCCCCCCCCCCCCAACCCCCACTCTCGCAGTGGACAACATGGCCGAGGTCTGCCGAAAGCATGTCACCCCTCAGATCTGGCTTCGACGAGCCGAATACCGAGACAGACAGACGAACAGACAGACAGACAGACGAACAGACAGACAGACAGCAGCCCCCGTAATCACCTCTTACCGTTATCATTAGTCTAATCCACCACACCCGCCGCACGAGGGGAAAAAAAGGAAAACGGAAAAAAGAAACCGCGCCGTGGTTTTGCGCTGTGCGCTTTAGAACGCCCCGGTACGCTCGTCGCCATTCTTCCCACACCCTGAAAAGACTCGCGTCTGCCTCTCTCTCCCTCTCTCTCTCTCTCGTCATCCTTCTTTCCTTCTCTTTATTTCTCTCTCGTCACGGTCGAAAGAGAGAGAGAGAGAGAGAGAGAGAGAGAGAGAGAGAGATAAAGGAGATTTTTCAGTCCGCGCGTGATTTAAATCTCTGATGAATGGATCTCGTGCAAGAGAGAGTGAGACAGACAGAGACAGAAAGAGAGGGAGAGGCAGCGGGGGCAGGTTGAGGAGAGAAAGAGAGAGAGAGAGGGTCGGAATTACATCATGTGCGGCCCCTGTTCGACGGGCGCGACAAGGACGGGAATAATTTACCCGGCGGCCGCCTCCGCCCCGGGCCGGAGCCGCTCCGGAGCCGCCACACCAACCACACGGGGGAGGTGGAGTGGGAGCGCCTTCAAGTTACGTAACGCTCGTCTCGTAATGCGGAGCGGAACGCCATTGCAGATCCTGTATACATTTGCAAAATACTGTGTTTAGGTTCTGATATACATCAGAATAAAAACAGGATTTTGCAAGTCGGTTTGCGGTTTTCTATCGTCACTTGTCATTTTTTGTTTTGTGCGGCGATATTTTTTTTTGTTCGTCACACCATTTATACGTGTGACGGAAACAGGAATTTAAATGTACACGTTTTTCGTAAAGCGTAATGGTGATTACGACGTTGATGATCTCTGATGATGATTACAATGACGAATGCGGTGGCGACGAGCGTGTGGAGTGCCGACTCGCCCGTCACAGCGGCCAGGGCCTAAGTGGCGGCGTGCACGGCTCGCGGAGCGCTCTGATTGGACATCAAAGGTTTCCCGATCGAAATCGCCTCCCCCCTCCTCCGCCCCCTGCCTCCCTGACCCCGCCTAACCCGGCCTTAGCACCCTAAAAGGGTAACTGTCATTACACTTCTGCTTGTAACATTGGACGAAAACACAACAACATATGAATATTTTAGCAAGTTTCACATTTTTTTTTTAAATTTCTTTGAAAATTTCTGGACAAGAAACCCTACGTAAAACTCCGGGAGTAAATAATTATTATATATATTTAAAAACAAACAAAGTGTGTCGGTTTTCGACTGGCGGCGGCGGCGGCGGCGGAGGTGGTGGTGGTGGTGGTGGTGGTGGTGGTGGTGGTGGTGGTGGTGGTGGTGGTGGTGGTGGTGGAGGTGGTGGTGGTGGTGGTGGTGGTGGTGGCGGCCTGCACAGGCGTCGCTGCCGCTGACACGCGTGGGGGCGGGCAAGACGGCGCCCTCCACGATGTGGACGGGCTTCGAGTGGCGCGGCGCGCGGTGCCACTCGTGGAGTAATTGGGGCACTATTCGGAGCTGTGCTGAGCAGTGCTGAGCGGTGCTGAGCGGTGCTGAGCGGTGCTGAGCGGTGCTGAGCGGTGCTGAGGCCGGCGGGGAGGGCGTGCTGAGCAGCGCTGACGCCTTGCCGGGAGAGGGGGAGCGGGCCACGGCGAATATTCAGTACAGGTTTCACTTTCACTACTTCTCGCTTTTCTAGCGAACTGACCGTGGACACCAGGCGCTCCCCGGGGGTCGCGGACCAACTGCGGAGAATGTGTGATCCGCTGTTCGACTCCCTGCACCCCGGGGGTGTGTGCTGAGGGGTGCTGAGCGGCGCTGAGGGGTGCTGAGCGGTGCTGAGGCCGGCCGCTTTTGTTGCTGCCCGGCGCTGCCTACATTCATGTGGGCGCAGAGGCCATTACGGGCCGTTAAGTCCGGAATTGATGGCGGCACCGTTATTCCCACGACGGCCGCAAGCCAAGCGGCCGTGTTGTTTTGTTTTTGTTTTTATTATTCCTGCCGTTGTTTTTTTTTCGAAACTCGATAGAAACCAATGCAGTAAAGCGTTTGTTGTGCCGCCAAACAGTGTGGACGGGGAGGGGGGGGGGGTCAAACAAGAAGGCCGGGCCGCGAGGGGGGACAACTTTCTGACATTGCCGAGGCCCCTTTAATACACCGCCCCGGGGGGATAGACGAGACGGCACGGCGCGGTGGTTTCTATCCTCCGGGCGCGGGCGGCGGGGGATAGACACCCGCGCGCTCGCACACACGCAGCCGCAGCACGCCGCCACGCCCCTGCCGTGTTCGCCGGGGACCTCACAGGCGGCGGCGGTCTCGGCTTTGGAGCGCTTTGGAGGCCTCCTGGCGACGCTCGCCGATATCAAAGGGAAGGGCCCGCAGGACTCGCGCGGGGCCCGGCGGCCCGGTGCTGTTCTCTGCCCGGTGCCCCGGAGCCTCCTGTGTGCGCCGGAGTGGAGGCATGGGGCTCGGGGCGAGGATGAGGGGGCCGCGGCCTGCGTAGAGAGGTCCTCGCCGGAAAGAGCGGGGGCCTCTCTCTCTGTCCCTCCCTCGCTGTCTCTCTCTGTCCCTGTCTCCCACTCTATCAATCAACCGCAGCCTCTGAATTTTTCAAAATAAATATATGTACATTTGTTTGAAACTTTTCTTTTTCTTTGCGGGGTGACGCGGGTCGACGCCTCGGCGTTGTCACGCTGTCACGTTGTCACGTTGCCACGCTGCCGCGCGCACGTCGCGTCACACACTCACCATGACTGGGCGGTCTGCGCCGGGCTGCGCCGGGCTGCGGGGCGCCGGCGGTGGCGGGGGCGGTGGTGCTGCGGGGGTGGGGGGCGGCCGGGACTCGCTCTGCTCTGGGACCACCCCGAGCCGCCTCCGGACGCCGACTGCCCTCCTCGTGCGGGGCTGGCTTCCGCTCCGCCCCGTGTGCCGGGGGCGGCAGGGGCGGAGAGGAGGGGAGAGAGGGGGAGGGGGCGCAAGCCAACCTCCCCGCACGAACCGACTCGGAGCGGCCCCGGAGTCGAGTGCCGAGCGGCCGAGCGGCCGACCCGAAGGGGCCGGAGGGGTGGAAGCACCCCCCCCCCCCCCCTCCGGCACCACCCCCAGCAACACCGCCCCCGCCGCGAGGTACGGTGCTCCGAAGGCCGCGCGCCGCCCAACACCTGGCGGCTCCTGGCGTCCGTACGGTGCCCCGAGCTCCGCGCGCGCCGCGCCCCGCGCCCCGCGCCACCCCCCGCGGGCTCAGAAGGGCCCAACCCCCAACCCTTCCGGGCCGTCAACCCCCTTCGGGCCGTGCGCGCGCCCTTTGCAAGTGGCCGTAGGTCGGCACCGCCGCGCCTCGGCTGGCACACGACCTTCACAGAGGGGGGCCGGGGGTGGGGGCTCCGCGGGGGGTCGGGGGCAGCGCACTGTTATTATTTTGTCTCCTGCCGAACGTTTTGTCAGCACCAGCTCCGACCACACAACAGCCCAATTATTTTTTTTACTGCGTTTCTCTTTTTCTTTAAAAGCAACACTGTTTTTTCTGTGCCCGTCGTAATGTAGGTACAGGAGGGCCCGCAGTTTGGATTTATAATCAGGGGGATGGGGGGGCACGAATAAATAACGAGCTGCAAGAGTAGTTGATTCGTTTTCGTTTATTCAGAGTCCAGAGTCCGGGTCGGGGTGGTCGATGGGCAGATCCAGGGCGGAGGGGCAACCGGGGTGGCGGGCGGCGCACGGCAGCGGGTCGTCGTCCAGGGCGGCCGCGGCGTCCGGCACGCTGCGGGAGTGAGACAGAGGCGCGTTGCGGTGCGTGCACGAGAGAGAGAGAGAGAGAGAGAGAGAGAGAGAGAGGGGGGGGGGAGTGTGAAGGGGAGAGTGAGGGAGAGGGGTAAGGCAGAGGCAGGAATAGAGAGAGAGAGAGAGAGAGAGAGAGAGAGAGAGAGAGATGGAGAGCGGGGTGGATGGCTTACGTGAGCACGGCCTTGAGCACCTCCTCCATGAAGGGCCCGCGCGCGCCGCGGCCCCGCCGCACGTCGCACAGCGTCCTGCGCACGCAGTCCTGGCCGCGCAGCCCCAGCCTGGCGGCCCACGGCAATTAGCAACGAGTCTCCGCGTCACGGCGCCTAACAGGACCGGGGCGACGTACTTGTCGAACAGCACGGCGAGGTCGGCGAGCAGCTGCGCGCGGTGGTGGTGGTCCGGGTCCAGGCCGGCGGCGCGGCGCTGCAGGTACAGCGGCTCGGGCTCGCTGGGCAGCCGCCACGCCAGGCCCCACGTGAGCGTCGTCGTGAAGATGGTGGTCAGCGGCACGTAGAGGCCGACGGTGAACTCGATGACGAGCTGCGTCGTGCGGGAGGACGCCGTCGTTCAGTGAGTGCCGGCCGCGGGATGCCGTCGCCGCCGCGGCCGCCGGCTGACGACGCTTACCTGGATGGAGCTCCTCTTCGGGAACACGACGTAGCGGCGGCGCCGCGAGAGGAGCCTGTCGGCGGTGCGGTTCTGCTGCTGGACGTCGTGGAGGTCGGCGTCGCGGGGCCGCGTCAGCGGCGCCAGTACCGGGCCGAGGCCGCCGGGCGCCGGCGCGGTGCTCGGCACGTCGCCGTCGGCGCCGGCCCCCCAGAAGCACGCCAGGATCGCGATGACAGCCCACGCCCAGGTCAGTGGCATCCTGGCCGCCGTCAGCGCGCGGGCAGAGTGAGGACCTGGAGGACTGCGGGCCGACGCCGCGGCCGCCGCGGACCCCCCGCAGCACCGCTAGGTGCTAAGTGCCGTCTGGGCGCGTCATGCCGAGCCGAGACCCGGCAGCGCCCGGCCCCGCCGCCCGCCCCGGCCAAACTAAATTCGGCCGGCACTTCCAGCTAAGTACCCTCCCGGCCCGTTTTGTCGTGAAAATTGTGTACAAATTTTACACTTTATGGTGGCGGGCCGAGGGAATATCAAAACTATACACACAATTTTGCACACACAACGAATGTATTTCAAAAACATAAATGAGATCTCAGGTTTGCGCATATCTGCGATAAAATACATGTAAGTATCTTTTACAAAACAGATAAAGGATAGGCAGTGGTCTATTTTAGGGGACGCCGTCGGCGAGGGAGTTGGTTTTCACAGCTCTTGTCGCAGTGCCTTTCTTTGTCATGGAGGTGCCCTTTCACTTTAATTATAAACATAGAAAATAAATAAAAACTCACGGGGTCCTGGAGGCAGATGGGTCGGCCTACTTGGCGACGCTCTTGGCCATGGAGGGGGCGCGGCTGCTCTGGCTGAGGGAGCTGCGGCTGCCCGTGGAGCTGGTGGGGGTCTTGTGCCTGACGGGCTTGGTGGTCCCGGAGCACCGGATCGCGAACATGAACTCCCTCTTAAGCGCCTCCTTGACGCTGATCTGGATTTTTTTTTCAAGAAAAAAAAGTTTAAGATATCCTAAAATTTTTAGAAGAGCCTGAAAAAATTTGGAAAAAGTTCAAAAAAATTTTGTAACAAAAATTCCGAAATTTTTTTTTAACTTATCGGTATTGGAAACCCTGGTCACAAACCCGCAAAACACACCTTGTTCTCGATGGCCACGGTGCGCGTGTTCCAGAGGAACTCGAAGATGGCCATGAAGAAGGCGGCGATGCAGCCCCACATGAGCACGAGGAAGACGCCGCCCACGTTGTCGAGGCCCAGCTTCATGCTCTGCGTGCCCGACGGCCCGTCCGTCTGCAGCGATTCGCAGCGGCTGCCGTCGTCCTCCTCGCGCCACCACTTCTGCTTGAGGCGCGTCAGGTCGCCCTCCTCCTGCAGCTTCAGCACCGCCCCCGAGATCAGCGTCCGGTACGGTGAGTCTAAAACAACGTTTTTTTTTACGAGGTTAAAAAATTAATTTCATATGTACACGGTTTTCCTGATCTTGTGCGGAATTTTCCGGAGAGTTTCCGAAATTTTCCGGACCTAGTTTAGAATTTTCCGACCCATGGATTTTCCAGGCCATGCCAAGAATTTTCCGGACAGTGCCCAGAATTTTCCGGAAGATGCCTAGAATTTCCCCAACGGCGTCCAGAAAGGCCCCTCGGGCCGCAGTTACTCACTCCTGGGCATGGCGATGCCGTAGCCCTTGGAGTCGAGCAGGCCGCCGACCTGCCGCAGCTCGCACTTGCGCGCCGTCTCGTACTCGATGCTGGTGGACTCCATGAAGAAGGCGTAGTCGCCCTTGTTCTGCAGCACACGCTCCACGCCCTTGGGGTTCGAGTCGGTGAACACGGTCGGCTTCTCGTTGCTCATGAAGTCCCACATGCGCTGGTAGTCGGAGAAGTTGGAGTTCTGCGGACACGGCGCGGACGCCGCGGCGGCGGCGGGGGGGGTCAGGCGGGTGCCGGCCGCGGGGGCAGTGGGGGAGGCCCCCGACGGCGGCACGGCGGCGGCCTCACCTGGAAGAAGGACATGGTGGAGCCGCCCTTGAGGCAGCCGTACCGGATCTTGTTCTGCATGGCGAGGTCCTTGGCGCCGGTGATGGTGGTCGTGTCCAGGGCGTCGGTGAGGAAGGCGGCCAGGTTGGCCGTGTACGACGAGATCATGATGAGCGTGAAGAACCACCACATGCCGGCCACGAGCCGCGTCGACGGCGCCCTGCGCGGCAGACGGCCCTCCGGGTCATGCCGCGCTCGCGGAGGTGATGGTGTGGTAGTACGGCATGACGAAGCTGAGGCGGCATGCGGGTGAGTATGGTAGCGAGGTGAGGCGGGTGACGGGTGACGTGTGAGTGGAGCCGTGCACACAGCCGGGCACAGCCGCGGGGGGGCGGGGCCGCGCCGTCCGCAGGGCGCCCCGCCAACCCCGTCTGACCTAACCTAGCACCCTCGGCATCATCGTATTATAACAATCGTTTTCAGCGCGATGAAGTCGAATAAAACGAAATAAGCTCGCGGGAAAGTTCAAAGGAAATATTTCAATCCCCCACTGCCCAGAAAACGACACCCACATTATTTCGGTTTCCGCGTACAATTTTGTTTTTAAATCACACGTTTATAATTTATTGCGTGCCGTTCGGGCGGTGTGTGTGTGTGTGTGTGTGTGTGTGTGTGTGTGTGTGTGTGTGTGTGTGTGTGTGTGTGTGTATGGCCGGGGTGGCCGCGGCCCGCGGTATCAGCTGCTCCGCATCTCCCGTGTTCCATTCCATTACAACACACGGGCCCGTCTGATGTATGGTATACAACCCCCATACCGCACATGCCCCTCTCTCTCTCTCTCTCTCTCTCTCTCTCTCTCTCTCTCTCTCTCTCTCTCTCTCTCTCTCCGCATTTCGCTCCGTACAGTCCGCGCTGCCGCCACCGCTCTGCGCATCCCAGGCTGCGGACGGATGTGCCTAGTATAAGTGTAGCCGTGCTGGGCCCGCAGCCAAGGACGGTCTTTCGGTCCTTCCGACACACATCACCATCACTCCCCCCCCCCCCCTCTCACTCACTCTCTCTCTCTCTCTCTCTCACTCTCAGCTGAATATTTCATGGCTTGCAGCGTCACCTCCCTCGCGTCACGACGGGCCCTCCTTGTCTGGGCTGCATCCCACTCCCAGCGCTCCCTCCCAGCGCCACGGCTCGATCGTTATATCGGGCGCGAATCGTCATCGGGCCACGCGTTACCACCGCTGCCCCTAACGTTACTGGCGTGACCCGCCGTCTAACGTTACTGGCGTGACCCACCGCCCAACGTTACTGGCGTTACGTGTCGTCACGCGTTACTCGTCGTTTAACGTTACTAACGTTACGCGTTGACTAACGTTACTGGCGCGACTAACGCTTTTGGCTTACTTTGGCGCGATATCCGAGCCCTGCTGCATGATGGAGCCCACGTTGTGCCAGATGGCGTTGGCCAGGTTCAGCGTGAACTCGAGCACGGTCTCGTCCTCGCTGGGGGAAGACGGCTCCCACTCGTAGGGCGAGATCCTGCAAGCAGCCGTGTTGGAGGGGTACGGGCCGGTGCACGGCCGAGAAAGCGCCTCGGGAGACAGTCCGACAGGTGAGACAGTCCGACAGGTGAGTCAGTCCGACAGGTGAGACAGTCCGACAGGTGAGTCAGTCCGACAGGTGAGACAGTCCGACAGATGAGACAGTCCGACAGGGTGAGACACTGCGACTTATGAGACAGTACGACTGGTGAGACACTCCGACTGGTGAGACACTGTGACAGGGTGAGACACTCCGACTGGCGAGACACTCCGACTGGTGAGACACTCCGACAGGTGAGACACTCCGACAGGGTGAGACACTCCGACTGGCGAGACACTCCGACTGGTGAGACACTCCGACAGGTGAGACACTCCGACAGGGTGAGACACTCCGACTGGCGAGACACTCCGACTGGTGAGACACTCCGACAGGTGAGACACTCCAACAGGGTGAGACACTCCGACTGGTGAGACACTCCGACTGGTGAGACACTCCGACATGTGAGACACTTCGACAGGGTGAGACACTGCTGAGACACTGCGACCCGCCGCCAACGCTCTCCCATAGCCCCACTCATCGAGCCCCTATCCGGTTTGAAGACCTCCCCGAAAAGGTATTTTTTTCGGTATACTTTTAAAAATTTGAAAGAAAGATAAATATAAACGGGGTGGAAATTAAGGTCGATATTTTTCTCCCGCTCTCCACCGGACCCGTCACC
Source organism: Megalurothrips usitatus (assembly GCA_026979955.1). Classification (NCBI taxonomy): domain Eukaryota; kingdom Metazoa; phylum Arthropoda; class Insecta; order Thysanoptera; family Thripidae; genus Megalurothrips; species Megalurothrips usitatus. Next base: position 7,694,252 of record CM049604.1, on the reverse strand, counting down.
CGTCAGCAGGGGCGTTCCAGGGGGGGAGGTGGAGGCGCACTTTCCATATGTACTCGCGACCGCATCCCGGCATTATTCCACGGCCAATCAAAACGCAGGAAATCCGAACGAGGGCCCAATGCCCGGTATTGCTGATTCATATTTCACTCTGCATCGCGCACAAGGCCAAACGTGGGAAAGGGCGGGGATTTTTGTTTTTAATTTTCTAGGTTGGGGGGGGGGGGGCGGTTCCACGAATCGCATACCGCCAGTTTTGATTGTACGCCTTTTCAAAAAAATTCAATCGAATTTGTTCTCAACAAATATTTTTTAAACAACTCTACTTTCTGTTGCGATTCTTTTTCGTTGTAAATAAAGCGCAAATTCACAGCCCAAAAAAAAATCAATGGTTTGGTTTGATGAACCCATGGCGGTATCCCTCTCGGTCAATACCCCCTGCTGCGAGCTGCCACTCGGCCAGGGGGTATCGCCGGGCGTGTCGCGGTTGGTGGTGGGCGCCCCGCGGGGGCGGGTGGTGAGGCTGTTGCGGTGGGGGCAGGCGGGAGTCGGCGGCGGGGGAGGCCGTTGGCCATCGTGGGACTCGGCTTACTTGGGGAGGAAGTCACAACCCTGCTGCAGGAACGAGCCCATTGCAAACCACAAGCTGTTGATGAGCGTGAAGGTGTTCTCCAGCTCGTCCGGGTCCGGGTCGCACGGGTGCGGGTTGTCCCACTCGTTCGGCGTCGTCCTGCAAACATCCGCCGCCGGCCACGCGCGGGGCGCGGGGACACGGCGCGCCACAATCACACACCTCTGCCTCTCAATTGCCTCTCAAAAAGATAAAAAAGAAAGGAAAAAACAAAAAAGTTTTTTTTTTCTATTCAGAAGTATCCAAGAAGTTTCCAAGGTCCTGGCGGGACCGGGCTCGATCCTTACCCTTGACATTCAATAACCTCTATCTCTCTCTCTCTCAACAAAAAAAAAGAAAAAAACGGGTTGACGTGTTTTAACTGTCACAAGTTTCAAAGGGGATCCCCGGCGGGGCCGGGCCGGGTCCTACCTTGCCAGCACGAACAGCATGATCGACACGGCCACGTACGCGAACGCCATGTAGATCCACACCTGCATCTCGAGGGGCTCCAGGAAGGAGAACCGGTTCTTGGGCTTGGGCTCCGGCGGCGAGTACAGGATGGAGATCCCTGCGGGCGGGGAGGGCGCGGTGAGCGGCCGTCGGGGTAGGATCCTTGGGGTCCGCAGGGTCCGCTAGCCTTACCGAGCGTCATGAAGGGCATCGTGAAGTCCACGGCGCGCTCGCGGTCGTACGTGATGGTCAGGTCGCAGAGACCCAGATCCGCTTTCTAAACAGAAAGCGAGAGAGAGACACACTGTCAGGTCTGCCCCGGGGGCTCAGCGACGGCGGCGGGGGGTCCCTACCCTGTCCAGGAGGTCCTTGATGAGCCCGTTCCACATGCCGTTCTTGAGGCTGCCGTACTGGCCGTCCTGGACCAGGTAGAACTCGTAGCGGAACTTGAGCTTCTCGGCGATGGCGTCGATCAGGTCCAGGGAGTAGCCGCGCAGGGCGTCGTTGTTGCTGTGCCCCGGCTCCGCCGTGTAGTTGTCCTTGAGCATGAGGTACGGCGCCCCCTGCGGACCCAGGACGCCGTCAGCGCCGCGCGCGGCCCCGGCCGCGGCCGCCACACCGCCGACGAGCACTCACTATCTTGGACACGACGCGCATGACCTTCTTGGCCAGCATCTCCTTGGTGGCCGTCTCCATCTCCTCAACGGAGCGGAACAGGTGCACGCCGGACGCGTTCCAGACCCCGGTCGCGTTGCCCAGCACCGTGTCGATGAGCGTGAGCGAGAAGTTGGTGCGGCGGAAGTCGTTGTCCGGGTCCAGCGACAGCGGCCCCGTCATGCCGCGCTCCTCCAGGTCCGGGTTGCTGTACCTCTGCGGGGGGGGAGGAGGAGGAGGAGGAAATCCCGCGGTGACACCTTTGGCGACGGCGACGCGGTTCTAGGCGGCCGGGAGCGCGCCGCCGCGGGGACTTACGGCGTGGGTGTAGGTGACGATGCGCTCGCCGTGGAACCAGGGCGTGACGGCGTCGCACGTCAGGGGCTGCTCCGCGACGGCGGGCTCGGTCTGGTTGAGCATGTGCAGCGAGCGCGCCAGGACGTGCACGGCGTCGTTCACCAGCGCCGCCGACGTCTGCAGCGCCAATCATTTTATTCTACAACCATCTATTTACAAAATCTATTAAATCTATTTACGCAATCGATCCCCCAAAAAATGTTGGCAAACCGATTTGAAAAAGTCAATACAAAAACGAAAACAAATCGATTCAAAAAGTCGATTTTTAAAGAGTCAATTTTGAAAAAAATGGATTAAAAAAGAAATCGATGCTTTTAAAAAAACCTATTTGGTCTGGTTGCCTTGATCTCGGAGGCGGTGAGGGTGACGGTGTTGCCCCGGAGCCGCTCGCTGAACAGCCAGTCCTGCAGCGCGTTCTGCGTCTCGGCCGAGTAGGGGTCCACCAGGCGCAGCCCCGTCACGTTGGAGGCCCCGCGCTCCTCCGACCGCCACTCCTCGAAGTCGGCGAAGTTCTCCGTGTGCGCGTCCTGGGGGGCGGAGGGGGAGGGCGGTGAGGAGGGCGTGAGGGCGCGCGGCGCTGCCGTCGCCGCCGCACTCACCAGCGAGGTGGCCAGGTAGCTGATGTAGTCCCCCATCATGTTGACCTGGCGCGCCTGCCGGAACAGGTCGACCAGCTTGTCGGCGGCCACGTCCAGGATGACGCGGGTCTCGGTGCTGTTCTGGATCTCCTTGAGCAGCGGGCGGTAGTCGAGGTCCTCGCCGAGCCGGCGCACCGTGATGGGGTCGTCCCCGGGGCCGTGCGCCTTGAGCACCTCCTGCAGCCGGAACAGGCCCTCGTCGTCCTCGTAGATGATGGTGAACGTCTTCCACGCCATGTCCTCCAGCAGGTCCACGATGGCCTGAGCAGAGAGGGGAGACTTGGCGACGGGGACTCGCGGCAACATTGCATTACATATCGTGACACTTCTCAGAAAGTTTCCGCCTTTTCCGGGAAATTCCGCGCGGTTTCTCGCGGCCCCACCTTGGAGATGCTGGGCCGGTCCGGGGCGAGGTTGACGCGGCACTTGGTGGGCTTGCGGACGGCCGTGTACGTCGTCAGGACGTGGGGGATGTTGAGCGTCTCGCAGATGGACGACACGATGTTGATGTTCTCCTTCTTGCTGGGGCCGAAGATGGCGGCGACGCCCTGGGCCGTCAGGTTGCAGACTAGTAAAGAGAGAAGGGAAACAGAAGCTAATCCCCGGACTTTATTTTCGGTGGGAATCCGGCAAGGCCTCCCCGCAGTTTCTGGCCGATAATGGAGGGGTACAGTGCCCGTGCCGGCCCCGCTCCGCAAAGGGCGACGCCCTCAGAAACGGTCACCAAATATGTGCACTGAGGAGCGCGGCGTCGGAGCCCCGCAGGGTGCCGCCGCAGCGGTGGCAGTCAAGACGCCGCGCCGGTAGGACCTCTCGCCAGCCGCCGCCCCCTGCCGCTACCCAGGCGCGGAGGTGCGTTCCACTGCGCGGAGCCACAGCTCTGGAGGAAAACTGACCACAGCTGACCGCGCGCGCGCGCGTTTTGATTTTGTCTTAAATAATAATAACAATAACAACTCCCGCGCGAGTTTTTAGATGGAGTCCGTCGTCGGTTTCCCGAGAGATGCGTACAACTATTACCAGTGGGCCATGTCCATCGGAGGTGAGCACGCGACACACGTTGTTATTTTTTTCTAAAGCTTTCTTTTTTTTAATTTTTTTTTTAAACCGCACGTTGTCGTCCTCCAGACCCGCGCACCCGCGGCTGGTTCCTCGTGGACTCGCCGCTGCAGACGCTGGCCATCACCGGCCTCTACTTGGCCATGATCAGGACAGGGCCCAGGCTTATGCGGCACCGCCGGCCCTTCAACATACGGCCGCTCATCGTGCTCTACAACATGGCCATGGTCGTGGTCAACGCCTACATGGTCGTCCAGGTACGGACGGCGAACTGTGACCCATATTTAAACTTCCCGCGCGCTGCAATTTCTCGAACCGGTTTTCCACCGCCCGCCTCTGATGACGCTCCCTCCGCCTTCCAGATATCCCTGGCCGCGTTCCGCCTCAACTACAGTATCGTCTGCCAGCCGGTGGTGGTCCGCGACGAGGCCGAGGACCTCCGGGTGAATACCTTCGAGGACCTGCTACAGGCCCCAGAGGCACCACTAGAATGACACCCCCCCCCCCTTGCAGCTGGCCAGCGCCGTCTGGGTCTACTTCGTGTCCAAGATCGTCGAGTTCCTGGACACGCTCTTCTTCATCCTGAAGAAGAAGGACCGCCACATCTCGTTCCTGCACGTGTACCACCACTCGAGCGTGTTCACGCTCTGGTGGATCGCCGTCAAGTGGGTGCCGGGCGGCAGCAGTGAGTACACCGACGACGGCGACCCCGAAACTACACTGCACCCGAAACTGTAGCTCCGCAAACTGCAGTTTTTTTTATTTATTGCGGTTACACTGTCGTTGAGCGCGGGAAACTATAGCTCGTCTCAATCATCGAGTACTTCCTTTTCTGCAGTGCAACCGGTAGTTTTCTGTACAAAAGCCCACAGTTCCACTGTAGTTCCAGTGGTGTGTAGTTCGCGGCCACTGACCGGCGGTGTTGTTGCAGCCTTCGGCCCCGCGCTCATCAACTGCATCATCCACGTCATCATGTATTCGTACTACACTGTGGCGGCCCTGGGCCCCACGTTCCAGCGGTACCTCTGGTGGAAGAAGTACCTCACCGTGCTGCAGCTGGTGCGCCCCCCCCCCCCCCCCCCCCCCCCCCCCCCCGCCTTCCGCGCGGACCCTGGCGCGGCCCTAACCCAACCTGACATAACCTGACCTCGCACAGGGCCAGTTCGTGATCGTGGGGGGCTTCGCCTTCAAGATGCTCAGCATGGACTGCGACTTCCCCAAGTGGATGGTGGTGCTGTGCATGGCGCAGGTGACCGTCTTCTTCGTGCTGTTCGCCGACTTCTACGTCAAGGCGTACACGGGACAGGTATGCGCGCGTGTCCGCGCCTCGGCCCCGCGCTGACGACCCCCCTGTAGTGCCCGACGCACTACGTTCACTGCTTCCTGCCCGCAGCTCCCGCCCCGCCAGTACAAGGAGAGCATCGACTGAGCGGCTCCGCCAGCCACCGCCGCTGGCCCCGGAGGCCTCAGACTCCCCCCCCCCCCTCCCCCAGAGGACGACGCGGCCGCCGCCGGAGTACGCACCCCTCTTGCTGAGGCTGAAGCTGTCCGTCGAGGTCAGCACCTCCACGACGGGGACCAGCGTCACGTCGGGCAGCACGAGCTTGTCCATGTTGACGCGGTCGATGGCCGCCCGGAACGCCATGATCTCCTGCCACTCGTCCTCGTAGAACAGCCCCACTGCAAAACCACAAGCGACATCATCTTTGTTTTTAATTTTTTTAAAAAAAATTAGTAGGAGATATTTTATTTTTGTGCAGTATTTCCCCATGTCAAAACAACGAAAAAAGAAGCATCCTCTAATTGTCGGCGGGGCGCACCTGCGCGTCGGGCGCAGGCGGCGCAGGCTGGCCGGCCAGCCCCTTCGGCCGGTTATTAACGATCACGTGGTTGGCGGCCCTGGCGAGCGGCCAGGGCGCCCTCCTTCCTGTCACCGCGTCGCATAGCTGCGCCGCACGTCAGGCGCGGCGGCAGAAACCTCCCGGTGCAGCAAGGAAAATAAAAATAAGTAACAAGGAATGAAAAAAAGGATATTTTACGCGTACGATTTTTTTTTCTTTTAAAGAAATAAATGTTTGAGACTGTGGAGAACCACTTGCCGCGACGAGATCAACGCGCCGCCGGCAGCCAGCCGACCCCTTATCGCCTTCGCTATTTGTTTTACAAACTGTTTTTGCAATCCGTACCGTCATAACGCGCAACCGTGCAAGCAAAACGATAAAATGTTTGCAATGCGAAAAACGAGAGGAAGAATATTCGACGTTGCCTAACGCATGTGGACCACAGTTTTGCATCGAGGGGGACGGTGCATTTTATTTTACTTTTACGTGCATTTAACGGCCGCGTGTCCCCGGGGTACCGCCGCGGCCTCCGCCCCTCGTGCGGTCGGGGAGGGGGCCGACTCCAACACAAACAAACAGCGCTCGCTCGCGTAACGGCCGATTTCCCTGCTGTTTTGCAAACACCCTATGAAATAAAATAAAATAAAAATCGGGGAGCGGTCGCCCGGACAGTTTTATCCGTGTCCCGCGGCCTTCCGCTGTGGCCCCGGTGCCCCAAATCGCCGCAGTCCTCGTAGATCCACGCGAGCTTCCCCGTCGGCGGCCATCGGGGACGTGTCGCGCGGCTGGCCGCCGTCCAACGGGCTCCCGACGGTCTTGTAGTGGCGTACCGAGGTGCAGCTGCGACGGGTCCCCGGCCGGGTAGCCGTTGGGGGCGGCGGCGCCCCACTGCTGGCCAGCGGGGCCCCAGTCCTGGCCGGAGGCCGCCGTCAGCGCCAGCACCAGCACCGCCAGCAGCAGCATGTCGGCGGCGGCCGCGCGGCGCCGGTCACGTGCCCGCCGGCGCGGCAACACGGCAGGGACCACGGCGTCCCTCCAGGATCACGGCGTCGGAGGAGGAGCCCCGGGTCGGTGCGCGGCCGGGTGCGGGGACGTGGCGGCACTGCCGGGCCGTCCCGGGCCGACCGCGGCGCGCGTGCCGCGGGGGGCGGCGGGGCGGCGGGGACCCAGAATACATCACGGCCCTGGTCCCCGCCGTGGCCGCCGTCCCCGGGCGCTTGACCGGCCGGTAAGCCCTGGCCGCCCGCCCGCTTCGGTTATTCGCGTCGGCCGCGACCTGCCGTAACTGCGGCGCCGGGGCCGCGGACTTGGCGGGCTCTGTCCGAGGCCGCCGGCAAGCCCCCTCCCGGGTGGCTCCCCCCTGAGCCCCACCCGGGGCCTCGACGGCGTCCTATGGCGGGACCAATCAGCGCAGCCCCCGGTGGTGGCACCCGCGCGTGCCCCCTCGCCGACGGCGACCTCCTTCCGCGAGCACCGAGCACGGCGGCGGGGGACTACGCGCCCGGGTGGGACCCTGCGTCGGCCACCTCCTCCCTCCCCCCCCCCCCTCTCTCTCTCTCTCTCTCTCTCTCTCTCTCTCTCTCTCTTTCACTGTGTGAGTGCGTGCTGTTCGCTTGGATTAAAAACCGCGGCCCGTCCCCTCCCGCCGCCCGCGCCGCCACATTCATACCTCACCACGTCGTCGAGGGCCTCCCCCCCCCCCTCCCCGCCATCCCTCTTTGTTTTGTGACTCCTGACAACGTTAGCTGCTCCCCATTCAGCCTCCCACTTTTCCTCCCCCGCCCTCTCCTCTCTCCCCTCCCCTCTCCCTCCCCTCTCCCCTCCCAGCTCCCCCTCCCCTCTCCCTCTCCCCACGAGGAACGCCCTCAGAGAGTCCCGGATAACGCTGTTCCTGGCATTCTTCCCTCAGTATATCGCTATCCGTTTTCAATTATCGCTTTATTATCGCAGCGAATGCTGTTTTGGCATCTCCGATCCCGGCATGCATGTTGAGGGAGGGGGGTGGAGGGGAAGAGGAAATGATCGGAACATAATAATTATGAAAGTAATTTGTTTATTACACAAATATTTTATTTATCGTTTAATTAGACAAGTGGAGGCCGAACAAGTTGCTGAAACAGCAGAGTCCGCCAGGCGAATCATTGGCGGTCTAACAATACAATCTTTGTCTCTTATCAAAGACTCACATACACTCACACACACACACACTCACACTCACTCACTCACACACACTGACCCTGACAATACACTTAGCCTAATTAACGATACAACGATTAAAATTAAATCAGTCCACGCGGTTAGTAAAGACTCGTCGGCGTTTTAAACGATATCACATTAGCAGGTGGGGTTTGCACGGAGGGGCCGCCGGGCCCCGCCAGTGCATTCCGACTCCTATCTGACTAGTAAAACTGGAAAACACGACGGGTGCTGTTCTTTACCCCTTAGGTCGGGGGGTACAGTTGACTTGCGGAGGTAGTGACTGGTTGAGGTAATTAAAGTTAAAAAATATTTCACACACATATATACACACACACAGACGCTCGCTGTCAAACACTCTCTCACAAAATAACAATCTTTTTCTTCAGTCTATAATCATGCGATTGGGGTGGGGGCTGTGCCGCTCTGATTCCATCATCTGACAAGAGCTGACACCGACGGTGCTGACACCGACGGTGCTGACACCGACAGTGCTGACACCGACGGTGCTGACACCGACAGTGCTGACACCGACGGTGCTGACACCGACAGTGCTGGCACCGACGGTGCTGACACCGACACAGGGCCCGCATCTGGCCCACCCCTCACAACCGTGGACAAGGTGAGCATCGTCGCTACGTTGCATGTTTTTTTTCTTTGTACTTCGGAAGGCAAAAAATATTTTGAAAAAAAAATCGAGTTGCCGCCGCTACGTTGTCCCAGATCCTGGAGCTTCCAGCCGGGTGGTGACGTGGGGGACCTGGAACAGCAGCAGACATTTTCATTTCTATTTTATTTTACTTTCTAGCAGCCTCGGTGGCGCTACTCCGCGCGTGAGGGTTGTAAAGATACACTCTGCGCGACCACAACGTGTGTCGTCTTCAGCTTCAAATAATCAGGTAAAAAAAACAAACTATTAATGAAGTGCTCGAGCCGGCGCCCACGCCGTTACCAAGGCGTTATGTGCTCCAAGGCCAAGCACCTGCGGGGCGAAGGGCACCTGCAGGGCGAGGGGCACCTGCGGGCGGCGCTAACACCCCCCCATTAGCACACGCCGGCGCGCACCTGTGCGCACCTGCGCGCCGGCCGGCGCGTGACGGCGCCCGCGGGGCAGGCAGACCCGCCGAGCACGCGTGTCGTGCGGGTCGGCCTATCCTCCGGTCCGCGGGCGCCGTGCTGGAGCGGCCTCGCCTGGAGAGCGCCGCGCTGCTGCTGCTGCTGCTGCAGACTCAGTGCCCACGGCGCTTGCCTCCCTCTCTCTCCCCCTCCCTTCCTCCCTCCCTTCCTCTCTCTCTCTCCCTCTCTCTCCCTCTCTCTTTCTTTCTCTCTCCTTCCTTCTCTCTCCCACTCTATTTGTCTCTCCTCTCTCGCCCCCTCCCCTTCTCCCTCTCTCTCTCTCTCTCTCTCTCTCTCCCTCTCTCTTTCTTTCTCTCTCCTCCCTTCTCTCTCCCACTCTATTTGTCTCTCCTCCCCCCCCCCCCCCCCCTCCCCCCTCTCCCTCTCTCCCTCCCTCTCTCTTTCTTTCTCTCTCCTCCCTTCTCTCTCCCACTCTATATATCTCTCCACTTCTCTCCCTCTCTCTCCAAGTTACCTGCGTCTCGCGGGGTAGCGCCGCGCCCGCGCTACGCCTGCGCCGCCACGGAGGCCCTCTTCTTGTCCTTGCCGGGCGTGCTGACGGGGGCGTGCACCTCCTCGAGCGGCTCCCCGCCCTCCGCCACCGAGTTCCAAGGCTGCACCTCGGCCGAGCTGAAGGCGACGTAGAAGGCGGACGTGGCGAGGCAGACGCCGAACGTCACCCAGAACACGTCGCGCCACTGTTTCAGCGTCCTCTGCAACAACGGCGAACAAAACAGCGGTCGTCAGGTGTCCCTCATGGGGCGGCGGGGGCCGCGGGGGCCGCGGGGGCCGCGGGGGGGGGGGGGGGGGCCGAGCGTTATCCTTATAAGAGCCTCGGAGGATCTTATGTTATCCTCCGTCATAAAGAGTTGCGCCCCGCGGGCCCTGACCACCTGACCCTCGGCCGGGGCGCGGCCATTTTCTCTCTCTCTCTCTCTCTCTCTCTCTCTCTCTCTCTCTCTCTCTCCTGCTCCCGTCGCGACAGCGGGTGCGAGCGAGAGAGACAATGAGAGCAGAGGCGGTACGCGCCTCGCCTGCCCGACAGAGCCCGCACCACGCTCCCGCCCGTTGTATAGCTGATCCGCACCGCAACCGTGCGGTTCGAACTCGTTTCGAAAATGCCGCCAGTCGCGGCGTCCCGCCCCGCCTGATAGCGCCGTGCTGCGGGGCCGCGCGTGTTGGAGTGGAGTAGCGCCCAGTGAGCCAACCCCGCACCGAAGCACTCCTTCTAATTATTTTTTTGAAATTTCCGGGTTTAAAAAAATATGTAACTTTGTAAAATTTGACATTTTACAAAATTCGCAGGAGTTTTATATTCTTGATATCTTTTTTTTAAACTTTAAGGTTTTGGAACTATAAAAAAATATTTGGACGATTTTTTTTAGTCGAGAAGTCGAAAAAAAATTGCTTCTGAAGAATTTTTTTCTGACACCACCACCACCACCGAGCACCTCGTGCTCTCTCTCTCTCTCCCTCTCTCTCTCTCTCTGCACTCTCTCTCTCTCTCTCGCACTCACGTCCGGGATGAGGAGACCGACGATGTCCGGAGAGACGATCCCGGACACGGCGCCCAGGCCGTTGACGATGGAGATGACCAGGCCGGAGAAGTTGGGGCTGATGTCGAGGGCGTTGACCTTGTGCGAGCAGTAGAAGGGGCCCATGGCGCCCATGCCCACGCAGAACAGCGCCACCACCAGCACGCGCTCGCAGCCCGCGTACGTGGCCGCCAGCAGGCCCACGCCGGGCGCGAACGTCGCTGTGACACAGCATGGACAAAGTCACACCCCGACTGCAAATAGCCGCCCGCTGTCGTCGTGCTATTGGCAGTGCCGTCCTCACCGAAGGTGGTGAAGGTCTTGCGGTGCATGGAGATGGAGATCTTGTCCGTCCGGATGAGCCAGTCGGAGACCCAGCCGCTGACGAAGGCGCACAGCCACGTCACCAGGTTCGGCAGCGCGGAAATGAGGCCGTTCTGCGGGGGGAGAAAACGCGGCCATGTTTTTTTTTGTTGAAAAACAATTTCAAGACAAACACTGTGGAGCTGGCGGTTCGCGTCGACTGACCTGCTTGACGTTGTAGCTGAGCACGCTCTTCATGTACTTGGGGAGCTCGGTGCCGAGCGTGAAGAGCGCCCAGTCGTGGCCCAGCTGGCCCATGACGAGGGCCCACACGGGCAGGCTGGTCAGGATCGCCAGCCAGGGGATGCTGGTCGGGCGCTGTGGGGGGGGGGAGAGACGGAGATGGGCTTATACGACTTGGAGGGAGAGAGAGAGAGAGAGAGAGAGAGAGAGAGAGAGTGAGAGAGAGAGAGAGAGAGAGAGGGAGCGACGACGACGGCTACCTTGGTGCTGGTGGCCTTGAGGGCGGCCTCCACGTACTGGCGCTCCCCGTCGGAGATGGTCGGGTGGGCGGCGGGCGTGTCGTAGCAGAGGAACCAGAAGGCGGCGCACCAGAGCACGCCGAGGCCGCCGAACACGTAGAACACCGAGGCCCAGTCGCCGGTCGCCTCGATGATCACCCCGGACAGCGCCGTGCCCACCACCTGCCCAAGCAGGTTACCTGCGGCCGCGGGGGCGCAGACTCGGTTAGAGAGAGAGAGAGAGAGCGAGAGAGAGAGAGAGAGAGAGAGAGAGAGAGAGAGAGAGAGAAGGCGGCTCGCGAAAATAAATCCATGTCAAGGAAATGTGAGGGCCGCGCCCATCGATGAGTTGATTGCAGTGGGCATGCCAGGTGTGTGTCTGTGTCTGTGTCCGTGTGTGTGTGTGTGTGTGTGTGTGTGTGTTTATGGCTTTGTTATCGGTATCAGTACCTGCAAAGATGACGGAGCCCATGGTGGACCGCTCCTGCGCGGGCGCCCAGTGGGCCAGCAGGTTGTTACAGCCGGGGTAAGTGCCACTCTGTGACAAACAGGAAAACCGTGTGTGAGCGAGCAGGATAAGTGAGTGGGAGAGAGAGAGAAGGGGGAGGAAGTGAGAGAGGGAGAAAGGGGGGGAGAGTGAGAGGGGGGAGGGAGAGGAAGAGAGTGAGTGAGAGAGGGAGAGAGAGAGAGAGGCGCGGGGTGGTCGACTCTCGCTGCCACACTCACCTCGCCGACGCCCTCGAAGAAGCGGGCGACGATGACCCAGACGGGCCCGCCGCGGCGCGCCGCCAGCGGTATGAGCATGGTGGAGACGGAGGCGAGCAGGATGCCGGAGAACAGGAGCCGCTTGCCGCCGAACCGGTCCGACATGAGGCCGCTGGGCACGTTCATGGCGACGTAGCCCCAGAAGAGGCCGCTCAGCACCTGGCCCTGCGTCTCCTCGGGCCACGTGAACTCGGGCTGGGGGCAGCGGGCACCGCGGCTCGTGACTCACTCGGGGCACTGCGGGGGAGCAGCGGGGGCTGCGCGCCTCTGTCGATACCCCGCGCGCGCGGCCGGGGAGGGGCTCGAGCACGGGGTATCCGCTCACCTTGGACAGGCGGGTGTCGTTGGCCGCGCCGGAGGGGGACGACGCCGACGTGCCGTCGTCCACCGGCGGGCAGTAGTCGCCGACGGCGGCGCCCTCCGAGGTGGAGGAGTCGCCGGCGTTCTCGGCGGCGGCCATCTCCGTGATGGCCACACTCATGGCCGCCCGCATGGTGTACGCGTTGAAGATGGCCAGGCCGCCCATCACCACCAGGATGTACCGCTTGGGCAGCCAGCCTGCAGGGCAACGAGGACGCCGTCAAAGAGTGTTGTACACCGTTTACTTTATTTTATTTTTTTGCAATGAAACTGTTTTTTTATTTTAAAGAAAGCTTACAGTATCTATGGTTACTATAACACCACAAAATTGTACAGGATAAATGTGTTTGCGATTCGAAAAAGAAACAGTGTCGTGTGGCGCCCGTCCGCTGGTAGCACCGTGATTGCGGGAGGGGGGAGGGGGGAGGGGGGGGGGGCTGTCCACGGCGCTTTCCGCTGGCGGCTGCGGCGGCGTCGCCGACCTCTCTCCGCTACGGGCCTCGTTTTGTCGACACCTTGTGACGCGGCTAAGGCCTTGTGAGAGGAGGCACGACGCGTGTCGTATTGGGCGCGTGGCGCAGCACGGGCCAGACACACGCCACACACACACACACGGCTCACACACACGCCACACACACGCCACACACACACACAGTAGCAGGGCGGCGGCTTATCGCTTCGCGACGTTCCCCTCATTTTTCGTGGCCCGCCGCCGCCGTCATCGTCGTCTGGAGGCACACGGGGCGGAGCATGGCAGCAGACATCTAGACGCCCGCCCCGCTCTGTTGGTCTGATAACCTTGACCGACCACCTGACCAGAACAGACCAGAACAGGGGAGGGAGACGCACGGAGAGAGAGAGAGAGAGAGAGAGAGAGGCGATGTGCGTTTGAAAACTAGCTGCCGCCGCGGCCGTTCTCGAGGGGCGTCCACTCGAGGTGTGTTCGAGGGCCGCGAGGCGCGCGGCGCTGCGGCAATTAACTGATTATGTAGACCGGGCGCCGTATCAGCGGGGCCTTATCGGGGCACCCCTCCCGTTAAGCAGCGAGCTGCGGTCGCCATTCATGTGTTTGTTGGGGAGGCTAGGCCGAACTACAGTTGAGAAAACTACAGTGGCCGAACTGCATCTCAGTAGAGGCATATGGCGTCTCACCCCATCGGCAGTCACTGTGGGATTCCCAGCCTCGGTAGTGCACAACTACTCGACGGAACACGGCCCGCCGCCGGCGCGGAGGAGGCGATATCCCAAAACGGTGAACGCGTTCGGTGGGAAACCGGCCTCCATGGCCACCCACACTGCCACCCAGAGACTGCCACCCAGGGACTGCCACCCAGAGACTGCCACCCAGAGACTGCCACCCAGAGACTGCCACCCAGGGACTGCCACCCAGGGACTGCCACCCAGAGACTGCCACCCAGAGACTGCCACCCAGAGACTGCCACCCAGGGACTGCCACCCAGGGACTGCCACCCAGGGACTGCCACCCGCACCAATAGCGACTCCGAGGGGGGTACCACTTTTTGCCTACTTACAGGCGGAATGATACGCGTGTTGCGTACCTACCAGGCGTTCATCGGGGGGCTCAGAGGGGTGGGGGCGGGCGACGCCCCCATCACCCCCCCCCCCTCCCCTCCCCTCCCTGGATCCGCACCTGACCCGCACCACCACCCACCTTGCCACTCCACGGGCGTACGGTGGACCATGGCCGCTGCGTGTCGTCCCGTGCAACACACTGACTGTGCTGCCGCTCAGTCGGCAGGGCTGCGATTGACGGCAGGCAGGCACTCGTTGGGCGCGCTCGGCCTCCCGGACGACTGACTGGTCCAGGCGGCAGCGTGTCGCCGATAATGTAGCCTCGGCTGCGTCCGCGCGGCCGGCCGGGAGCCGCGGGAGGTGGGGGCCGGCCGGCCGGCCCCAGCGGGGGCGGCGCGCGCCCGCCGCGGCCGCCCACTGACGCCCCCACGCCGCCCCCCTGCCGCCCCCACGCCGCCCCCCTGCCGCCCCCTGCCGCCCCCATGCCCCCCCCCCCCGCAGGTGACAGCGTTGTGTCGGTGATGCGGGTGAGATATCAAGGGACCGCTACGCGCTCCCCGCTAACAACGCCACATACTACTCTCATATCACATTGGCTTCTTTGGACCGAAAAACCACCGCCAGTCGCAAAATCTCTCCGCCGGGTTTTGATTTTTTTTTAAGCAAAAAATTCTTAAAAAACAACATTTTTTTCGGCAAAAACAATTGTAATGCACACTTATTAAAATTCATAGTCGCGCCCAACTGTACCTTAACTATCCTTAAGGAATTCCTAGCCACTTGTGACTTTCTTTTCGAGAAGGGCGGGCTTGTTGCTTTTTTTCCTCTGATTTCCTTCCCCCTCCTCGCTCTCTTCCTCCCGTAAACACTTGACGCGGGTCTGAAGTCCCGCCGCCCCCCGGACGCAGGCCACACGCAGCAGCACCCCCCGTGCAGGTGCACTCTTCACCGATACCATATCACGGCCGCCCACACACCTCCAACACACATTTTTTGCTCGACCTTTTTAATCAAAACCGAAAAAAGATCCTCGACCGCCGGCACAGTTCGGGAGCGCGGCAGCGTTGCAAAACCGTTTCGCGATTCACGCGGCACGCCCAAACGGGCACTTCTAATTGCTGGGGCAATCCATTGATTGGCGGCGGTGGTGTAACGGCCGATGGACCGCCAC
Source organism: Megalurothrips usitatus (assembly GCA_026979955.1). Taxonomy (NCBI): domain Eukaryota; kingdom Metazoa; phylum Arthropoda; class Insecta; order Thysanoptera; family Thripidae; genus Megalurothrips; species Megalurothrips usitatus. The sequence continues at coordinate 7,679,143 of CM049604.1, read as the reverse complement.
CGCCACGAGTGCCCGATCCTGCCCTGTGCCCCGTCACCTGTCCCGCAGTTATCTGGCAGCGGGGGCGGCGTACGGGAGGGAGACGTGCTTGGCCGCCGCGGCCGCACGGACGTGCCCGTCGTAGCCTCGCTATTCGCCGCCCGCGTCCCGCGTACTCCTTCCTAGGTCTAGGTCTAGGCTGGTCCGCGGGTACGTCTAGCCGCTGGGTCTAGGTCTAGGCCGCGACGCCGTGGGTGCCGCGCTCGGTACACACACGCACACACACACAAACACTCGCCGGTACCCACGGCCCTCGCGGGCCCTTGAATTCGGGTACCTAAGTGCCTCTCATTCGGGTACCCGCCTGGCAATCAGGTTCGGGTACCCACTTGCCGCGCCGCCGCCTCGAGCCCTCGAGCTCTCGAGCCCTGTGGCACGCGCCCCTGCTGATAGGGTAATCGTGCTGCCACGCCCACGACTAACCCGGAACATTAAGGCAAAACAACGGTCGCAGTGTGCTTGGATTGTTGAAGAAAAACTAAATTATTTCAAAATATCTTTTTATAAAAAAAAGTACTAATAATACACAAATTATTTTCTTTAAGTCCGTTTTTTTTAAACCTGATTTTTTTTTTTTAAAAAAAGATCTATTTTGCTAAGAAAGGCTTTGAGAGAGGGGAAGGCTTCTTAATTTTGTCGGTAGACTTTTATAAACCGGGTAAGAAGAATATGAAAATCCAGACGGCTTCATACGCCATGAAAGCGTCCTTGTATAAAAGTGTTCTCGGAATTTCGATAAAAAAAAAGAGGCGGGCAGTCATACAGGTGACACAAATTTAAAGCGATGCGCTCTTGCGTCGGGGACGCGCACCTGCACACGTCATAATCCAGCACAAGGCATCCCCCGGCACGTGAGCGCACATGGCATGACACGCGTGAATCACATATTTTTTTCCCTCCCCCTGCCGTACAGTATGAGGCGCGCTGATCAGTGTTGCCGTGTGTGTGTGTTTGTGTTTGTGTGTGTGCGTGTTAAGCCCAGCAAATAGCCGCGGGCTGTTTATTGACCCGTTTATGGCGGGCAAGTGCGCGGCTTCGGCCAGGGTTATCCGACAGCCGAATCGGCAGCTGCCGCTACTCACGCTCACTCACTCACTCACACTCACACACACACAGCGCTCCCTTGGAGTCTCTCTCTCTCTCTCTCTCTCTCTCTCTCTCTCTCTCTCCCTCTCTCTCTCTCTCTCTCTCTCTCCCTCTCTCTCTCTCTCTCTCTCTCTCTCTCTCCCTCTCTCTCTCTCTCTCTCTCTCTCTCTCTCTCTCCACTCCCAGGATGTCTCTCTGCTGCGCTCACCAGGCGTCCTCCGGGCCCCGCCGCCGCCGCTCTCCGAAGACCCCGTCGAGTCCCTCAGCGGTCGGCGCGCGATCGAGTACGCCATGATGACGATGACGTGCTCGACGTGATCCTGGAGGGGACGGGGGGGACGCGGTACGGGGGGGGCACTTGTCTGTGGGCACGCCGCCCCGCCGGCCTCGCTTATATACACCTTCCGTGCCACACTCTCTGTGCTGCCGCCCCCTCCCATCACGGTGAGGCAAACAGCGCAATAAACAAATCAGTTAATAAGGTGGCGTTAGCGCCCCCCCCCCCAAGGCATGCTACAATAACAGTTGCAGGCCGCGGGCCTCGGCCGTGGCCGCCACACCCGGCAGCCTCGCCAGAGATTATTCGTTAGAACAACACTTGAATCTGAGCCCCCCCCCCCCCCCCCCCCCGAGGTGCGCGGCGCGAACAGGATGAGTTTGAACGTCGGTTCTAATCGACGCGGTGATGCGGGGTGAGGTGATAGAAGAGAGTGCGCCGGCCTGTGGCCGCCTGTGGCCCGTGCCGCGCCGGGGGCGGCGGCTTTGCGAGGCCGTGCAGTTAAGTCGCTCATGCAACGGCAGACTGGGGGATTGGGGGGGGGGGGGGGGGAGGAGTCCGTGTACACGGCTGACAACCAGATTCACTGAGATAACGTCAAAGTGGCAAGTTCATTTTTCTTTTTAGATCTGAAACGTCTGAAATGCCGGTATACTGGTCCAGGTGCTTCAAAAGTCTCGCCCGCCTCATAAATATTTGAAATAAATAAAAAATCTTGACGGTTAAAAGAATCCAGCCTCTTATTTCATCCCGCCCTCCGTCTCGCCGAGACCCCGGTTCACTGGTATACGCCAAGGGACACCTATTGCTCAAAAAAAAAACACCCGAGGTTTCTTCACAGCTGGGCTTAATGTGTGGTGCAAAGGGTAAGGGTCAGTATAAACACATTCCAGGCAAAAATCAAATTTTCAGTACCTGACCAAAATCGGGAAAATTGCAAAGGCTATAGCCTTACCACTTTTTAGCCAAAAAATTTTTTGTGTTCCGGATTTTGACGAAACTGATATGGGAGATAGAGGAGGTCCTATTTAGTACAAAACCGCCCTTGGTTGGTCAAAAAAGCACCCCTGGTTTCCAAATGAAAGGGCTTAATGTGTGGTGCAAGTTGTGCTGCCTACCCTCCCGGCTTTGACGTGTTTTTCCCATTTTCCGGAGCCATGAGGGCCATGCGGAACATATTTCATGACGAAACGAAGTCTGGGGGTCGGTTTAGACACGTTTCACGCGAGAAATCGAAATTTCGTTTCCTGACCAAAATCGGGAAAATTGCAAAGGCTATAGCCTTACCATTTTTTAGCCAAAAATTTTTTTGTGTTCCGGATTTTGACGAAACTGATATGGGAGATAGAGGAGGTCCTATTTAGTACAAAACCGCCCTTGGTTGCTCAAAAAACACCCGTGGTTTCTTCACAGCGGGGCTTAACGTGTGGTGTAAGCTTGCTGCCTACCCTCCCGGCTTTGACGTGTTTTTCCCATTTTCCGGAGCCATGAGGGCCATGCGGAACATATTTCATGACGAAACGAAGTCTGGGGGTCGGTTTAGACACGTTTCACGCGAGAAATCGAAATTTCGTTTCCTGACCAAAATCGGGAAAATTGCAAAGGCTATAGCCTTACCACTTTTTAGCCAAAAAATTTTTTGTGCTCCAGATTTTGACGAAACTGATATGGGAGATAGAGGAGGTCCTATTTAGTACAAAACCGCCCTTGGTTGGTCAAAAAAGCACCCCTGGTTTCCAAATGAAAGGGCTTAATGTGTGGTGCAAGTTGTGCTGCCTACCCTCCCGGCTTTGACGTGTTTTTCCCATTTTCCGGAGCCATGAGGGCCATGCGGACCTTTTTTCATGACGAAACGAAGTCTGGGGGTCGGTTTAGACACGTTTCACGCGAGAAATCGAAATTTTGTTTCCTGATCAAAATCGGGAAAATTGGAAAGGCTTATAGCCTTACCACTTTTTAGCCAAAAAATTTTTTGTGCTCCAGATTTTGACGAAACTGATATGGGAGGTAGAGGAGGTCCTACTTGGTGCAAACCCACCCTTGGTTGGTCAAAAAAGCACCCCTGGTTTCCAAATGAAAGGGCTTAATGTGTGGTGCAAGTTGTGCTGCCTACCCTCCCGGCTTTGACGTGTTTTTCCCATTTTCCGGAGCCATGAGGGCCATGCGGAACATATTTCATGACGAAACGAAGTCTGGGGGTCGGTTTAGACACGTTTCACGCGAGAAATCGAAATTTTGTTTCCTGACCAAAATCGGGAAAATTGCAAAGGCTATAGCCTTACCATTTTTTAGCCAAAAAATTTTTTGTGTTCCGGATTTTGACGAAACTGATATGGGAGATAGAGGAGGTCCTATTTAGTACAAAACCGCCCTTGGTTGCTCAAAAAACACCCGTGGTTTCTTCACAGCGGGGCTTAACGTGTGGTGTAAGCTGTGCTGCCTACCCTCCCGGCTTTGACGTGTTTTTCCCATTTTCTGGAGCCATGAGGGCCATGCGGACCTTTTTTCATGACGAAACGAAGTGTGGGGGTCGGTTTAGACACGTTTCACGCGAGAAATCGAAATTTTGTTTCCTGATCAAAATCGGGAAAATTGGAAAGGCTGTAGCCTTACCATTTTTTAGACAAAAAATTTTTTGTGTTCCGGATTTTGACGAAACTGATATGGGAAGACCTCCTCTAGGAGGTCCTTGGTGCAAACCCACCCTTGGTTACTCGCGTTACTTACGTTGCCACATCTTTGTGGCTACAAACAGGGACTTACTTTGATGGGTTGGTGACCAGAACTTTTAACTTTAAATTTGTTCCATATCATGACTTGGGAGAGGTTTAGGAGAGGGGGGCGTTAACAAAAAGCCAATTGTAAAAATCAATGTTGCTTTACTAACAACAATATTCAAATCTGATGAGGTATTGACTATAAATATCACTCCCAGATTCTACAGACAGGATACCGTAACATTCTAAAATTTGTGTTCTTTATAATGCTGTTATGGTATATTCCTAACTAAACAAATGAGATACATAAATGTTGATTTGACACTATATTACCATAGGTATCTGTTTTGAAAGCAGCATATTTATTTTCAGTTTTTTACAACATATATGTCACTTATCTAAAAATTTCTCCTTTTCTAAAAAAGACAAAAACAAAATTGATATAAAGAAACAGATGAATGGTAAACAACATCAAGTCTATTGATACATAATATTCTAAGGACATACAGAAATATGCTTTTATTTTTACAATTTCTACACACAACAGTTTGCAATTTTCTTTCATTTCAGAGAAATAATATCAGAATTACCAATTGAAATTGAAGTATATACAAGCATTTTATAAAAATGAACCAGTTCGAAACGCTGCATACGTTCAAGTTGACAGGCATATGAATTAGGAGAAGAAACAAAAGTCCTACAAGATTGGCCTAACTTGAATAAAAGTTGACATCTTTCCAGTTTTCCTGCAGTATTAATAGTTGCTAAAACATGAATGACTAGTTCTCCATTATTCATACAAATGATGTTCAAGTGAATTCAAGTGGTAGAGTTGAAAGATGTTTATTACATACCTACAAATCCCTAGCCTAGGAATTTGGTCATAAATCATAAATTTCAATGCAATTGATATGTCAGGGACTGATTCAACTCTACTTTGGCCTTTTACTGATCCACAGGTACTTCTTTCATGAGGGTAGCTTTCATGGAACTTAATTTTTCAGCCCACGAAGCAGCAATTTGGCACAGGGGGTTGAATAATAGCTTTAAATAAATTTTTGTCTTTATTGAGGGAGCAACTTTCTTTCTAGAATGAGGTGCTTTTCAATGCGATGTCAGTTATGACCTCATAAGTAAATACAGGTGGAGAGCCTACTTAACAATGGACGTGTGCCAAAATACCTCCTGGAAGGAAAAAGAGAGCACCTCCAGATGACATAGCCTACCACTATAGATAATGAGATCCGAGGAAGCCAAACTAAAATAACCAACATCAACTCACAGATCAATACCAGCACTGCTATATTGAATGACAACACAAAAACTGCTTCATGGTAAAGACAGATTGTTTTACAGTACACGAGAAAGTTCTGAGTCAAAATGAAAGTCAGGTTCTATAGTGTCTATCAAAGTGCTAGACAAAGAAGAAGCGACTGATTGAGGGAAAGGAAACTATCTTGATCGAGAAAATTTAAGTTGAGTGGTTTTTACTAGATCTGCAGTTTTCCGTTCAATCAGACAAACTACTTGAAATAGAAGTTTTCTTTTAATTTTACAGCAAACCCTAGTGATCAAACAAGAGTTTTTGAAAGTGTGATGATATGATAGGCCTTCAAATGATGATGCAAGTGCAAGTTGTGCTGTTAGTCATGTTCACTGTTTACATCCTTAGATATTCAGAAAAGGAAGTTTAAGAGACTGTACAAACTAAAGCTGTTCCAGCCATTGTTTTGAAGTTCAAAACTTGAAATAATAATGTTGTTTGAGAGTCGATACAGAAATGTCTAATGCAACCTCAAGAGGGATGATCTTCCACTAAGTAGGCCATCAAACTAGTATGTCCTGCAAAGTTTGAGGGTACATTTGCAGCAAGAGCATAAGCAAATTTAAGTTGGGTAGATCATAGAACTTTACATTTACTTTTATTGATTTCCAACATTGAAACAGCAGCTTGGTTGCACTGGGAATGCCTAACTGGCAAGAAGGAATCATCATACATTGAGACAGTTAAACATATACTTTATGTATAATGAAAGAACTAGGCTACACAAAATTGAGATATCACATCAAGACAGCCCAATCACTCACATAAAAACAATTAACAAATGTACTCTTTGTCATAAAAAAGAACTCTAATCTTACAACTATTGGGAAATCAAACGAAAATAGAAATGGCAACTTAAGAACAACATACCTCACAGTAGCACTTATGAGAAACAATAAAGAACCTAATTAGTTTGTGTGACAGTTTACAAAGATGCCATCAGCCAAATTTATGCTCATCTCAGAAAGCAGAAAGCATACGGAGCCCTTCAAAAGAATGCAATGGTGTAGCCCCAAAAATGGCCAGATATATCTGCTTTCGTACTGTCATTGAAGTCAGAAATAAATAAATTTTGAAACTCCACTTTGCTGAATGGGGTATGAGCACTTATTTGTACGGTAACTTAGTGGCATGATATTGTGGAACTCGAAACAAATTTACTTAAACAAAGGTTATGGCGTGTATTTTCTCACACCCTCGCATTCATACCTGTGGAAACACACATGTACCTCAAATGCATGTATGGAATGGACACACATGCTTCTGTAAATGTGTCTTTTCACACAGAATGTGCCCATATACACATCAGCTGAAACTGACATCACAGGTGCAATTCAGCTTAAGCAAATGCAGACATGAATTCATTCTAACCACACAGACAAATAATTACAAATGCATACACACAAATAAAAAAAGTAAAAAATCATTACATGTCATCTATTTCTTTTAACTCATATGTACACTTCCCATTCCAACCTCTTGTAAATTTGTAAAATTCAACAGAAAACAATCAAAATTTAATTTACATCACATAGAGTCAAGTCAACAACGAGAAAATAAAAGTAATTAAGAAATGTGTGTCTGGGCCATCAACTTGTTGTGATATAAATACAATGTCCTGAAACATATGTGGTAAGAAAAGTGTTGCAAAATCTCTGAATTTTCTGCTGAGTCCTCCTTGATTTTGAAAGACCAGCATTAACTTCTACCCAATCTTACAACTACTTTAATACTCTTACAATAACTTAAATTGGTATAAAATTCTTTAGATAAAATAAGACAACAAACATTTGAAAAATAAAACAAAGGTACTAAAATCATCTCAATATAAGATTCTTTCAAAGGAGGCCACAGAGCACGTCATTCCAATTCATAAAAATAAAATGGAGATAAAAAGGAAACAGCCCTTTAATACAATAAGATGATAGATTTTTTAAAAATGTCTCATACATCATTTATTAATTGGCAAGCTAAAGACTCATAGAAATTAAATAACAGACGGTTTTGTGAGAAGGCATGCTTATGTAAAGTATCTGGCACTAGAGGAACATTTTCGTTATATTTTCTCACAACTATAACAAACTGGCATGCAATCCAGAGGATGTATGCTTGCGCTACCTACCAGAGGGCAAATACCCATAGGGCATGGTGATTTACTGTTGTTATTTGTATTATCCACTCTGGAGTGTCATACAAATAATGATTTGGGAAGCAAACAAACAAAAAGATGGCCATTTAAACTTTTCACCAAACACAAATGGTACGACACCCAGCATAGCAGCAAAATAATGAAAAATTTCAAAGAAAAGATTAAGTCCCTTGAGAGAAAGATACAGGAACATCAAACCAACATGACATGATTGGGAATTCAAGATGACAAAATTCAACCACTCCCCTGACTACGGGGAATGATTTTCTGCATATTTTATAATCCCTTAAAAAAATAACACATTACAAATCCAGTCTTTAGAGAACCCAGATTTTTGACTTTATCTCGGGCTGTGACGACCTCCCTTCTAAATTCGTATGTCCAGAGGTTAGCTCATACCATCAGTCACTTGGCATTACAGAGAACATTGGGAAACTGTAAAATGTATCAGGAGTCCCCAAGTATCTACTTTCCACACTAAACATATAAAGTAACTAAATAATAGGCATCACATTCATGAAGCAGTACTGTGTGAATGAATACACACAACATTTGCTTGCAATATCTGACAGTAGTCAAGCCATCATTCAAGTTCCACATTACCAGAGTTCAATTTTTCGTACACACATTTTAAAAGAAAGATCAAAATAACACCTAACAAACGGCCTATACTTAAAAGCGACACATATTCATGATAAGTATAACTGGTGACATAGTGATGGATGATGACATGAACAATGACGATGATGGTGACAATAATAATGATGGGGGTGAAACATGAGAGGTAGTACCGTGGTCATCTGTGATGAACAATGGGGTCGTTGAGAATTCTCACTATATGACTAAATGCTACGCTGCGCCGCCCGGTGCTACGTCACCCTGATGATGTTTGAGGGCGCTGGCGCCGGCGCCGGCCTCGTGGTCCCCGAGCTGGGGCCCGAGCCCTGCCCCCCGCTCCCACCACCACCACCGCCGGCCCCGGCCGTGCTGCTAGTCTCTGTCTTGATGCACTTGCCAGTCAATTGGTTCACACTCAGGGGATTGTTAATATCGTGAGGGTTTGTGCCGACCGGATGCCGGTGCAGGGGCGGCCCCAACAGCGGTGAGTGGTGGTTGTACATGGGGAGGGGGAGGGGGAGGGGCAGGGGGAGCGGGGGCGGGGGCTTGCAGTCGAACTGCTCCAGCGGCGTCAGCGGTGACTGCAGGCTCATGCAGGGGCTGGCCAGGCTGACGGAGGGGCTGGCCAGGCTCGTGCTGGGGCTGGGCAGGATCATGGAGGGGCTGGTCAGGCTCGACAGCCCGCTCAGGCCGCCCGGGCTCGACAGCGAGTGCGACTGGGACATGGACTCGTCGCCCTCGTCGTCATCGTCCTCATCATCGTCCACGGGCGTGTGGGCGTCACCGTCGCCCACGCTGCCGCAGGAGCCCAGGTTGTCGTCGGACTGGTTGCCGTCGTCGTCCCCTCCGCCCCCGCCAGCCTCCATGTAGCGTATGCACTTCTTCTTACGCCTGGAAGCAAACAAGAGACGACACGGTTTAGTACGCTCCTTGGGCAGGGGGGGAGAAAAAGGGAACGAGCAAGCAATAGAATAGCGTAGAGAGCTCAAACAATAACCAGCCAATACACAACAAGAGAAATATAATCAATCCACAAAGAATTCTTCTGTAAGAGTCAAGCACAACAATTAAATGTATTAGACTGATAGTTAGACTTGACAAGTGTAGGACATGTTATGGAAGAGGTCCGCTTGTTACACTTAAAATACAAGCTATGCAAGCAAAGCTCCTTTTCATGGAAACAACAGAGGTTCCTGAGATTTACACAGAGTAGTAGTTTAGACAGAACTACACTGTAGTCATATGAGCTCGCCAGTTACAGAAATCGAACGGTACATGCAAGGAAGATGGCACAGACAAACTAAACAACTAACTACACTGACTCTTAGAAGACTGTTAAGTTCATCAATGGTCGAATCCCTCTGAACAATTATTTTTTTAAATGCATCATAACAGCACTTTAGACCCCTAATTAAATAAAAAATTGGGGTGAAATAGAACAACAGTCTTCCCGTATTTATCAAAACAAGTGATCTTTGTAACAACTCCATGAAAAGTGCTGTGCTAGCAACACAGTTCGACATGTAAGCAAAGAGCTGCAACACCGGCCTACCATATTATAAAAGAAAAAAAAAAAGAAAACGTTGTAATTGTAAGGCCAAAACATAAGTCAAACAGCAGGGTGAAAAGCAAAGACAACATAGCACATGAAACAATGGAAATTGTTTTTTTTTAAAGCCAGTCATTATCTTGAAAGCTGAAAATTCTAAACATGGTCATTATGTTACTTAAGAGAACTCCACTTCAGCAAATTATTATTCAAGCAAACTTGAATAAAAAATATGTTAAAAAATTAAAATATTTAGTAAAGTAGGAAAAAATACACCAAACAAAACGCAACCAGAAAATAAGCTTAGTAGTAATGCAGCCCAGTGAGGACTGAATAGAGAATGTTAAAAATTAAAGTCAGTTATCAGTTAATTATTGCTCCGCATGAAGCCAGCCAAGTTAACCTATGCTCCGGCTTAGACAAACAGACTATTTTGATGAAGTGGACGGAACAAAAGTCCTACATTGTCACCACAGAAATAAAAAAAAGGTGAATTCATTAAAAGAAGTTAAAGCATACTCTCTTCTTCATTGCTCAAAATTAATTATGTTGTTCTTAAAATGTGAACAATGAGATAATTATATTCCCAATGAGGTCTGAAGCTCAGCAATTTCTAGAATGTACTTCGTACATGGTGGTCAAAATTCAGTGACCTGAAATAAGCAAAACTGAAGCAGCGAGAGAGATGAGCAGTGGAAGTGGTTCGATGCATGTAATACATGTCACACAAAAACTCCAGGCATCAGCAGAACTAATGATCACTGCAATCCGTGCAAAGATTACGTTGCGCCACGACCTATCTACAAAGCATAGATGACTGGGAAATCTGACATAACACTACAGTCATCAATAAACAAAGGTGCAGAAGATCACTAGACTAAAACACACATTAATTTGTTTAAAACAATAAATAAAGAAAATTAGATTCAATGTCAATACAATATAAAGCAAACAACTGGAAAAAAAATAAAAATAAAAGATGAGGAGTTGTAAACTTGAGTGTGGAGCATGCTTTTCATTAAAGCTATGAGGGGAAATAAAACTACACTAGAGAGAAATGAAATCCAAATGCAAATAAGAAGGTAAAAAGAATGGCAACAAAAACAACAATTAGATTAATGTAATGAAAGGTATAATGTAGACATTATACCAAGGTATATACCAGACTTATCAGCATATTTGTGCGAGCGACAGTTCGAGTTCTAGAGATTTACATAGGTGGGTTCCTGCGGTGAACTAGCAGGCCCCCCACCAGCTGAGTGGTGCATTAGACTAGTGTGTGGGTGGGAAGGGTGAATTGGGTTCCCAAGGCTGTTGGCTCCATCCGGGCTGGCGACACCACAGCAGCACAACACAGAACAGGAAAAAACCAAAGTCAGGAGCAGAATAAAAGGGGCATTTCCATCACTTCAAAGGAGCCATGAAGACCCAACAATCCAGCTCTCCAATTTTGAAACACAAAACGAGCACATATGATAGTGTTGCCTCACTGGCACTCACATAATAACTCTCATCAAGACTGTTGATGAGTTCTCAGAACCTGCATTAAGTAGGAAACTTAAAAGAAAATGTATTCTTCTTTCAAAAATTTTGCCTTGAATGAAGAGGGACATTGGGACAATTTCTCCAAACTTGATTTACGTCAGAAACAGAATCATAGCTATGGAGAGCAGTGCACAAGATTACGTGAACAACAAAGGTATACATTATGTGAAGAAGTTTGATTAATGCTTTTAACAAAAAGTGGGGTAGCACTTTCAGAAAATGTGTCAACCAATCTTAATGAAGAAAAGGGATTATGAAAGAGAGATTGTGGTGTCAAGTGAGGATAGGAGGATGGTGCAAGACCTTGAGGCCTTAAACAGTCTTTAAGTGACATGCCCCTTTTAAATTTTGCTACACCTGTGGTCCAATCCGTAGTGCATTGTGCTTTGGAACTTTGCAAATGGTCTACTTGATACTTGAAACTACTACGCAGCCTTCACAAACCTCTAGAATTTAATGCCACTTCTGAGATCTCTCTTCCATTCTAGATGATGTTACTTTAGTTTGATTCTATTCTTCTCTTTGTGGGAAGACACATTTTCTGAATACAGTGAATTCCTCTTTAAAAGGCAGGATGTGCTTTGACAAAATCCAGAACGTACATTCTGGACAGAACCGCAACATACATTATATCCAGATCTACATAGAAATAAATGACAAAAGTAAAAAATATTCCCTAAACGATACCCACCCCTGACAGTACACAAACTTTTCCATTCGCTTCAGAAAATAAAAGACAACAAAATTTTGTATTGACCATGCTTTAAATTACATTTTTACAACATTTGGTTTTCAGCTTGCAGTAACCTTCAATAAGGTTTTTTTTAAATATTTTTTTAATACCCCCGACTTAACTTTAGAAAAGCAAATAACACCCAACCAGAACTTTCAATAAAAATACAGAAGTAATAATATTTAAAATAAAAGTACATATCTCCATCATTCCTTTATATTTTGTCCTTTAAAGATGAAAAATCTGGACTATAGATAACATCAAAACATCAGTCTTTCCACATAGAAAAGAAAAACACCAAACATTAACTGGAAATTTGTAGCTGGCTGGAGAGATCAGATAGGCACACTACAAGGTGCCAAAGTAATTTTCTAGCGAAAAATTGTACTCCCAAACGCCAGTGCTAAGAACTTAACACACCTCCCATGATAATTGCCTTTCCTATAGAAAAAGTGGCAACTTCTTTTCAAAAAAATTCAATATTTTACCATGATCTTGCGTCATCATGAAAAACTAGGCAGCTTGGAGCACAGAGAAAGAGAGGCGGGCATCGGCTGACCCTGTTGGCTAACCAAGTGCCTAGCACAAGGTATACTGGCAGCTCTCCATTCTTTCTGAATGTTGCCAAGGAAAGGATGTATCAAACATGTCTACATGATAGTTCAAACCACATCACAAGATGGAAATACACTACGCAAAATTGCCAGCTTTCTAGAGATTAATACATCTGCACATTATTTGACATATGTCTAGCTAACAGTGCAAGATCCATTATGTCAGTCAAGATATGGACTGCAGCAAAACCTTTCGAGGACTCTGAGCTGAATGCCTGAAAATTTTGGCCATCATTACCACCAGATAGAAGTTTAAGCTCCATCGGGTTTTCTTCCTAATTTCTATGATTCTATGAAGATTGCACTAGATGAAAAACAGCTACCAACCTTCTCAGTACACTCATTCAATCCCTCGACAAGAAAATAATACTATGTACAAAAAAGCGGGCCTCCATCAGAAAAGACATTTAATTCCTGGAAGGTGTTTTACAATGGCAGACCAACAATCACAACAATGGGAATGAGACAAAATTGCAAGTTAATGACATAAATAGAAGGAAAGCCATGGAAGCAACATCGAGTCGAGGGTGAATTGAATGAGTGAGGGCTGTACTTACAGAGCCAACGTTCTGCACTGGTGATGATGATGACCACCTCTAAGAGTACATATCAATTTCAACATACACCATAAAACCGTAAAATTTCCTCACCTGCAGGGTTTGCACCATTGACTTTGTTGGTCAAGTCCATACCGAGCCCGACACTTCTTCATATTATTTCCTGCAAGCACAAAATAAAAAATCGTTAAAGCTTGATGCCAAGCTTTTAGGTTCAAGAATTATTTTCATATCTAGCTCCCATTAAATGTGAAATCTTGCTGTGGTCCAACCTTCCCCAAAATTTATGAGTCACATGAACACAAAACTTAGGAAAGTGAAAAGTAAATACCTCAAAACTGCCTAATTAAAGGCATGTTGAGCTAGATGTCTCTAAACTAATTTAAGCATTGCAAATAAAAGTGTAAAAGTGATAGGAATGGTAAGATATCCTTTTTTCATTACTTAATGAAAAGATTGGACCATTTTGAAAGAAGTATACTAGTGGTCCTGTTTGTACACAATGTATTGCTCAAGAATCATATGCAGAATGGAATAAATGACAAACAAAAACTCAGTTAATAATGCAATATGAATGAATGTAAACAGAACATTTAAAAGAGAACTGAGTCAAACTTTTCCAAGACATGGCCGATTACCTGGAGAAAAATGCAGGACAAACTTAAAAACTAAAGAAAAACAAAATTAAATTCTAGCAATACATTGTGTAGCTTACAGACCCATATAAAAGTGAGAGGCATGCATGATACAGAAGTCTGAGCCGAGAAGAACGCAGGTTCATCCAGGCACTACATCACTTGAGTAAGCAGAATAGGTACCCTGAATAAAAAAAAAATTCCCCTTTCCCCAAAAGAATAAAGTTTTGTATGCCGACAGTTGGTTCTTTTCCACTCCGCGGGCTTACAATACACATGCAACATAAAGATATAACATAGAAAGATCTGACTGGGGCCTATTTTGCTTCATAAGTTGCATACCTCCATCATTTGGCTCTTGTTTGCGTTTCCTCTTCTTACCACGCGTCGTATTTGCACGTGAAGACCAGTCAGGATACATTTGCATGTGCAGCTGTCTCTCTTTGCGAGCCAACTCATAATACCTGGCTTGTTCCTCTCTGCTTAATGCGTGCCACTATTGATGAAGCAAAATAAAAGACACTCATTAAGTGACGTATTTATCTATTTTTTTTTGAACGCCCCAAGAGCAAAGAAAAGAAAAAAGGAACTAAGCTCCCATCGACACCAGTGCTTCCAACCCTATTTTCTCCTCGATTGTGCTAGACGTACCACCAGATATGCTTCTGGCCCCAGTACTATCATTTTTAAGTACTTGCTACAAACTCACACCATTGGAATTTTTCACCCAAATTTTCTCTTACTGTTCAGCCAAATTGAATTGAATATCCATCCCACAGAGGGTAACCTATTCTGCTCTAGTCAATGTGAGTGCACCAAACGGGTATGTGTTGATACCATGCGCCTGCACACATGCCTTGGGGTCTACCAGCTTCCCGCTCCAGGCCTGCGTTCTCTCACAGACTGCCATTCTAGCACTACTGGACTGTATTCCACCCACACTAGACCAGGGGACCATCCAAACACAAGACAAAGAAAAATAAAATAGACAAAAGAAATTCAATTTAAGTGACTTGTCTATAGATGAAAATTCAAATTCAAAATTTGGTAGTTTGGAACTGATTTGTTTGAAATCTAAAAATCATATTGAATACTGTCTTAAAAATGAACAGATTTTTGCCGAAACAAGGGACTGATAAAAGCACAATCTAGGCCAAGCCATAATGTAAATGGAATACATCCTCGCGGAAAATAGGGAAGTGAGCTTAAAGTAATGGAGGTACCTCCTCCAGTGTCAACGGTCACTCGCTCCTTCTTTCTCTTCTTCTTCTTGGCGCCGTAGCCGTAGTTATCTCTTGCACTCCAGGCAGGGTACATCTGCATGTGAAGTTGACGCTCTTGGCGTGCCTTCTCATAATATTTTCCCTGCTCCTCTCGTGACAGAGAATGCCACTACAACATCAAGATAATAATATTTTAAAATCATATACAGAAATAACATCATAGTCGCAAAGATGACATTTTTTCCTGAAATTTTAATTTTACTGCACATGCCCTGGGTTATTAACAGATTTAAAAAATCTTTATCTGAATCCATATTTAGAATCAAAGAAGCTTTCCACGAGATAGTTCACGAAAATAGTTTATATTCAGATAAATAAATTATGAAATGGTAGAGCATGTAGCAGTGTAAAAGACATCCCAATGTAGTAAAAAGCTCAGACAGATAATATCAAAGCTGATAGGTAAGCTTGGTATTTTATTTAAAAAGAGGGATATAATCAGTTACTACAAATATTGATAATTTTCAGATTTTTCTGTAATTTATTTATTATGTACTCACCCGTCGGCCAAGAATTTGGTTTATGGCTGCACTTTCCTTCAAAGTGCATTCAGATACGACTTGTTGTCTCATTTCTTTCATATACAACATAAAAGCATTAAGAGGCTTCTTGATGTGAGGCTTTTTCTTTTCTGTAAGTCATAAGTCAGTGTTTAGCTTGTCTTCTGAAGATAAAATCCAGACAAATGGTCAAGCACCATAAACCAATGATGAATCACCAGAAACTCACCTTGGTTGTTGCTATCACTGCCAGGGGCTTGGCTTTTGGAACCATCTGAATTTGATCCGGAATTCTTTTGGTGCTCCATGATTGATCTGTGAACAAGGCAATAAAACAGTGAGCTAAGGTGAGAACACAAACCAAACAAGCTAGAAAACACTGCAGCGAAAAACATTTGGTCAAAGTACCGTGAAAAATTGAGAAGTTGTGAGCGTGAAAAAGAATCAGACTTTGAAGATAAGGGAGGACTAGCACCAACAGAGGACAAGGGACTCAGCGTTAAGTTCTGAGAGGACGAAACTGATGAGGGTCTCCCACAAGACATAGATACGGATAGTGATGTTGATTCGTCATTCGAAGATGATAAATCAGTGTGCGTGGCAAGTGACGTTGAAGTGGAGGTAGGGGTTCCAGGTTTCGCATCGCTGTTTGTCCTCCATTGCTGAAACTCTTTGACTCTCACTATAGGCTCTGGTTTGTTACTTGGCACTGATACAGTGGCAGTAGCTGAAGAAACAGAGGCTGGAGATGAGGCTGGGGGCGACATGGGCGTTGAGTTTGCTCTTTCAGGCCGAACCAAGTTTGGAAACATTGAACTAGAGAGAGGAGACGGCTGACGTCTTAAGAGCTCTGAATTCAGACTTGACTGAAGCAGAGGAGATGGAACGGTTCCCATCGCAAAGCCAGGATTAAATACAGGGTTGAACACAGGATTCAGTCCCTGGGCAGCTAAAAAGGGGCTGGCTGTCGGCATGGATGGGTACATACTGGGAAGTGAAGAATTGAGCAAACTGCCCATGTACATGGCTGATAACAGCTTTTGTTCATAAGCGGCTAAGTTGTTCAGGACTAAGTTAATTCCTTCCACAGTATTCTCTATGTTATCCAGTGTCCCCTGGGCACTTAATTTCTTCACATATTCAGCCATCAATTTGTCGAAGACTTCGAGGTAGGCTGCCGACATGGCGTTGGATTCAGGAGGCGTGTCAGTGGCATGAGAGGAGGCGGCTGACTTCCTATCGCCGTCCGCTGAGGCCTCCTGCTTGCTCTTGTTCAGGCACAGCGCGCTGTAGAGGTTGGGCGACTGCAGCACAAATCTGCTCAGCTCCTCCTGCCTGGGGCCCTGGCCCTGGCCCTGGCCCTGGCCCTGCTGCTCCGACCGGGCTTGCCTGCTGGCTTTCTTCCTGCTCGACCTGCTCCTCTCCTTGGCGGTCGGGTTGGTCGCGGTCGCGTTGCCGCCCCGCTTGCCGGCGGCCGCCGCGGGCACCTGCTCCGCCGCGCCGCCGAGGCCCTGCCAGGACGCCGCCGTCGCGTCCGCCTCGCCGGCCTCCTGCTTCACGCTCGGGATCTTGAGCACAAACTTCCTCGGCTTCTCCGCGTCCCCCGGGCCGCGGGCCGCGGAGTAGAACTTGCCGTCCTCCTCGCTCAGGTACAGGTCCGCCGGGCCGGGCGCCGCGGCCGCGACCGCGACCGCGGCCACCTGCTCCCCCTGGCCGACACCCATCGCGGACGCCGGCCTCGCGCCGTCCGCCGCCTCCGTCGACGCCGGCCTCTTCTTGACTAGATCGAGCGGCTCATCGTACCCGGGTTCCATGTCGACCCGTTACAGCTCGCGCGGCGGCATCCCCCCGGGTCAGCCTGGGCCGGGCATCGCTGGCGTCGCCAACCAGGGCGGCCCCGTCTACAGCTGCTGCCGGGGCTGCGCGGGCTGCGCGGCCCGCCCCGGCGGCCCCGACTCCATACCGGAGGCCCCGCGAGGCCCCCGACGGCCCCCCTCCCCGCGGCACGGCACGGCACGGCACGGCACGGCGCGGCACACAGCCCACAATGGATGGCACACTTGTTACTTGGCGGTCATGACGGCGGGCCTCGGCGGCGGTCTACCTCCGCGACGCACTCCGTGTCCGGCCGCGCGCCGACGCCAGCCGCCGCGCCGTCCCCGCACGGACCATCAGGGCGCCCAGCTGACGACGCATGCAGGCGGCCCGAGCGCGGCGTCCTTTCTCTCCGTCTCTCTCACTCTCACTGGCACCCAGCCCCCGCGGGCGCACCCGCCAGCCTCCGCACCGCCGACACGGCACGTCGCCGAGACAAAGGACCGCGACGTCGGGGCGCAGCCTGCAGGACGGGCACGTCGTCCCGCGGGTCCTGCGGGTCCTGCGGGTCCTGCGAGTCCAGCGGGGAGCGCAGCGCCAGGACGCGACGAGACGCGACGCGACGGGACGCGACGCCAACGCTCAGCTCCGACCCCAGCCCGCTTCGCCCAACTTGCCACCCGACAGGTCCCGTGTGTCCCTCCCTCCCTCGCCCTCACCCTCTCTCTCTCTCACTCCCTCTGCCTCCGCCCGCACCCCCAGCGCGCCTCTCTCTCTCTCGCTCCAACAGGACGGCACCACCACCGGGCCCGCCGCGCTGCTGGGCGCTCTCACGACCAGGATCGACTCGTTTCTCGCTGGCGGCTCGCGGGCGCCGCCGGCTTCGAGAGGAGGACGCCCAGGACGGCGTCGTCGGGTGTGGGCGGGGCGCGGGGCGGCGCCAGCACCGCTGCGGGCCCCCCGGGGGGGGGGGGCACTGGGACACCAGGACCACGACAAGAGCCAGAAAATGGAAATAAAATCACGGAAGCGTTCCGAGGAGCGCGCGTGCAAGAGATGAGCGTCGACGGATCGACCCCTAGAGTCGATTGTCAAGACTTCGAGCGCGGAGCGAGGGGTGGGGGTGGGGATGGGGGTGGGGGTGGGGGAGATGGTGGCGCCCAGCGGCGCTGCTGGCGGTGTTGTCGACGCGCTGCGGGGGGTGGGGGTGGGGAGGGGGGGGGGAGGCGGCTGTCTCGGCCGTTGAAATAAGCGCCCCGGGCCGCGCCGCGCCCCGCCACGCGTTCCATACCGACTGTCTCTATGACCTCAATAGGATCCAATAGCGCCACCTCCAGCGCGGGGGGGCGGGGGGCGCTCCACCCGGGGCAGCCCGGGGCCGCGACGGGGCCGCGCTGTATCGAGCCGAGGCGGCCGAGGCCTTCCTCCTGCTCCGCCCCACGCTCTCTCCTCTCCATCCCTCAGCGGCGGACTGAGGGAGGACAGGGGGGAGGGGGGAGGCCGAAAGCAGAGATGAAAATCGCGAAGGGTCAAGTGGCGTCGTCCGCCGCGGGGGTAGCGCCCTCCTCCCCCTCCTGCCCTCGCCTCGCCTCGCCTCGCCTCCCCCCCCCCTCCCCTCCGCCAGCCTGCTGCTGCTGCTGCTGCCCCCGCGAGATGAACGTCAAGAAGTCCGCGAGCCGCGCGGCCGAGGGGTACGCCAGCAGCAGCACCTGGCCGTCAGTCAAGCGGCCGGCGGGAACGCGGCCGTGGAGCGGCGCCGGACGGTGCCGGAGGACGGCGACGGCGACGAAAGAGAGAGGCAGAGAAATACAGATATAGAGAGAAATAAAGAGAGATGGAGAAGGATAACAGATAGACAGAGAGGAGAGTGTGTGTGTGAGAGAGAGAGAGAGAGGCAGAGAGAGAGAGAGAGAGAGGAGAGCGAGAGAGACAGAGGAGTGTGAGACAGAGACATGGAGAGAGAGACAGAGCCCGAGGGGCTGTAGCTCACGCGGGGCCGCGCCGTCAAGCGGAACGCGGCGGTGTTGCGGGACGACATTTGCTGCCTCTGCTCATTGATCGCTTTTCCTTCCCTCCCCTCCTCCTCCTTCTCCTCCCCTCCCCCTCCCCCTCCCCTTCGAAAAAGTCCCGCCGCCGCCGCGCGTTGGGTTTCGGCACAGACAACGACGACGACGACGAATGTTGCGCTAACCGTGGCGGGGCCGGCGGGGGCCGCGGCGGGATCAGATCACCCACTGGCAGCGCCATCTGCCGGCCCCGGAGCCCAAGCCGCGGCCGCGGGGGGTGGCTGCGGCTGTGGCTGCAGGCCGCGGGGTAGCGCCGGCGCGGCACTACCCCTCGCGCCCGCCACCCCCACGAGGGGGTTGGGGTTGGTCCATACCCCGCGCACAGCGTCGCTCGAGCCGCAACCCCTTTTATATGCAGCGTCAACTCAAAAAATAATCATCGTCGACACACCTAATTTTAAAAAAAAGTTTCGCAAAGTTTTTATTTTTTCTTTCTCAGACGTTCAACTTTACTGGTGACCTCTACGTTGAATTCAACATTTCACTCTCTCACCCTCCCGTCCCTCCCTTCTTCCCGGCCGGTCCACTCCACTTCCACGGCCTTGTCGCAGTGCAATAACAAATTCCGGGCGGGCACACACACACGCGCGCGCGCACACACACACACATACACACACGCACACACGCACACACACACACCTGGAGGCGACGGCTCGGGCCGCGTGCCGGTCGGGGTGGTGCAGCGCGCTGCAGGTGAGGGGGCGGGGGGTGCTGGCCAGCTCCGCGCCTCCGCTTCCCCTTTTCTCTGTCGGCCGCGTGTCATTTTCCGTCTCTGTCAGACACGCGTGAGGAGGGGGGGGAGGGGGCGCCTTTGATGTCGAGTGGGTGTCATCTCCACCGGGGCGCGACACGACACGCGACAAACGCCTGATTGGCGCGTGCGTGGCGCGTGCGTGCGACGCGTGCGCCGCGCGTGCCGCCCGCCACACCCCCCGGGGGGCGTGCGTGAGAACCTCCGGCACCGCCACTGTCGTCAGCGAGGGCTCTGATTTGTATCGAGTGGGACCGAGACGACGAAACGCTGGGTGGTGGTGAGCCCTCTCTGCGGCCCTCTCATGGTATTCAGTAGGCCTGTGTGCGCTTCAGCTCCCCCAGTCTCCTCGCCCCTTCTTCTTCTTCTTCTTCTTCTGCTTCGCCTTCTAATTTCATCGCCTGCATTCAGTTTCGTCGCGTTCTTCATCAAGTGTGTGTTTGAGGTGGTGGTGTTGGCGATTTTGTGTGCGAAAGTGTCAAACAAAAAGGGGGGGAAAATGTCGGATCGGGTATTTGAACCCGCGCCGCAGTGACACTCACCTGTGGTTGTGGTCGGCTTGCGAGGGGTGCTGGGAGAGGTCCTGCTTGGGGCCCGGCGTCACGATGGCCGGGTTGGAGCCGAGCGGGTGCGACAGGGGGTGGTGGCCAGGGTGGCCCGGGTGGCCCGGGTGACCCGGGTGGCCCGGCGGGCCGTGGGGGCTGCCGAGACCCGGGTGGTGGTGGTGCGCCGGCAGCAGGCCCGGCGAGGTGAACCTGGGGGAGGACAAGCAGGGCGTCAGCGACGGCGTCAGCGGCGGCGTCAGCGGCGGGGAAACCCCCCCGACACGCCACACCACACAATGGGGCGGCGGGCTGGCTGTTTGCAGACCCTCCGGGGGCATTAGGGTCTAACCAACCACTCCCCGGCGGCCCGGCGGCCCGGCGGCGGGGCGCGAAAATCCGCTCCCGAGACCGAACAGAGCCGAGCCGAGGTGTCGGAGAGGGCAGGGCCGAGTGCAAACCCAATAAAGCCTCCTGTTAGCCGGCAGGGAAGGAGGGACTACCGCCCCGCGGAGGGGAAAGCGAGAGAGAGAGACAGAGGAGAGAGAGAAAAGAGGAGAGAGAGAGAGGGAGGGGAGAGAGAGAGGGAGGAGATAGGAGAGAGAGAGGAGAGGGAGGGGAGAGAGGGGAGAGAGGGGAGAGAGAGGAGATAGGAGGGAGGGGAGAGAGGGGAGAGAGAGGAGATAGGAGAGAGGAGAGAGAGAGGAGAGAGAGAGGAGAGGGAGGGGAGAGAGGGGAGAGGGGAGAGAGGAGAGAGGAGAGAGGATAGAGGAGAGAGAGAGGAGAGGGGGGGAGAGAGAGGAGAGAGAGGGGGGGAGAGAGAGGAGAGGGAGGGAAGAGAGAGGAGAGGGAGGGGAGAGGAGAGAGAGGGGGAGAGAGAGGGAGGAGAAAGAGAGAGAGAGAGAGAGAGAGAGAGAGAGAGAGAGAGAGAGAGAGAGAGAGAGAGAGAGAGGGGGGAGGGCGAGAGAGAATGTAAATGAGAAGGGTTGTCGGGGCCACCGCCGCCACAATGATATGCAATCCCACGCCCAGCCGACCCCAATTACCGCGAGGCCCCACCCGCCGGGTGGTAATGAGCACTCAGGACTCAGACCGCGACGGAAACCGCGGAGCGCCGCGCGATCGGCCCGCGGCAAAATACAGTTACACGCAAAAAAAAGAAAAATAGCAAAAACTTTTTTAGAACTCAACATTTATTTAAAAAAAAAAAATCGCGATTTTTGTGCAGGCCTTTGGTTTTAAAAATGCATTTATATCGGTATTTTTCCATGGCACGGTTCAAATTTTTAATAATATTTGTTCATTACAGCGTTGTGACTTACCATGTGGCGACCTGGGACATCTCCGGGCTCAGCATGGGGTAGGGGTACTGCGCCGGCGAGAAGGGGTACATGGGCGGCCGCGTCAAGCCTGCAGAGCCGGGGAGGAAGCGGGTCAGTGACGCAACAACATATAAACGACAAAAACAACAACAACGACATTCCAATACGTAGACTACTTTTTAGAAAAATCAATCGACACGAGAAAATAAAAAAAATAAAAAAATGAAAAGCAAAGGACACCTCAGAGAATATTACAACTAAAAAACAGCAAACAAACAAATCGTCCCGTTTAATATTCGAGGCCCGATAGTACTAGAGAGATAGAAAGAGACCGCTATACAGCAGCCAGCGGACACACGAAAACACACACACACATGCACGATGCACAACATGCAAAAGACACCACCCGTCCCTACACCAATTAATGTTCTATTAATATCGTGCGCGTGGGTTCAAATACCACACAAAACCCCGACGCGATAATTCTTTTTTTTTTTCGCCCCCCCCCCCTCCCCTTCCGACGACGTGCACTTGACAGCGGCACCAGCAGGAGGAGCCACAAACTGCACACACGCGCACACGCACACACACACACACACACGCACGCACGCACGCACACACACACGCGCGCGCGCTAGCACTGTACAAGACCGCGGCACGCGTACGCGCTAACGAGCTACCGAGCCTGGTGCCGCTGGGTGCCGCGCGCCTCAAACAAGTGCCGCGACGTGAAGCGGCGACCGTCGCCGTCGCCCCCTGAGAAGCCCTGCATCCTCCCCTCCCTCCTCCTCCTCCTCCTCCTCCTAAAGCCCTCGCCAAACAGCGTATATATACATATATACACATATATACATGTATACACACCGTACAGGGAAAGGGAGAAAATTGAATGACGGAGATGCAAGGTCAGTGATGTAATAATTATCATCGCCAGGCAAAAAGGGGTGGTTTAATTAACAAACCCTTTCCCCCCGCACCCCTTCCCCCCTCGGAGTCAGGTGTGATGGAGGGAGGGGAGTGGGGGGGGGAGGGGGGTGCCCGTATCCCCCGCGTCACACCACACCCCGCCGACGACGAGGACGTGCGCTAAACGGGGGCAATGGTGTGCGACGACAACCCCTAACGGACCCCCCGCGGACCGCGGCGCTCCGTGCACTCCCCTGCTGCCCCTCCCGTTCCCGCTCCCCTTCCTCGCGGTCCCACTAACGACTGCTATATACAACTACTTTCGAATTACTGCGTGCACCAACGCACGATCCATTGCGGTCGTTTTGCTCCCCATATAAATGATCTCTACTACAGCAAATATACTAATCCAAAAAAAAAGCAGAATAACAATAATTATTATTTCTATTATCGTGATTATGACAATGACTTTTTTTTTTAAAGCGTGAAACAGTCATGCACAAAACCTACAAAACCGCATATATCAGTTTTAAAAAAGGCACAGTATACACAAAAAATTGGAACGAGGACTTGAACCAAAATGAAGTGTATACAGTACCACCATACACATGCATGATAGGATAAAACGAGAAAAAGAAACAAAACCCACACATACTGCAGTACTGCTTTACCCTTCCCAGGCAAAAGCAAATAGATTGAAATCATCTACACACATACACACACACAAACATAGCATGCATACACACACACGCACACACACACACGGTACCTCCTCAGGAGCCCCCACACCCCTCAAATAGAGAGAGCAGTGACTGAACCAGAACCAGTAAGAAACCACGTGAGAATTCAGCTTTACACACACACACACGCGCGCGCGCACGGAGAGGCGTACCGGCCGTGACGTCACGTCACGTCACGTGACGGGCCGTGACACACAGTTGTGACACAGCGTGACATAAGTGTGACCGCGTACCGCCGCCATCGTCACCAACACCACCACCACCATGAGCACCGCCACCATTAATAGTAAGGTTTTCTAGTCCCAATCATTAATTTTAAAAAAATATTTTTTTTAAAAACATGGTCAAGAAATTTCCGAAAATTTCGGGACTAGAAACTCTGCAAGCCACAAAGCCCACAAGAGTGCCAAAACGTCGGCGAGCACAAGTTTGATTAATCAAACAATCAGTCAATTGACTCGAGTTTGCAAAACTCTGTGGTACGGCCACACAGAAAAAAAAAATAGAGACACCCCCACAAAGTGAGGGAGCGCGAGGGGAAGGGGGAAGGTGAAATCCGAGAGTGCCCAGAACAGAGATGGAGAGAGTGCGCACGTTCCTACCCATACAGTACTCCCTCCGTCTGGCAAGTGTACGGATACGAAAGCGTGTGCGGGTAGAGAGGCGCCCGTGCACCCGCTGGAGAGACTGTATACGGGTTCCCGTCACCAGTGGCCCGCGGAGGGGGCGTGGGGTTACCTGAGGCGGCGAGCAGGGGTCCCAGTCGCTTCCAGTGGCTGGGGGCGAGGCCACGCTGCAGCCAATACTCACCGGGCCCCTTGGGGTCCAGCTGGTACGGCGGGATGCCCATGTGGGCGGGCGGCGGCTGGCCCAGGTCGCCGCCGAAGAAGGGGTGCGGGCCCAGGCCCATCTTGCTGGCCTGGAAGAAGAGGAGGAGGAGGAGGAGGAGGGCGTCAGTACACAGAGTCGACACGGGTGACACAAACAGAGCAGGAACAAAAAAAAAAACAATATAGTAGATATGCAAAAAAACAGTGAAAACAGTAAAGCGATTGTCTTTGGACGGTGATCGACACGATCGAGAGAGAGAGAGAGAGAGCGAGGAGGGGCGGGGCTTGCCTATGCCGGGCGGTAGGCAGAGCGCCCGGAGGGTAGGCAAGCCCGGCCGGCGCCGGCGCCTCGACGCTGCCTACCCACCAGTCCGCAGGGGGCCGGGCCGACCGGGCCGCGGCCGAGCCAGACTGTCCGAATGCCGTCGCGGTGGGGGCGGTGGCTACACCCCCTCCTCCCTTCCTTTCAGCTCATTACTACCCCTCTCCCCCCCCCCCCCCCCCCCTTCCCCCCACTGGACACGCGCGCAGAGGAGCCGGCGCAGGGGGGTTGTGGCGGGTTGGGGGTGGGGGTTGGGGGTAGGGGGAGGGGGAGGGTGGCTCCGGGGCGGCGCCCCTCAAAGCACCTAGTTCAAAGGGCGCCGGCCCAGGGAGGACGCGCCCGCCTCCGAGGGCTTTCCCGACCGAGTCAAAGGGGGCGCATGCGTGGCGGGGCGGCGGGGGCGGCCAGGCAGATATGAAGATGATGGCGCCCCGCCCCCGGCGCCCCCGGCGCCCGCGGAGCAGCGTTGCCGCCTCCAGGCCCCGGGTCCCCGGGCCCCGCGGCCGGCGCCACTTGCCTGCTGCGCCATGAGCATCACGTCGCGGACCGCCATGAGCACGCCGGGCTCCAGAGGCAGCGTCTCCATCCAGCGCAGCGCGGCGCGCAGGTGCTCGGCGGCCTCCCCGGGGCCGGGCACCTCGTCGGCGTCCGCCTCCGCCTCTTGCTTGTCGTCCTCCTCGTCGGCCGGCGGCGGCTCCTCCGGCTCCTCCTTCTTGGCCTCGACGGCCTCCTGCACGCCGCCGTCGTCGTCGTGGTCGTCGGCCGCCGACGTGCCGCCGCTCTTCGGCTTGGTCACGTCCGTGCAGCCGTCCGCCACGTCCTGGCCGAGCAGGTCTCGCATGTCGTCCTTGACGGCGGCCTCGGCGGTCTCCACGTCCTCCCGGACCCAGGCCGCCAGGTCGCGGTCCGAGACCTCGAGGCCCACGTTGTGCGCCAGCCACTGCAGGTGCTGGAGCAGCATGCGGTCGGCCTCGCCGCCGCCGGCGCGCCGGCTCAGCGTCACGGGGGGCGTCCTCAGCCGTGGCGGCTTCTCGGCCTCGGCGGTGTCCTCGGCGGCAGCGGCCTCCGGGGGCGGTTCGTCGCCCGCCTCGGCCCAGCAGCGCTCGAACGTCTCCGAGCGCACGGCCAGCCAGGCGCGGTGCAGCAGCGGGAAGGCGTCGCGCAGGGTGAGGGCCGCCATGAAGGCGTGCGGCGCCAACCCCGAGGCCGCCATGTGCAGCAGCAGCAGCGAGGCGTAGTGCACGCGCAGCTCGTTGGCGAGGAGCTCGGCGTCGAGGGCCGCGGCCTCCGGGGGGGAGGCGGCGGCGGCGTCCAGGACGGCGAGGGAGACGCCGGCGGCGGGCGGCACGGGGTCACCGCGCGCCAGGCAGCCCAGCCCCTCCGACACGAGCAGCGCCCCGGAGGGGTTGACGGCGAGGGCCGCCGGGACGAACTCGGTGCGGAACCACCACGCCAGCAAGTCTTTGGTTGGCGCGCCCGCGCCGCCGCCGGCGTACACCACGGGCTGCGAGCGCATGTCCACGTGGCCGAGACCCCGCGGGCGCCATGCCGCGCCCAGCAGCAGCAGCCGCGTGCGGTGCCAGCCCGACCGCGACGCGGCGCCCACCAGCCACACGCGCTCGCGGGGCTCCCCGGGGCAGTCCAGCCCGGGCAGCCGGCGCCAGTCCAGCGGGAAGGCCACCAGCCAGTACGTCTGCTCCGGCGTGAGGCCGGCGGCGGCCTGCTGCAGCGCGTCGCGGGGGGGCGGTGGCGGCGGCGGCGACGGCGGGGGGGTCGGACCGGCGCCGACGGCGGCGCGGGCCGCGGCCGCGGCCGCCCGCGCGCGGACCTCGTCCAGGAAGGCGGGGGTGACGAGCGCGGCGGCGGGGCGTCCGGGCCACAGACGCAGCGCCAGGCGGCACGCGCGCCGCTGCAGCATGTCCTCCGTGACGGGGGGCAGCGCGGGGCCGCCCGCCGCGCACGCCGCCGCCGCGGCCGCCGTCGCGCGCGTCAGCCACCGCGTCACGGCGCGGGACAGCCTGCCGGCGCGGGCGGCGCGCGCGGCCTCGTCCTCGTCGTCGGCGTCCTGGTCGGCGGCGGCCGCGTCCACGCCGGGGAGGCGCCACAGGCGCCGGCGCCGGGGCTGCGCGCTCTCGGGCGCCACCATGCTCCCGGCGTCCTGCACGCACCGAGTCCGACTCGACACTGAGGCGCCGCGCCGCCAGAGGGGCGGGGGGGGGGGGGGGGGGGGGGGGGGGGGGGAGGGGCGGCCTGCAGGTCGCTCGGCCCCGGCAGCCCCTCTCCACAATGCCACAACGGTCTCTATAAGCTGGTCGGGTTGGATCAAAGCTTCGTTTCATGTCGGCGGGCCGGGGCAGAGAGGCACCGGCGGCACGGCCGGCACGGCCCGGCAGAGCGGCGCGGCACGGCACGGCACGGCGCGGGGAGCGTCGCACGGGCCCGTGGCGGCGCGGCGCGGCGCGGCTCCCTTTGATGTCGACGAGCACAGCCACCGACAGACACGGCCACCCCCCGGCCGCGGCACCGCCCGCACAAGCGGCTCAAAGTGGCATTAGAGAGCGGGTGGGCGCCGCCGAGGGGGTGGCAGGGTGGCAGGGTGGCAGGGTGGCAGGGCGGGCGGTGACCTCTCCCCCATCCCCACCACCCCCTGCGGTGTGGTCATCTCGTCGATGCCCTCTTCATTCCATATTGACAATCACAACATTTTTCCCTGCCATTCCCCCCCCCCCCCCCCCCCTCTCTCTCTCTCTCTCTCTCTCTCTCTCTCTCTCTCTCTCTCTCTCTCTGACTCGTTCCCTTCCTCTCTCGCTTCAGGTTTTCCCGTCGCGCCACGCCAACCACCCCGTTTTCTCTGTGACGTCAGAGAGCAAACCCAAACCCGTCGCCGTCGTGCCGCTTTAGACCACCACCGGCAACACGCCAAATTTCTCATAACTCCATCACTCACCCCCCCGCCCCTCTCTCCTCGCCCTGCTAGGTACTCTGCGGACTAGGTGGGGGGGGCGTAGGGGGTGGAAAAGGGAGAGAGGGGGGGGGGGGGGGGAAGCTGTGCAGGGCGCCTTCCATCCATTAGGACCAATTACATAGCGAGCACGGGGCCGGCGGCGGCGGCCACGCTCCCGTTACGCAGCCAGGGACTCCACACGGGCAGAAGACTCTGCCCCCCCCCGCCCGCCCCCGCTACCGCTACCCCCCCCCCCCCCCCGTTGGACACACACAACAAGGTTTTTGGCCGCTGCCTGGAGCGTCTGCGAGCGCCTGGGTAGGCCGCTCCACCCGGCACCACCAAAACAAAACAAAAAAAACGCTCAAAATTGAAAGGTGTCAGAATTTTTTAAAAAGTCAACAAATAGTTTAGTTGGTTGGTTTTGGTAATTTGGTTGTGTTTCATTATTTAAAAAATGATGATCAGTTATTAAAACATTTTTCTACGACGGACACCGACGGTTTTTAACCGATTATATCCACTACGGACACAAGGACAGTTGCTATAGTCGGAATGTGTATAAAGCACGACCCCCATCCCCACACAAAGCGCACGCAAATCTAAAAGTACGCACACACACACACACACACACACACACGGTGACACACGACGTGCTGACGCCGTAAGCAGGCAGAGAGAGAGAGAGAGAGAGAGAGAGAGAGAGAGAGAGAGAGAGAGGATACGGGCCTATTGGGAGGTTATTTCTGATGTGCGAGAGAGACAGACCGAGAGAACGACAAAGAGCGAGCGAGAGAGAGAGAGAGAGAGAGAGAGAGAGAGAGAGAGAGAGAGAGAGAGAGAGAGAGAGAGAGAGAGAGAGAGAGAGGGAGATGGCCCGGCGGATAATTTCTCCCCTCTCGGTGCGGGCCGGCGGCACTTGGACACCGCGGCGGCCCAGCCGGCAGCTGCCGGGCACCGTGACGCACTTGAAGGGGGAGGGGCGTGGCGCGGAGCGGGCCAGGGTGCAGCGGCAGCAGCAGCAGTCCCACAGCCACCACTTTTCGCGCTCAGGGGTTACGCTAATGGGAATCGCCTGCTCTCTCTCTCTCTCTCTCTCTCTCTCTCTCTCTCTCCTCTGTTTCTCTCCTCTGCCTCTCGCTCTCTCCCTCTCGCTCTCTCCCTCTCTCTCTCCGACAGAAACACCCCCTGCCCTGCGTTTAAGTTTCCCGACTAGGGCGTGGAGGTCTCCGATACCTACACCAATCCCATACACCAACGCCATTTTTAAAACACAAATCTGTTTTTTTTTTTGTTGAAATTTTAAGGTGGCAATGATCCAAGAAGACGTTGAACGCTTACAACTTAACCAGACAAGAAAACCATTATTTTTGGTATATGTCGTGTGTGTAATATTTTTTTATGCCCCTCCAATTTTTTTTTTTGCGAAAGAGAATAACCTCAACAACAACACAGACTTTAAAGCGAAATCCTTTCCTTCCTCCCCCAACGCTCTCTCACTTTCACTCTATCTCTCTTTCTATCTAACTCTCGCTCACTCTCACACACCGCCACTCGGGATAGAGAAGCCCCTGCGGGGCCCCCATCCCCCTCAGCTACGCTCAGCGGGGGCTACCGGAGCGAGGCGAGGCGATGCTACCGGGGGCTACCGTGTGTGCCGGCAGGGGCGGGCAGGGGGCCCCGAGGGGGGGGGGGACATGGCTTCCTCCGTAAGCCGCGGGCCCCCGCACCACATCAGCCATCAGCACCGCAGGGTGGCGTCATCGGCACAGCTTGTGTGCGAGGCCGCTTTACACCAGAAAAGTAGCACGGAGAATTGCATCGCATAATGGAAAGCACTTTTCAGCTCTGCCTTTCTCTCTCTCTCTCTCTCTCTCTCTCTCTCTCTCTCTCTCTCTCTCTCTCTCTCTCTCTCTTTCCCCATATAAACTCCATTCTTTTAACTACTCCACCCCAACTGCGCCAGCCCATGACACAGCTTGGGATTTGAAATCGCGATCAGTACTTTTCTTAAACAAAATAGCTTTTTGAAAGAAACTGATCTTTTTTTTTCTTTGAAATTAGAAAATGATTGCCGTGCCACGGCCACTTGTCCTCGATGACGTGTTTGTCGACGAGGCGCGACGCCGAGGCTGCAGACAGGACGGCGAAGAGGGCGGACTCGAAGGCCCCCGACGGCACCCGTCCCCAGTGGGGGGATCTCTCAGACGGGGGGGACAACACTCGGGGCCGGCGTCGGGTAATGAGGGTGGTGGGGCGGCGGCCGGGGGCAGCTCGTGCCCTCTCCCGGGGGGTAGCGCCGGGACTACCCCCCGCCCGCCCGGCCCGGGACTACCCCCCCACCCCCTGGGCCGGATGCTGCGCCGGGGGGTGGGAGGCGTGGCGGGGCCGCGAGCCGCCATTGGCCGACGCCCGGCCAGGGGGCGGCCCGCGGCGGGTGGGGGTGGGTGGGTGGTGGCCGTCACCCCGACCGCTAGCGCCACGCCGCGGCGACGACGGCAACTACCCCGCCGCGGACCCCGCGCCGCCGCCGCCGCCGCTTCCGGCCACCTAGATGAGCACCGTCCGTCGCCCGGGAGCTCACGGGCCGGCATCGCTAATGCGGCGGCCGCGGGGAGAGAGTTGCCGCCTCGGAGAGAGGGGCACCCGGAGACTTTTAGCGGCGGCGCTGAGGGTGTCGCAAGGAGCAGCACAGGGTGCTACACAGGGTGCCACACAGGGTGCAGCACAGGGTGACACACAGGGTGCCACACAGGGTGCCACACAGGGTGCCACACAGGGTGCCACACAGGGTGCCACACAGGGTGCCACGCAGGGTGCCGCACAGGGTGCCGCACAGGGTGCCACACAGGGCGCCACACAGGGCGCCACACAGGGCGCCACACGGAGCGCCACCCAGAATGCCACACAGAGCGCCACCCAGAAGTCAATATGCCATAAGTAGTGCCCTCAAGAGGTAAACTTTTAATATAAACGCAGTATCATACGGGAATGTTTTTCGGGATATTTTGAAAACGTCGATTTCCCAGGCTATACAGGAGTATTTAGCCCCCCCCCCCACCGGTAAGCCATGGCCAGTCCAACCAACCATGTTTTACGGGCAATAAGACCGAAGTCCGAGTAGTACCTGCAAAAATGAAACACCGTTACGGGGTGAAGCCAGCCCAGAGGCTGCAGCAGCGGCGGTGGTGGACGGTGGCGGCGGCCACACGGGCTGGCAGAAGGGATGCGGCGGGAGGGAGGGAGGGAGGGAGGGAGGGAGGGAGGGAGGGAGGGAGGGAGGGGGGCGTTGACGCAATTGTAGAGCGGCATCGGATCAAAGGATCCCCCCCCCCCCTCCCCCTCCCCCGCCACGCCACGCGCTGTCACATCGACGGAGCGCCCGGGCCGCCGCGGCACGGCGCGGCGCGCCCCTTTGCCGCGGCGCCCCGCCCGCCAGCCCGACCCAGACAGAGGCGAAAGCAGCCCAAATCACATTTTCACTTCAGTTGATTCGCGTCGCAGGCGCGGCGCGGCGCGGCGTGGCGTGGCGCCGTCCAAACCCAGCGCGCCGCGCCGCCGGGGGGCGGGGAAAACCGGGGAAAACTGCCGCGCCTCCTCATCCGAACGGCACACACATTCACATCCACGTTCACATATCCATGTTCGCTTTCTCTCTCGCACACGCGTGTCATTCACGTTCGGATGTAAGAACGACGACCCCCTTTTTATTTATTTTTTTCGGGCGGAGCAGCAGCAGCAGCAGCGGAACACAACTGGCCGCCGGCGCCGCTGCCGCCGTGTCCGAGGACGCGTCCTTACATTTCGAGACCAACGTTCGAGATATATCGATGCGCATTTTTATTCCTCGATTTTCGACCGAAGCCCCGCCGCGGCTGCTGAGGCGAGAGGAGATGGCGGGGAGGGGGGGGAGGGGCTGAAATTTATATTTTGGGGTCCGGGACGGTCGGTCGGTGGGGCGGGCGGGCAGCCGCCACTCCCAGGGCAGGCGCTGCCGCCGCCGCCGCCGGCCCAAGGCAGGGCACGCACTTTAAAATGCAAATGCCCCGTTTCTCCTCCTCCTCCACACCCCACCCCCGCGCCACTCCACGACCTCAGAGGGCTAATGAGAACGGTCCACCCCCTCTCCGTCCACCCCCCCTGGCCACCCCTCCCGGACCCGCCCCCTAGCGCACTGTGTGACAGTACTGGCGGCTGGCCGCCCGGCCTGTGGCTCCACCCGTGCAGCGGCCAGAGGCACGGTGCTCTGTAATCTAACCAATTCCCGCACTCGTTCGCTAGTTTTTCCGCACTTCACCCTCTCTCTCTCTCTCTCTCTCTCTCTCTCTCTCTCTCTCTCTCTCCAACACAACCGACACCCCTCCTCCTCTTTCCTCCTACCCCCTCCCTATACCGCGGACGCCTCGCTGAATAAGAAAACTCCGACGCAAACTGTGGCGCGCGATTTTTTTTCTTCTTTAAAATTGTGGCCAAAACAAGACTCATTTTTTTTAAAGGTAATAAACATATTTTTCCCTTTGCTTAGCGGTCGTGCACACTCCCATACGAAGCCGCATCCGCCCCGCCCTCCTCGGCATCTCCTCTCCTCCCCTCCACCTCCCCCCTCCCTTTTTTCATCCCTCCAGGGCGGCGTCAGCAACGCCCTCAATCCGAGGGCGAAGAGAAACAACACACACACACACACACACACACAACACACACGGACAACGGGGCGCCGTCA
Source organism: Megalurothrips usitatus (assembly GCA_026979955.1). Classification (NCBI taxonomy): domain Eukaryota; kingdom Metazoa; phylum Arthropoda; class Insecta; order Thysanoptera; family Thripidae; genus Megalurothrips; species Megalurothrips usitatus. Next base: position 7,646,559 of record CM049604.1, on the reverse strand, counting down.
TGCGAGAGACGAGTATGAGAAGACACACACACAGACATCGCGCCGTCTCACCAGCACCCAGCAGAGAGAGAGAGAGAGAGAGAGAGAGAGAGAGAGACAGAGAGAGAGAGACCACAAACCCCTAAAAGCTCTCATACCAGCCGCGCCCCCTAAAAAAAAACCCTAACGCAGCGCGCGAGCACAAGCGGCGGGTACGTAGCAGCAGCTGGAGTACCAACCCTCTGGTTGGAACCACACGACAAAAAGTGTGAGTGTGTGAGTGCGTGTGTGTGCGATGTGTGCACACACGCATACCAGAGCGTCCACCCGCCACATCAAGTGTTCGTAAATGGTGGGGAGTTTCAGTTTCATATCAGGCGAAATGAAGGGCAAAAAAAAAAAAAAAAACTGGCGAATGCTGCCCAGTGGTATTTGAACCCGCGAGTCAAAGCCCCGCCAGAAGCAGCAGCGGCAGTGGTGGGGGGTGACACGGAAGGGTTGGGGCGGAGAGAAAAAGCGTCATCAATTTTCAGGCAAATTTACTCGTTTTCAGCGTCTCTCTCTCGCTATATGTGTATATATATATATATATATATATATATATATATATATATATATATATATATATATATATATATATATACATATATATATCTCGCACTGCCTGTCCCTCCGGGCTTGCCGGCGACAATCCGCTTCACAATCCTCAAACACTTCTCAATCCCCCCCCCCTTGGCGGCGCGCAGAGGCGGGAGGGTAGAGGGAGGGAGGCCTCGCACAATTTCAGCCACGTCGCTTCGTGTTTCCCTTCCCTCTCCCTCCCTGCGTCGTCTGCTGACGAAAGCGTTCGTCATAAGCTCACCCCCTCGGGGGTGAAAGGAGGGAGGGGAAAGGAGAGAGAGAGAAGGAGAAAGAGAGAGAGAGAGGGCGGCACAGGGGGGGGGGGGGAGGCGCCGCCGACAAGCGCCCGGCGCCCTCCCGACGGACAGTGTAAGAAAAGCAAAATGGGTGGCGGCGGCCTCCCAGTTTACCACTACAGCGCCACGGCCGCATTTTTCATTTGCTGCCTTCCCTCCCCTCCCCTCCCCCCTCCTCCTCTCCCTCCCCGAAGCGCCTTGCCTCATGCCTTCCTTATTATTACGGTATATACATGTATATATACATCTTACGCGTTCGCTCTCTCTTTCTCTCTCTCGCTCCCCTCCACGCCATCCGTTCAACTATATCTTGGTGCCAGAAGAGCAAGTAAATGACTTGAGCACAGCGGTACACGAATGCCCCCCCCCACCACCACCACCAACCACCCCTCATACAACCCTCAAACATTATCCTCTGCGCGATCCAAGAGGCAAACTCAATCCCCACAACATTTTGGTTGTTGTTATTGTTATTGCTGATGATTATTATTATACATACAACATCGCAGTGCGCGCTGCACGTTGTAATACAATATATATTTTTATTTAAAAAAAGTAGCAACGGCAAAAAAATATTGCTACCACTCCGACGAGCTCAAAGCTTATCCCAGACTAGAGCCACTTTATATTGCTTGCAAACTCGCGCAGTAAGGGGGGAAACAGGATAAAAAAAAAGGAAAAGAATGCTATACAAAATATTTAGCAAAAAAAGGGAAATTAAAAAAAATTGCAATATTGCCTGTGTGAGGGTGGTGTGTACTAGAAGGAGATAAACTCGACGATCCGCGTCAGCAGCAACAACAACTAAAAATGTTAAGGACAAAAATGTGGGGGACTGCGAGGGGATTGAGAGGGGAAAGGGGAGGGGGGGGGGGGCGAAATAAACCGGCGCAACTGGCGATCGAAGCCCACGCGGACCATAAGACCCGCGTTGAGAGAGAGAGAGAGAGAGAGAGAGAGAGAGAGAGAGAGAGAGAGAGAGAGAGAGAGAGACGGAGAAGCACGCAAAATTGCTTGCGTCCAGGCAAGAGATTAAAATACAGTAAGCCCCACGCTCCTGGCGGCAGCGGCGGAGAAGAGACCAGCCACGGAGAAAATGATGCTAGCTTAGGAGGAGGGGGGGGAGGGGAGATTTCCTGATCCTCTCTCTCTCTCTCTCTCTCTCTCTCTCTCCCTCTCTCTATCCCTCTCTCTCTCTCTCTATCCCTCTCTCTCTCTATCCCTCTCTCTCTCTCTCTCACTCTCTGAGTCGCTGACAGCGAGACTGCTGCAACCGGCAGAAGAAGGAGAAGAGAGGAAGAAGCTTCTTCCGCAACCCAGACAATTTTGCGAGATAAATCAAAATAAATCGGTACGGGAAAAAAAATCAAAGTCGGTGGAGTATTGCCTTCAGAAACCCCAACAAGTAGTACACGATCGCAACAAAATAAATCCTAATTTAATTAAAAAATCTAATTAAAAAATTATTTGCCGTTCCTTTTCGGTAACAGTCCACGTATAAAACAAAAACGTGTTGAGGTGACCCGTCTGTTAATGTGTACTCACGACTCGGGACCCGCTGCCGGGGTGAGACGAACAACCACCAAGGCTTACCTGCGACACAAGAGAGAAAGAGACACAGTTAGTTATAGTTGCACCGGTAGAGCACGCACCACACACACACACACACTCACACACACACACACACACTCACACACACACACACACACACGCGCGCGTAATCCTGCGACATGTGCGTCGCACACGGCCAATACGCACCACTTTGTAATGTTATTTGGTGCCCGGCCGGAAAGTGGGTCAAAGTCGTGTATACACACATCACTACAGGCAAGACAAGGCCATATATATTTAAAGGAGGAAACAAGAGGAGGAGAAAAAAAGAACAGGGCGTGGCGGAGTGTCTTTCAGCGCGCTGCGAGCGTGGCCAAAGACACTCCACCGCGCAAAATTATACACCTTGTACGAGGTTCGGTTTCCGCGCGTTTGTAAGTGCGTTATCCTGTCGGCAGAGGGGAGGGGAGGGACGGGAGGGAGGGGAGGGAGGGGAGGGAGGGGGGAGGGAGGGGAGGGAGGGGAGGGAGGGGAGGGAGGGGAGGGAGGGGAGGGGAGGGAGGGACGGGAGGGGCTGGCATTAGGACGAGCGTCGCAAGAAGAGGGCGTTTGAAATGTGTGTGATGACAAGAGAGTCACCGTGGCAGGGGCCATTCAGGGATGGTGGTGCGGTAGGGGCGGGGCGGGGCGGGGCCGGGAGGAGGGGGGGGGGGGTCAGGGAGCACTGACACTGGGCCGAGTTAGCCACAGGCCCCGGGCGGGGCCCGCGGATCGGCTTTTCAAGAACGACGTACGTTTGCACACTCGTCAGGGATAAGACAAATCAACAGGTATGGGTCACCGCCCGCGGCCGACCCAATAGGCACTGCAAAAAAACGAGAAGAGAAAAAAAAATGTTTCGACTCTACGGGGGTGTTCTTTAAGTTCCCCCCACCCCTCCCTCCTCTCCTCCATTCTCGGTCCCTCAGTAATCCCCCCCCCCCTTTCCTCTCCCAGAGCAGCATCTCCTCCAACGAGTGAAAGGCACACGGACCAAGTCAGGCGAAGAAGCCCTTCCAGAAACTCTGCCGTCCTCCGGCCCAGCGCCCAGCGCCCAGCCCCTGGCCGGTCTGGCGACACTTTCCAGGAAGCGACGCTGGCCCGCCTCCCAGTTCCAGCGGTTCCAGGGGCTCCAGGGGCTCCAGCGGTTACAGGGGCTCCAGCGGCGGCCGGGTGGCGGCTGTCCAAGTCTCTCCCCGGCAGCAGCCGACGGCCTGGTTGCACTTACCGAATGGTCCGCAGGCTCTCGGCGGGGTTGAGGGGGCGCGGCGGGCGCGGCGAGGGTCGGGGCCGCGGGGGCGGGCTTGGCAGGGCGGCCGGCGGGCCAGAGGGGGCGCGCGGGGGCGTCCCGGCAGTGGCCGCCTGGCATGCAGCACGGGTACAGCGAAGCGGCGGGGGCGGGCGCGATCCTGCGCGGCTGGGGGCGCACCGGGCCGGCGGCGGCGGGGCCGCCTGTCCGGTCGTAACTCAGCTTCCGTATGACGCCGGCGGGGGCGTTGCGGGCGGCGGCCGCGGCGGCGTCCTCGGGCGACAGAGGCCTCTTCCTGGACAGCTCGGCCTGCACGGGGCACGGCAGCGAGCAAGAGCTGGTGCACACCGGGGTCCTGCCGGGGGGCGTCAGCCAGGGCCGCGACGGCCGGTCGGCGGCGGCGCGGCGGGGGGGCTCGCCGTCGCGGAGCCTGGCCACGGCGCGCAGCCGGGCCGCCTCGTACTCCCGCATCAGCCCGGCCACCTCCTCGGGGCGCAGCGGGCGGCGGCGCGCGTCCGCGATGCGCTGCAGCTCGCGCTCCGCCAGCCGCCACAGCTCCAGCTTCGAGGAGCGCTCCTTCCAGGCGTCGTACTCGGCGTGCGCGCGGATGCGGCGCGCCTCCAGCTTGGCGCGGCGTCGCATCTCGCGGTCGTCGGCTTCCCTTTTGCGGGCCTCCTCCTCCCCCTTCTTACGGGCGTCCTCCTCGATCATCTGCACGTCGAGGAGCTCCGTCATCCTGGCGGCGTCCGGCCGGCGGGGCGGCTCGCGGTCCGGCTCGCGCCGCGGGGGGTCCGCGGCCTCGGCGGGCCGCCAGAGCAGGCCGCGCGCCACGACGCGGGTGGCGCGCCGGTACTGGTGCGGCAGCTGGCGGACGCGGGCCTCGCGCCGGTCGCGCAGGGCCTGCAGGGCGTCCCGGGTGCTGGCGAAGCTGGGCCGGTGGAAGCGGGGGTGCGCGACGACCGCGCCGCCGACGTCGCCGGCGTCGTCCCTGCCGTCCGGGTCTGCGGGCGTCGGCTGCGCGACGGCCTCCTCGGCCTCGTCGCCCTCCTCCAGGATGACGCGGGGCTTGAGGACGTCCAGGTCTGGGAGCTCGTGCAGCTCCATGTCCATGACGCCCGTCGCCTCGCCGGCCTCCTCCTTGACCTCCTGCTTGACCAGCACCGGCTCCTCAACATGCAGCTCCCCGTGCACCTCGTCGTGCATCTCGACCTCGTCGATGTCGTCCCCGTGCTCGTCCCGGGGCTCCTGCTTGATGTCGGCGTCCTGGTAGCTGTCGAGCACGTCCTGGTCGCTGTCGAGCACGTCCTGGTCTCTGTCGAGCACGTCCTCGGCGTCCTCCTCGGCCGTGTCCGTGCTGGAGTCCTCATGCACAAAGTCGTACTCCTCCGACTCGTAGTCAGAGTCGATGTCCGTCAGCGCCGCGGCGTCCTCGTCGGGGTGCTCATCCTGGGGCGTGGCGTCTCGGGGCACGGCGTGCAGCATGCCGCGGAGCACGTCCAGAAGTGCACTGTCAAACGCACTCACGGGCACGGGCACGTCCCGGGCCTCGACGGGGGGCTCCTCCTCGGCGGGGTGCCCGTCACGGGGCTCGTCTTCAGGCACATCTTGGAGGCCGTCCTCCACGTCGTCGTGGGGCACTTCCTCGGGTCCATCCTCAGCCTCACCCTCGGTCTCGTCCTGGCGGTCGTCGTCGCGGCACACTTCCTGGGTTAGGACGTCCTGGGGGTGCACTTCCTGCTGCACTTCCTGCTGCACTTCCTGCTGCACTTCCTTCTGGTCGTGTTGCACTTCACTCGGGCTGGCCCCGCCCACGTCCTCGGACTCGGCCTCCGCGTCGACGTCCATCGCGTCCAGGTCGACGCACTCCTCCACCAGCTCCGTCTTGACGACCGCGCCGTCGAGGGGGGCGGTGTCGACGGGGGGCTTGGGGTCCGCGGGGACCGGCGCGTCCGGCGCGATGCTCTCCGACGAGCACATGCTGACGACGACCCGCACCCGAGACGCGCGCACCGAGACTGCCGCCGCGGGCCGCGGGGCACCGAGGCGCGGCCGGCCGCATCCTGGCCGCCACCTGACCGCTACCTGCCGCCCGCCCGCCCGCCCCTCCCCGCACCCGGAGAGGAGGGGGGCCGGCGGGGACCCGGAGCAGGCCTCGGCAGCACCCAGGAAATCCCGGCCCGGCCGGACCCGGAGCCCTCGGACCGCCACCGCTACCGCCGCCGCTACCGCCGCCGCTACCGCCGCCGCTACCGCCACGGCCGCCGCTACCGCACCACCATTCCGCCAACATGTGGCCCGTGCTCCTTGGCGACCATAATTTCTGTCTTTTAGCTTGTCGCACCTCAGCGGTGCAAGCTGCCCCCGCCCCAGCTGCCCGCTCTGCGACACACTCGCGGTAATTGCAAATTGCAATTAAACCCGCGAGCTGCACCTGGTGCACTCTCTCTCTCTCTCTCTCTCTCTCTCTCTCTCTCTCTCTCTCTCTCTCTCTCTCTCTCTTTCTCTCTGCCACCCCCCTCTCTCTCTCGCTCTGTCACACTCACTCGCATCAGGTAGAAGTGAGGAAGCGCAGCCGCTGCCGCCGGCAGCAGAGGAAGTTTTACAGACACGCCGTGCCGGCAGCCGTGGGGAGTGGTTTTCCCTGTCCGTCGCGGTCCTGGTGCGGCACGGAGGCCGACGGGGGCCTCGGGCGGCCCGCACCGCCGCCGCGGACCCGACCCGGAGGGGCTTCGAGAAGAATAAGGCAAGTCGTGCCTCGCTGCCCCCCGATCCCCTCCATCCGGAACCACTGCCGACGGACACAAAAGTGTCGGCCTCGCAGGGGCGGGGGGATGGCGTCACGTCATTGCAGGACGGCCCCCCAAGGGACGCGGGCAGCAGTGGCGGTGCAGCGGTGGCGGCAGCGGCAGCGTACACATGGCGGCTGCGCGAACCAATCCGCTCCCCGCCACCACCGCACTGTGCCGCGGGGCGGCCGGGGCCGTGGGGGGTGTGGCGCCGCGGGGGTGTGGCGCGGGGGGTGTGGCGCGGCGGCCAATGGCTGCTCCCGCCGGGGGCGGCGGGCCCGTGGGGGGTGGGGGGAGGCGGCGGCCGGACCCATCGCCTACACAGTCAGAAGGCCCAAGGGGTTGAAGTCGGAGGAGGCCGACCGACCGAAGCAGGAGGGGGCGGGGCGCCGCGACGCCGACGCCGACGCCGACGCCACTGCGGCGGCTCCGTTCCCTGCAACGCAGCAACCACGTTCCGCCTTCCCCAAAAGAAGAACATTGCCAAAGTCCCCATTCCAAAAACGAAAACGGAGAACCAAAAATAATATCGTTGTCAGGACCATAGAACTTGACGCACCTTGGCGCAACTTGGCGTACCACACACACACACACACACACACACACACACACACACACACACACACACACACACACACACACACACACGCACACACACACACAGTCCCACGGCACGGGCGCGCACGGGGGAGGGTCGAAAATCACAGCTGTTTACAGTTATACTGTTACGCGCCGCTCTGTACTATTTGGAGATGGGCGACCAAGATATGACCCGAGAGAGGGAGAGAGGGAAAGAGGGAGAGAGCGAGAGAGAGACGGGGGTGGGCCGATCTGTTTCTTCAACCCTCTTCAACCGCCCCCCTTCCCTGCCGGACCTCGCCCCCGCCCTCCTGCCGCCTGAACCAGATACGCAGGTTCGAGTACCGGCCCACCCTCCTACTCTCTCTCTCTCTCTCTCTCTCTCTCTCTCTCTATCTCCCTCTCTCTCTCTCCCTCTCCCTCTCTCTCTCTCCCTCTCCCTCTCTCTCTCTCTCTCTCTCTCTCTCTCTCTCTCTCTCTCTCTCCCCTCACTCTCAGCTCCACCCCACCCCAACGGGGACAGGGAGATAACATCGATATATACATATATATATACAGGCGCGGGGAGCGGAGCGGGGCAGAGCACCATGTAATGTTGGTATTAGCTGATGACGCTCAGCATTGTGTCTGTGTGTGTGTGCGCGTGCGCGCGTGTGTGTGTGTGCGTCTGTGCGCAGATCATGTCCTGGCGTACTATATTGCCCAAGGAGGGCCGCGCGGAAAACACTTTTCAGACTTTTCCGACACAAATCGATTCGCCCCACTCGATACACAAAAGCACGCCGAAGTCGCCCGCCTGCTTCTTATGCAGTCAGGTTGCGCGCATTCCGCTGTCACGTCACGGCCGCCAGACAGAACGCATAGCACTCTCATGATTTCCCCATGGCGTTTTTCATAGTAAATGAGACAACATTCGAAAATTGCCATAAATATCCCTCCGCCCATTTAAAAAAAAATCATCTGTTAGGCCAATTTCTGGTTTGATTTTTGGTTTTGATACGGTTACTTTAGCTAATTTTTGCCATCAGAATTTTTCTGTTATTGTCACGTAAAAAAAAATTAAACGTAACAATAGATGTGTTGGGGTAATGTAATTTTCAATTTCCCCCACCACTTCCGCAGCCGCAGCCGCCTAGCGGTACTCTGGAGTTTGTTGCTCCGCGGCACCGCACGGTCTGCCATTGGCATCACTGTATATAACCCCGATACGCCAGACAACGGGAACCGCATACACACGGCCCTGCACATAGCGCACTTCGCTCTGCCAATAGAGCATGCGCTACGTCTGTACCTGCCCCCGCAGCAGCCGCCGCAGCCTCCGACACGACCCCGAAGAGTTCCAGCGAAGCCGTCAGAGTAAAATGTGACAGCCGCCCGGAAGGCATTAACCGCCGCCGGCCACATGTGGCAGCATAGCGTAAGCCGCCAGTGCCTCCCCAGGTTAATGAGTAGCGAGTAAATGCACAATGAGCAGCGAGTGCGAGTGAGACAACACGACCTGCTCACTCCCGCCGTGAATGTAAGGAAGAAAAAAAAAACACCCAGACTTTTGTACACAGAATTTTTTAAAAAAATGACATAAATGATAAGAACTGTTGCGTGGCATTCTTTGGCGTATTTTATTTAGCCATCCTTTTCTCATTTTTAGACACACACACACACACACAATTCATACCCCCGCACAATATCAGTGCACCGACGCCGGGTGCGTGGCGACGGGTGTGCGAGTGAGATAGCGAACCGGGTCGTCCGACCGACCGAGTGCAGGGGTGGCCGCGCGCGTGTGTGTGACAGAGACATGCGCGGAGAGACACAGAGAGAGAGACAGAGAGAGAGGGGGGGGGGGCGGTCGTCGGGGACGAGTGCATCAAAAGAGGGGAGGACACAATTTAAGACACTGTTTGGATAAGTGATGAAGGTAGTAGTGCTAATAGTCCCCGTTACGATCACATCGCTGCTCCTGCCGCCGGCCCGCGCGGGAGGGGAGGGAGAGGGAGAGGGAGGGAGAGGGATGGAGAGGGATGGACAGTGTCATTAGCATAGCGGACAGCCGTCACTGTCATCCCCGAGGCCATATACACGCGGGACGAGGACGACACATCCCAAACAGAGCCGGCAGCGGGAGGACAAAAATATCCTTGAAAAAAAAAAACCGCAAGAGGACAAAAAAATATCCCAGACAGAGCCACAAGGATACTCGCACAGGGGAACAAAAATATCCTAGACAGAGGCACAAGGATACTCGTACAGGGGAACAAAAATATCCTAGACAGAGCCACAAGGATACGCGTCCAGGTGAACAAAAATACGTATCCAGGACAGGATAACGTAAGACGCGCCCTTCAAATTTCTTCCTCTTCCTGACCAATTTTCGTTCCCCACTCTTTTTCTTCTTAAATCTCTCTCCCTCTCTTTCTCTCTCTCTCTCTCTCTCTCTCTCTCTCTCTCTCTCTCTCTCTCTCGTATCGCGATGGATTTGATATTACTAATGACTGCCTCTTCTGCATCATCGAGTCGTCAGGCTGCAGCAGCAGCAGGGCACCACCGCGCGGCTCGACAGAAGGGAGGGAGTGAGAGAGGAGAGAGAAAGAGAGAGAGGGAGAGAGAGGGGGAGAGAGAGAGATGGGAGGGAGTGAGAGGGGTGCACATCGTGTCCGCATCGCTGCAAAAGAGGGGTTGTTCAGCAAGCGGCAGGGGCGCGATGCCAGCCTTTTGTACGCGTGTCTTTATTTTACCCCCCACCGGCACGGGAAGGGGTTGTTCCTGGAGAGGGAGGGAGGAGAGGAGGGAGGGAGGAGGGAGGGGAGCTCTTTCCACTCGAATAATACGGAGCGCGGCGGCAAGGGCTGCTGCCGGCGGGGCGGCGCGCCCGGGCTCATTTTCTGCGAAGAGGGCGAGAGAGAGAGAGAGAGAGAGAGAGAGAGAGAGAGAGAGAGGAGGAGGAGGAGGAGGTGAGGGGGGGGGGCGGTCACAGTATTGGTCACATGGAGCAGCTTCGGCAGTTCGGGTTTAGGAATTGGTCCGGAATCTCTTTAATCATTCTGAGTGACATCGGCTCGCTGCGACTTTTCCGCTCTTCCACCCGCGCTCTCGCTCGCTCTCTCTCTCTCTCTCTCTTTCTCTCTCTCTCTCTCTCAGCCCTTACTCTCTCTCCTACTTTTACTACCCCCCCCCCCTCCAATTCCCTTACTCTCTCTTCTTTTTTTCCAGAGATTCCAGGCAGAAAAGTAATCCTGTTAACGCTATTGGGAGGGTAACGCAGAAGCGAAAAAAAAAAAGAAAAAGAAGTGAGCGATAGGGCAGAAACCTCGTCCCCCACCCCCTGGCAACCCGCCCTGTGTGCACCAAGTGCCGCGCGCGCCGCCGTTCCCTACGGTCCCCATAGTGACTATACCGGCCCCACGAGTCTTCCCCATAAACGTGGTCGCCGACTCTGTGGGGAGTCACGACACGAAGCAGGTTTACATTGCCGCATCTCGCAAAGCCGCCCGCCGCCGCCGCCGCCCAGGCCCTGCTGCCGTACACCGTTTCCGTGTACACAAACACACTCCCTTTTCTTTTTGGTTATCCGCCTGCCACGAATCTGTACGGCCGTAACTGCGGGGAACCGTTCGGCCTGCTGAGACCTCCGGAGGCGCCCCCTGGCGGATGATCAGAGCGGTAGCCGGCAGCCAGGCAGGCATCCAGGCGGCCAGGCAGGCAGGCAACCAGCCGCCCTTCATCTGCAATCCGCTGGACAAACAGCCCCGCCGGCGGCGCTTTCGTCTTCGGCCCCTCCAAAACGGTTTGGGGAGGAGACGTGGGGAGAGAGGGGGAGAGAGAGAGGGAGAGAGAGAGAGAGGGAGAGAGAGAGAGGGAGAGAGAGAGGGAGGGAGAGAGAGGGAGAGAGAGGGAGAGAGAGGGAGAGAGAGGGAGAGAAAGAGGGAGAGAGAGAGACGAACAGAGAGAGAGAAATGAGAGATTCTCTAAATGCTGGCCCCGGGGGCGGCGGCGGCGAGAGAGAGCGCGGGGGTGGTGGGGGCGGCTAAAATGGCGCTAGCCCTAGGGTCGAATCCTATCCCCCAATTCCCCGGGCGCCAGGCCCACACGGACAGGGGCGGAGCCAGTGCGGAGGGAGGAAGAGGGGGGAGGCGGCAGGGTCTGAGCAATCACCGGAGATGCCGCGCGCGTGCCGCCTCGGAGCCCTCGGCATTCTGTCCGCAGAACATGAATGAATAAATGAGGAGGCGAGGCATCCCGACCCCACCGCGCCGCCGACCAACCCGCAAAAAAAAATAACAAAATTAAAAAAATATTAAAAATGTCCTAAAGCTTGCATTCGACGTGTGTCCCCAAGTATTGAATTCAACTTTTGCCGATGAATGGAAAATATAACTGGTAAATAACTAATTATTCCGGTCCAATCAAATCCCAAAATCTTTGAACGCGATTCTTATTTTTCCGAGCGTCCTGCACTGCAGCTCGCGCCGCCGGAGGGGAAGGGAGGGACGAAATACGGAGCGACTCCACTACGTCACTTCCAGAGTCCCTTTAAAAAAAAATTTTTTTGTCTTGTTTTGTTTTGGTCTCAGGATTTCGGCTAGCACGGGCGGGCGCGCCTGCTGCGGCGGCGGCGGTGGTGGTGGTGGTGGTGGGGCGTCGACGAAATCATTACCGGGGCCCCGGAGTCATTACGCGGGGCGTCGCACCGTGGCGCCCACCCGCGGACCCCCCGCGGACATGCCTGGCGCCCGGCCCGGCTTATATCCGCGGGGGGTCGGGCGTGCCGGACCGCGGGCCGTGCGCGGCGCGTGGCGGCGCGTGGCGGTCGCGCGTCGAGTGTGTGTCGCTGCGCCTCGCGTGTCGCGGGGGCCGCGTGCGTGCGCCGTGCCGTTTTCGGCCCCTCACCGCGGACTAACAAACGCCGCGTGCGGGGAGGATAGTGCGCCCGGCACGTTTTCGGCGGGGGCCCCGGCAAGGACCCGGGCGGGGCGCGGCCGCGGGCCACCCGGCTCACCCGGGAGGCCCCGCCCGCCCACTCGCCACTGCGCTGCCAACTAGTTGGGCGGCCTCGAGGACGCCGTCGAGGGGCTGCAAAGTAGTGCGGTGCTGCGGGCCGTCGACGACGAGGGCCTCGCAGGCCGTGCGCGCGGACCCCCGGCGGGGCCCTCCGGGGCCCTGCGGGGGCGCCCCCTCCTGTAGTGGCGCACTATAGTTGCTAGTGGCGTTCTGAGGGGCGCAGAGGGCGCGCAGCCGGCCCGGCGCTGCCAACAACGACACGAAAACGACGGCAACGCGCACGGTGCGCGTACCAACTGCCAAAAAAAAAAAAATTAGGAAAAGAACACTACTCTTTAGCAAAAAAAATTATCTGAAAATTTCCTAATATTTTTATTTTTGTAGAAAAGATAAGTCTTTTTGCGGACGGCCGAAACTGCACCCTCTCAATTCTGATTTCTTCGGTGAAGCAAAATTGGCTTTTTCTTGACAATTCTGCTTGTTACAGGTATTGTCCCAAATACACGAATCCCGCGGAATACTCGTATTTGAGGAGATTATTATGCGAGGTTTCTTGGCAAAAACGATGAGACAAGCATACAGAATTGAGAGATTGTAAATTTCTCCAAAATTAAAAAAAAATCTTATTTTTGAAACGAAGAAAACCCGTTGGGCTGTCCACATTTTTAATTATTTTTTTCGTCTCCTCTAAGATTTTGATCCCCGCGTGACCGCCTGCTCTGTGTATATCCCCTCCGATTCCCTTATCTCTTCCCACGCACACCTCTCCGGGGTACAAGTACACTACACACAACTGTACACATGTCCCCGAGCACATGCAGTGCCGCGCAAAAGCACCAATGTCCGCGGGGAAGGGGACGGAGACACGACGCTTTTGCTGCTCCTCTTTAAACAATCAGGTCGCGGAGGAGGGAGGGAGGGTGAGAGGGAGGGTGAGGGGGAGGGAGAGGGAGGGAGAGGGAGGGAGAGGGAGGGAGGGAGGGGCAGCCGGAGCCTACCAACCCCTCATATATAGCGAGCAGCAGCGTGTGTTTAGAACTGCAATCCCGTCCTCTGTCACGACACCCGTCGCATGCACCCTAATACCCTCCCCCCCCCTTCCTCTCTCTCTCCCTCTCTCTCTCTCTCCCTCTCTCTCTCTCTCTCTCTCCCCCTTCCACCCTCCCTCCCTCCCCAAGTCGCTCATGATGATGACGACCGCGTTGACAACGAGCGTGGCGTGCGCGGCGTGCGCGCTGGCCCGAAACCGTGGCACGCGCGCGCGCCTCTGTGTGTGTGTGTGTGTGTGTGTCTGTGTGTGTGTGTGTCTGTGTGTGTGTCTGTGTGTGTGTCTGTCTGTGTGTGCGTGTCTGTGTGTGGCCCCCACGAGGACGGCCCGGTCCTCCCGCGGCCCCGGTCGGCCGCCTGCTTGTTTGCTCGGTTAGTAATTGATAGGACCCGTTGCCGACAAATGAGGTGCGGCGGCCTCCCTCCCGCCGCCAGCCTCGTCTGACCCGCCCTCCCACTCAGCCGGGCAGTCAGGCACAACGCCGCGGCAGCCAGCACGGGCCACACACACACACACAGACACACACACACACACAGACACACACACACACACAGACACACACACACACACACACCAGCACGCCGCGAACGTAACATCCTCCAAAGTCATCCCACCCGCACACCAAAACTCTCTCATATCTCTTCGAGGAATCGGGGTAAATATAAGCCGCGCGGCGAGAGTGAGAGAGACAAGAGAGCAAAGCCGCCCTCTCGCCCAGCTACTCAGGGGGCGCTGCAGCAGAAACAGGGGGAGAGGGAGAGAGACAGAGAGAGAGAGAGCAATGAAGCAGCAGCAGCGACAGCAGGAGCGAGAAACCACGGAAACACCTTAAGGGTCTCCAATCGCTCTCGTACTCTCGGAATCGTCACGCTTATTAGTCAAAAGTGGGGGTGGGAGGGGTGGGTAGGCTGACCACCTCCTCCCCAACAGCCAAGGTGGCAACGCCGCTGCAACACCGCCGAAGTCGGTGTCACCGGCCAGCTCCGGCTTTCCGGACCAGAGTTTGGCTCCGTTTAGCTCTTCTTCCGTGTTTTTAGGAACCACAAGTCGGCTCTAAAACCTCGCACGAACACGATTCAAAAACGAAAGCGCACTGTTGCGAGGCGGCGAAAAGGTTGGTGTCAATTTTAAGTGTTGAAAATTTGAACATCAAAAGTTGATTTTCGTCAGGTTTAAAAGGACGAGCCGCGTCGAATCCGTCCCATTGTAATGTTTAGCGGGCTCCGGTGCTCCGGCAGACGTCGCGCATTGTCACAGCGGTGGGAGGAGGGGGAGAGACAGCTCCCCCGCACCACGCACCTCCTCACCCCGCCACGTGCGAGAGAGAAGTTGTAGCCTGTCTCTCTCTACTCATGCCTGGAACTCAAAACAGGCCCTTCATTCGGCACACAAATCTCAAATTGCAGTTGACCTAGAAGTATGGTTTGGGTCTCTACTTGTAGATGAAAGATGAGGCTATGTTGTGAACGTAATTAAAACCTGGTTTTCGGGCTCCGTCTACTAGAAAATATGGTTCAATATCGGCCGACTTTCAGTTGATTCCAGGAGTCTTCCTAGAAGTCGCAGGGACACAAAAAATATTTCAAAACACAGTCCAAGTAAAGTACTACAGTACTGTAAAGTTTCATTCTTCTCGCTATTCAAATTCTCGAGATTTCTGTGCTGAAAAGTGGGAAAATCCGAAGTTTTGAACGTGTCTAGAGCAAAAACTAGAAGGCGCACCGGGCTAAGACACATACTGTTGGAATCAGCGTGTTCTGGACTATCGAATCATGAAATAAAAAAAAGATCGATTGGAGACCCTTAAACCAATCTCCGCATCAGCAGAGTTTTCCCTCCAGCCCCCGCCGCCACACACACACACACACACACACAGACATTAGAGAGAGAGAGAGAGAGGGCAGCAGGAGCAGCAGCAGCGCCCCTCTCGGAAAACAAACGTTTCCTTTTTTCACTCGGATGCCACACGGCGGCGCGGCGGCAGCGTCACGGTTCGTTTCTCTATCTCTCTCTGTCTGTCTCTGTCGCACTCGCACAGATCATAGGGCGGCGGTGGCGGTGGATGTGAGAGGTGTGCGCGCGTCGCCTCTCCTCTCCTTGTTTCATATTGGATGAGAAGGCGGGATGAGAAAGTGTGAGGTGATGTCGGAGGGAGGGAGGGAGAGAGAGAGAGAGAGAGAGAGAGAGAGAGAGAGAGAGAGAGAGAGAGAGAAAGAGAGAGAGAGACGTACCGAGTGGCGCTCAGCGGAGCTCATGAATGCATGCGAGTCTGGCCCGGTGGCAGCCCTGATGGTGCGGGACCGGGGCAGAGTCGGGGAAGAGAGAGAGAGAGATAGAGAGAGAGAGAGAGAGAAAGAGAGAGAGAGAGAGAAGGGGAGGGAGGGAGAGAGAGAGAGGGGTGGGCTGCTGCGGGGGCAGAGGGGAGGGCGTCCAGGACGCCGACGACAGTGCGTGTCGACGGCGCCGACAAGGCAAACACCGCCGCCGACTCGGGCCGCGCGACCTAACCGGCAATTATCAGGGTCCGGCCGGTCGCCGTGCTCCGGGCGCCTCCTCCTCCTCCTCCGGCGGAGGAAGGGGGGGGGGGGGGGGCTCGTCTTCGCAGCCCCGCCCACACCATTCTCCAGCTCATTTTCTGCGACCGCGGGGGCGGTCAGAGACTTCCGGCCCGACGTGAGTCTTACAAAAGTCGCGTCAGAATCGTGTCAGAGTCATGTGAGAGTCATGTCAGATTCATGCCAGAGTCGTGCCAGAATCGTGTCAGTTGAGGGTCAAGTCAGTATGAGGGTCAGGTCAATGAGAGTCATGTCACAGTCATGTCACAGTCATGTCAGTTGAGGGTCAAGTCAGTGAGAGTCAGGTCAGTTGAGGGTCAAGTCAGTGACAGTCAGGTCAGTTGAGGGTCAAGTCAGTGACAATCAGGTCAGTTGAGGGTCATGTCAGTAAGAGTCAGGTCAGTTGAGGGTCAAGTCAGTGAGAGTCATGCCAGAGTCATGCCAGAGCCACGCCAGAGTCATGCCAGAGTCATGCCACAGCCAAGTCAGTCCGCCCCTCTCCCCGTGCTCCTCCGGTCCGCCGCCCCGCCGCCCGCCGTCCGCCGGGTAGGCAGCCCAACCGGCAGCCGTGCGCCGCCGCGGCCCACTGCTCCGGGCGGCGGCCCCCTCCCAGGAGGCCCCCCCGACAACAAGGAGGGCCCCCGCCTGGACGACGACCTACCCCTCCGCCTAATTGGCCCCCCCACAAGGGCCTAATCAACGCAACGGGGTCGGCAGTGGGGGGAAGGGGGCTCCTGACCACAAATAGCAAAAAAAAAAGTCACGGCAGCACTCCGTCACTGCCTACATATCGTTCTGTTCGTCCCGCAAAATTACGATAACAATTACGCGTTTCAAATATTGTCTCCCTCTCCCTCTCTCTCCCTCCCTATCTCTCTCCCTATCTCTCTCTCTCTCTCCCTTCCTTTCTCCCTCTCCCTCCCCCTCCCCCTCTGCCTCTCTCTCTCTCTCACGTGCGTGTGTGGCGCTTCCCACCGCGCCACTTCAAGTGCGGCGGGCCCTCCTTCCAACGTCCCCCGAAAAACACTTACACGCACGAACCGCACCGTACACGACCCGCTGTGTGTGTGTGTGTGTGTGTGTGTGTGTGTGTGTGTGTGTGTGTGGTGGCCGCGGGGCATCGGATTCCTACCCCTCCTAACCCCCCCGGGCCAGCCGCAGGCACGGACCATTACTGTGTATCGAATTATGAAATATGAAAGAGGGGTTGGGTTGGTTGGTGGTGATGGTGCTAAGTACCGCGGGGAGTGTGTGTGTGTGTGAGAGAGAGAGAGAGAGAGAGAGAGAGAGTCGACACCAGCGCGGAGCAATGGGAGGGGAGGGGTCGACAATGCAGACGTTTTTGTTATACGGTTTGTTATTATATCACATATGAATGCACACTCACCGCGCGGTCATGCTCAGTATGTGTAGTAGTATGTATGTCGGCCGCGCGATGAGTGAGTGTGAGAGAGAGGAGGGGGGGGGGGGGGGAGTGAGGGGAGAGAGAGAGAGAGAGAGAGAGAGAGCGATTACCGCCGCCAATTCAATCGCCACAGCAAGGGGGAAACCCCTTTGGTCCGCGCGGCTCCGACCGAGAGAGGGTAACGCGATCATATCCGACTGACTTGGCCACTCTAAGTCCGCCAGAAGGGCTCCCACAGGGCGGATACCGGGAGAGGGAGAGAGAGGGGGGGAGAGGGAGAGAGCGAGGGGGAGAGAGAGGGAGAGAGCGAGGGGGAGAGAGGGAGAGAAAAAAGGGAGAGAGGGAGAGAAAGGGAGAGAGGGAGAGAGAGGGAAAGAGAGGGAAAGAAAGGAGGAGAGAGAGCGCGCCGGGGGAGAAACGCTGCTCGAACCGTATTGAAATTTAAAACATTCTGACAAATTGACATCGATGCAATATACTACTCAGTCAGTCCGTTTTGTTCTGAAGCGTCTTTCTCACAAGTCAATTAAAAGCATCAGTACAGTGGTTCGATTCTCGATGACAGCCCTCCCCCCCCCCCCCCTCACCGCGGGATGGACGCTAACGGTAGGGGGGGGGCAGGGGGCATCCCCCTCCCCCCAAATTATATCCTTCCTGGCTCATTTCCCAGACGAGCAGGTCCTGCGAGCCGGGGAGCCCCGCGCGTTCGCGCATCTGGCGTCCAGATTACGGGTCGCACGCGGCCGCAGCCAGATCCGGGCCAGATCCAGCCGGGACGCCGACGGTGCCTCGTCCACTTTCACGGAGAGCGAGAGAGCGAGGGGAGGAGCAGGACGGAGCGAGGGTGCAGGGGTGGCCTGGGAGCGAGAGGGAGGTACGCAAGGAAGAGGGAGATAGACGATAGCGCATAATGGACCGGCCCTCCCCGCAAATGGGCTTCGAATTGGGATGTCGGGGGAAATGACAATGATTTGGCGGAAGAAATCGGGGTGGAGGGGTCGTCTACATATCGACCCCGGGGCGCCGGGCGCGGGGGGCCGGCGGACCTGCGGGCCTGCGGGCCTCCCCTTGGCACTCACTACACACTGCGGGCAGCCGCGCTGCGAGAGGCAGGGACCGTCCGGGTAGCTCACCTGCAACACGAGAGGAGAGGGAGAGGGTTAGCGCCGTCAGCAGGGGCAGTACAACACGGTCACAATCATGGTCACAATCATGATCACAATCATGGTCACAATCATGGTATGGTCGTGGTCACAATCATGGTATGGTCATGGTCACAATCACGGTCACAATCATGGTATGGCCATGGTCACAATCATGGTATGGCAATGGTCACATTGAGATACAATAAATATATAAAATTGAGGCACAGTTCCGACTGCAGATCCTTCCACCCGGGCAATCATGGTATGGTCATGGCCACAATCATGGTCACGATCATGGTTATCACCTTTTTCATCAGCACGGTCATCACTATTTTCATCACACTAGCAATGGTCAGCAACATTATGGTCATCGAAATCATTTCAGTCGCCACGGTCATCGCCGTTGGCCGTACAATGTAACCGGCCCGAGCCGAAGCCCCACGCTGCGCGCCGGGGCGACGTCAGCGCCCCCCCCCCCCCCCAATCTCTCTCTGTCTCTGTCTCTCTCTCTCTCTCTCTCTCGGATATAATCTTCATCGCCGCGCCCCGGGTTCCAATACCACGACCATGAGCGCGGGTCGGCACGTCTTTTTCGAAATCACACCGCCTCACCTCCGGAATCTACAGCCCTCCCACCCCCCCTTCCCCCTCTACTTTGCCGGGCACGTCAGGGCCAGGAGCAGCAGGGCCGGGGCGGGGAGGGCGGGGCCGCCAGCGGCGGCGGCAGCAGCAGCGGCAGCGGCAGCAGCGGCAGCCGGGGGAGGGACTTCAAAGGCAAACTTCTGGCCGTGACAACTCCTTCCGCGTTCACCAACGCCGCCGGGCCGCCGGGCCGGACGGCGCCGCGCCGGGAGGAGAACAGTGGCGCGGGGCTCCTCCCCCGCCGCCGCCGCAGAGCAGAGCGGAGCCGCGCGAGATTCGTAAAAATTGGGTAGGAAACGGCGGCATCGGAGCCGCCGCCAGCGGGCCCCGAGCGGGAACGCGCCGCGCACAGATCGACGAGAAAAACTCACAGCTCATTTCCCTTGCGGGGGGGGGGGGGGGGGAAGAGAGGGGAGAGGGAGGGAGAGAGGGAGGGAGGGAGAGAGACGGGGAAAATGAGCGAGAAGCGAGGCAGACAATGCGTCCTAAAGTCCCCGGAGGAGGAGGGGCAGGAGGAGGAGGAGGAGAGGGAGGGGAGGAGGAGGAGGAGGAGGAGGAGGAGGAGGAGGAGGAGGAGGAGGAGGAGGAGGAGGAGGAGGGGGAGGAGGAGGAGGAGGAGGGTGAAGTCGAACCGGAAAAGCAGTGGTGGCCGCGGGCTGCCGGGGGCTGCCGCGGGCCCCCGATGTGCTCAGGGCGTTCATCAGCGCACTGCTGCTGCTGCTGCTGCTGCTGCAGCGGCTAGGCCGCACTGTTCCGGCCGGATGATGCGGACAAAACAGCAGCGGCAGCGGCAGAAGCCGAGGCCGGGACGGGCACATCGCCATCCGGTCCGCCGGAGTTTGGAGAGCGGCGAGGGGAACGAGTAGGAGAGAGAGAGAGAGAGAGAGAGAGAGAGAGAGAGAGAGAGAGAGAGAGAGAGAGAGAGAGAGACCCGGTCTAGATTTTTCACTCCGGTATTGCGCGGAGGCCAAACGCCGGCGATCACCAGTGGGGGGCGTGTGGTGCAGGAGGAGCCCGCTGACGTCGTGTTCGCGACCGGGAGGGGCGGCGAGGGGGAACGTCGACGCGGTGCCGCAGCCCCGCCACGCCCCGCCACGCCCCGCCACGCTCCCGGGCACGTTGGCGATTCCCTTTGAAGTCCCCACAAGTGGGAAGGGGTTGGCTCGCGGGTGAGCGGCGGGGGTGGGGTGGTAGTGGCCGGCGGGTTCGAAGGGAGGGGGGGGGGGGGGGGAGGCCCGCCCGGCCGGCCTGCATTCCGGCCAAGGCTTGACCTCCTCCCTCCCACACACACACATACACACACACACACGCACACACACACACACACACGCACCTCTGCAGCCAGGCGGCCATCCAGGCAGGCAGGCAGCCGCAAGAGCAGCCATGCTTCGGCAGCCACCGAGGCAAAACTATGCCGGGAATGTGGTGCGCGCGCGCGTGAGGGCGGGGGACCACCGCGCCTCCACAGCAGCGCGGCGGCCGTGCACCGCCCCCGTGCGCGTGCGTGCGTGCGTGCGTGCGTGCGTGTCCAACATCGCGGTACACTCGCATAGTATCGGAAGCCCGTAGTAAACGCACACCTAAAGGCGTGGATCACAAGTTTCACAAATGCCTGACCTCTCTCTCTCTCTCTCTCTCTCTCTCTCTCTCTCTCTCTCTCTCTCTCTCTCTCTCTCTCTCTCTCTCTATGTCTCAATCTCAATATCACGCCCAGCGCGGGATACATCGAGTAGGAGCGAGAGAGACCGTCCGCCGTGGTCATAATCCCCCGTCTCTGTCGCTCCCACAGAAGAGGGTGGGCGGGGACGCCCCGCCGCCGCCGCAGCAGCAGCAAACGGACCGAGGTGGCCAAACTAAACACGAATAGGGCCAAGCCCAAGGGTGCGGCTGCGGCGGCAGGGGCGGGTCAAGGGGCGGCCAAGGAGGGGGCGGCCAAGGAGGGTCCACCGTCGGTGCACACGCATGGCGCGCGGTCGAGCGCGAGGAAACGGACAAGGCGAGCGAGAGAGAAAGGGCGGGAAAAGTGGAGAGAGAGAGAGAGAGAGAGCGAACAAAAAAAAGTGGCTCTTGGTCGAGGGGAAGCGGTGGAAGTATCGAGGGCCGGTCGTGCACGGCCACTAGTGGCGCCGGCCGGCCGCTTCGCTGACCCTCGTGTATTTACACGACCGTGAGATCCCCCAACCCCCGCAGGGCTCCGCAGGGCCCCGCAGGGCCCCGCAGGGCTGCTGGGAGCCCCTCCGGTTGGTCGGCCTCGGACCCCACCACCACCCCATCCGGAGCCTGTTGGGCGCGGCCAACGTCCCACGACGATGACGCCGAGGCCGCTATACGGCGGCGCGGCCTCCTTCCCAAGGAGACTTGCATGCTCATACCGAAGAAAAAGGGGATAAATTGTTTTTAAAAAATCGAAATCTCAAACGAGTACTTTGATTTACGAAATTCATTTTTTTTTGGTCGTAAATCTGTCGGCAATTTTTAGAGGTCGAGTGGTTTCGAACACACCTGACGACGTCCCTCCCTCTCTCTCTCTCTCTCTCTCTCGCACTCACTCTCTCTCGCACTCACTCTCTCTCGCACTCACTCTCTCTCACTCCGTCACTCTCTTTCTCACTCCTCTCCGCGCCCAATCGCATTGCTCCATCTCACTCTAGGCCCGGCGGAGCGGCGGAGCGGCAGCGCGCGGGGCGCCGTGGAGGCGGGCCGTACCGCCGGGCGCGCCGGCACAGCGGGCTGCCCGCCTCCCCGGCTGGGGCCGCCGCCGGAGCACGGCGCGGCAGCGGCGCGGCCGCGGGGGCAGTGTGCATGTGCGAGAGAGAGAGGGGCAGAGGGAGAGTGACCGGGAGGGAGAGAGAGAGGCACAGGGAGAGTGACGGGGAGGGAGGGAGGGAGAGGGAGAGCGAGTGTGTGTGAGAGAGAGAGAGATTGGGGGGGGGGGGGGACAGAGGGAGAGTGACGGGGAGAGAGAGAGAGGCACAAGGAGAGTGACGGGGAGAGAGAGAGATGGGCACAAGGAGAGTGACGAGGAGGGAGAGAGAGGCACAGGGAGTGATGAGGAGGGAGGGAGGGACGGCGAGAGAGAGAGAGAGAGAGAGAGAGAGGGAGGGAAAGAGAGATAGAAAGAGCAGAGACAGAAACGAAGAGTGAGACAGGTGGAGAGTGACAAAGAGAGAGGAAGAGGAGAGCGGTGGGACGACGAGAAAGAGCAGCATAGCGGTCGGTGGCGTCCCGACCGCCCTCCCCGGACGACGCATCCCTCTGGCGGGGTGCTGTGCAGGGCCACACGGAGGGCACGCGGAGGGCACGCGGAGGGCACGCGGAGGGCACGCGGAGGGCACGCGGCGGGCACGCGGAGGGCACGCGGAGGGCACGCGGAGGGCACGCGGGGGGCACGCGGAGGGCACGCGGAGGGCACGCGGCGCACGGGCCGAGAGGGGCAATGAAACAGGCACCGGGGCATGAAAGGGGCCCCGCCGCCCCCAAGCAGCGCCGCCACTCGCAACCCCGCCATTGTGCGGACCCAGGCCTGCTGCTGCTGCACCGAGCCTACATAGGAGAGAGAGAGAGAGAGAGAGAGAGAGAGAGAGAGAGAGAGAGAGAGAGAGAGAGAGGGAGAGCGGGAGAGAGAGAGAGAGCTGAACACGGCCCTCGTTCGTCGGGTCGATGACGGCCAGGGGAGGGACAGAGGGAGTGAAGGAGAGCGAGAAAGGCCGAGAGAGGGGAAATTCTGACCTAACGGATCAGATTAATTTTTCCCTTTTTTCATTTTTTTCCAATTTTTTTTTTTAAATTTTCCAAATAATAAAAATAAAAATAATGATTTTTTTTCTAATAAGTCGTCTTGTCATCTTTATTTTTCATATTCTAACGTTTGTGAATTTTCGTCGTTGACGTGTCCCGCGTGTCGCGTCGTGAGGAGTGCACCGTAGGGGTACCCACACCCAAACACACACACACACACACACACGCACACACACGCGCGGTGCCGCGGGCCCACACCACCACGTCCGCCCCGGCCGCCTGCAGACGGAACACTGAGCGCACTACCCACACCCTGCCGGGTACCCGCCCGGTACCCGCATAGCCTGCCGGCCGTGCCGAGCCGCGCGCGCAGCATCCACAACAGCATTGCGCCAGCCAACCACCAGACACAGAGCGAGAGAGAGAGAGAGAGAGAGAGAGAGAGAGAGAGAGAGAGCGAGAGAGAGAGAGAGGCCCGCTGTGTCGTTTTTCTTTTCTTTCCCCGACCTTGACTGTAGTAGAGCCGGTATTCAGAAGCGTGGCGTGGCGCGGCGGGGCGCGGTCCGACCAGCCGTCTCCGGGGCGCAGCGGCGGCGGCGCATCCTCGACTAAATATCCCCCGCTAACTGGGAGCGTAATTTCCACGCCGAGGAGAACAAAGGAGGCGCAGCCCTCATAACAAACAAGGCAGTGAGGAGGGAAGGGGGGGGGGCGCCAGCGTCACGCAGTGGCGGCGCCAAAATACAAATAAAACGCCATTTATTGGTTTAAATGACAGGGATTCAACCAAGCCATTTCCTGCGACTTCCTTCCTCATACTCCCTCTCTGTCTCTCTCTCGCTCTCTCTCTTTCTCGCTGTCTCTCTCTCTCTCTCTCTCTCTCTCGCTCTCTCTCTCTCTCAAGCCTAGACAGCTATAGTGTGTATTGATTCCAGTCCCTGCGCTTTTCGAGGCCCGACCAGTTAAGCCCTTCACTGCGTGTGCGTTTTTTTCGGGTCCCATACACTCCGCTCCGGCGGATATTCGAACCCGGGCCCCCCTCATCCTTTGTCTGGGACGCGCCCGCCGTCCGTGCGAGGCGCCGTGGCTCCCCATGGATGCCCATGGCCAGACACAAGGCAGCCATGGGGACCGGTGGCGTACGCAGCCGCCGTGCCGCCGCCGGCCGGGGCCGCCGGGGCCCCAAGGAGCCGGTCCGTCGGGTCGGTGTCCGAGGCAGCCACTCCGTGCGGCGAGCCAGCCGCGCCCAGCCGGCCAGCCCGCGCAGCCAGCCAGCCCGCCAGCCGGGCCGGCCGGCGAGGCAGACGCCGCCGCGGTCGCAGACGGACGGCGGGAGAAGGGGACGGGGAGAGAGAGGGAGAGAGGGGGAGAGAGAGGGAGAGAAAGGAGAGAGAGGGAGAGAGAGGGAGAGAGAGGGAGAGAGAGGGAGAGAGAGGGAGAGAGAGGGAGAGAGAGAGGGAGAGAGAGAGAGAGAGAGAGAGAGAGAGAGAGGGAGAGGCGGCGGGCGGCGAAGGGCGAGGAAGGTGTAGGCATAACAAGCCCCGTCTCGTCGACAGCGCGCTAACAATGCCACGCCACGGCCGGCCACGGACCGGCTGCCTGCCTGACTGCCGGCGTGGCTGCCGGCCCCGGCTGCCCGCTGCCCGCCGCCGCCGCGCTGCCCGCCCGGACCCAGCAGCCAGGTCCGGGGGGGCCTCACAGAGGCGTGGCGGGAGCCCCCGCAGAGGGGCGCGAGACCTCTTCCAGAAGACACCGCAGCCCCGCCGTCACACGCCCGCGGCACGCCGAATACACAGACTGCATTTCCTAGTCCCCCTTTTTCCGCCCCTACACACACACACACACACACACACAGACACGCACCCCTTCAAATAAAAAAAATATATTGCTTAAAACATTTGTTTTGTAAAAAAAATTTTTTGCAAAATTTTATCTTATGTTTTAAAAAAAAAGTTTGGGAAAAAAATTGTTCTATTAAAAAAAATGGTTTGTGGCAATAAGCAAAATCTGAAAAACCGAGGAATCACAAGAATGATGTGTGTGTGTGTGTGTGTGCGCGTGCGACATTTGAGTGCTTCATACTGCGCACTTGTCGCGGCGATGCCACATAAGATAAAGCGACGCGGCATTATCGACTGACCGCCGCGCCGCTACACCACACACTTATGACAGAGAGAGAGAGAGAGAGAGAGAGAGAGAGAGAGAGAGAGAGAGAGAGCGAGAGAGAGAGAGGGAGAGAGAACCAGCCGACCGCCAACACCACCGCGGCACTAGCGAGTGTGGAGCACGGCCTATACTCCATGGCGGCCGCGGTGTGACCCGCGGCGTGGGGACACACACACACACGCACACACACACAGTCGCCGCCCGCAAAACCCGAGCGCGCACACACACGCACACACACGCACACACACGCACGCACACTCAACCCCTTCAGCTTCGGCCGCGCACCGCTGCAGTGCTCGTGCGACACATGTTCACAGTATGGCAAGGCAACGCGCGCGCGCGCTCGGGCCTTTGCGGCTCAGTGCATGTGTGTGTGTATGTGTGTGCGTGCGTGTGCGTGTGTGAATGTGGACGTAGACCGTGTGAGTGCGGCGACGAGAGAGGCAAATGCGCGAGGAGGAGAGTGGAGGGAGGAGGAGGAGAGGGGCAAGTGTGTGGTATAGTACCCACACCGGCTCGCACCGCGCCCGCCGCCGCCGCCGCTGTGCGGACCGTAAACACTGAAAATAGCCAACTTTTATGAAGGGAGAAACACTGAAAAGTGCGGAGGGTGAGGGACAGAGAGAGAGAGAGAGAGAGAGAGAGAGAGAATAAAGGGCTGATGGAGGCTGAAGCTGGCGACCGTGTGTGTGTGTGTGTGTGTGTGCGGCATCACACAAGGGCTTATTGCACACTACACACTTGAGGGTGACGACAAAAAAAAAGAGTTTCTGAATTTAAAAAAATGCATTCTTTCAGATCTTTTGGACCGCTCTGTCGCCAAGGAGCATCAGTGTTCTGTGAGACAGCCCCCCCCCCCTCTCTCTCTCTCCTTCTGTCTTTATGGCATCGTGACTAGTGGTAGTACTTCACTCAGACCGGCCAACGAGATGGAAATCAAGGGCCCCACATTTAAAATTTAGAACGGAGGAGGAGGAGGAAAAGGACAAGAAAAGGGTCCCCGAGAGAGAGAGAGAGAGAGAGAGAGAGAGAGACAGAGAGAGAGAGACAGAGAGAGAGACAGAGAGACAGAGAGTGAGGGAGAGAGAAACAGAGGGAGATGGAGAGGCAGAGTGTAAAAGCGTCCGAAAACGGAAACAAGAATCGCGGCAGGAGGACTGACTGCAGTCAGTCGGCGACGTCCGCCCGCCACCTGATCGTCTCCCTCCCTCTCCGTCTCTGTCTCTCTGTCTCTCTCTCTCTCTCTCTGTGTCGGTCCTCGCGCCTCGCGGTCTTCGTACTGATAAGACGTTCGTCGTTCTTATCACTTCGGCCAATCCGCGGGGGGGGGGGGGGCACTTCTCGGCGCTGTTTCATGTCTGCCGACGAGCCGCCGCCTCGGAAGACTCTCACAGCTGCTCCCCCTCGATTTCATCAAATCATTCCCCCCCCTAAAAAAAACCCTTAAAACCTTTAACTACTTCATTTTTTTTCTGCACACCTCCCCACGATGATAACTATGTATGCCTGTACAACGCCACGCGAGGCAGACGGATTCACTTTACACAGACGACCGCCCCGGCGACTGCCAATAGCGACACCGGGCTTGTAGGCAGCACGCTAAAGAACCCCCACGCGCCGCACGTCCTCAGATTTTCCCCGTATAGTGCTTATTCTCGCGTCGCCGTTCTCGCTCCCTATACAACGTGTGATGCAGCCTTCTCGCAAGTCTCGGGCAAGTAGGGTCGGTGCGGTGGCGGGGCGTGGCGGGGCGTGGCGGGGCGTGGCGTGGCGGGCTGCCGCCACTGGTTCGCGTGGACGGGGACGGGCGTGGTGGTGGCGGTGTTTGTTACGGCGTGCGTGTGTGTGTGTGTGTGTAACTCGGTAGCACACCCTGGCCTCACTGACAGGAAATGCTTTGCACAGCATGACTCCCCTCTCTCTCTCTCTCTCTCTTACCCCCCTGTGTCTCTCGAGCACCGCTGCCGCTACCGTGTGTGTGTGTGCGCGTGTGAGCGTGTGTGTGCGCCGTGATGCCACCTGACCCTAGGAGCGCCAGGGCACGAGGCTCAGCCGCGGCGCCACTAGCGCACCCGAAGCCCTGCCGCTGTTCTCTCTCTCTCTCTCTCTCTTCTCTCTCTCTCTCTCCCCCCCTCTCTCTCTCACACACACACACACGCTCGCACCCCGCTCGCTAAATGGAAACAATGACCCATTCTCTCTCTCATTTCGGCCGCGGTCCTAAAGCCCTAACCACAGCAGCAGCAGCAGCAGCAGCAGCAGCAGCAGCGGCGGCGACGGCGGCATAAGGGCCGGAGAGGGGCCGGTAAGGCACGCTCGCAACCACTTAGGGCGCTCGGCGGGCGCGAAGGCGGCATTTCTCGATTTCGATCCGAAACAGCCGCGCGCACACACACACACGCACACACACACGCGCGCATTAGGGCTCGAGACGTCCCCCCCCCCCCCCAAAGGCCCGCGCCGCCGCTGCAGAACAGCATGGAGGTGGCGGCGCGTGCCCCGGCCGCCACCAAGTTGCCATGTCGCCCACACGCCGACGGCCTAACTGGTCCGTGCGGCCAGTCAGGCAGCCAGTCAGTCAGGCGGCCAGCCAGGCAGCCAGCCAGCCAGGCAGTGGCGAGCCGAATCACAGACGGCATGAAAGAAATGATCCAAGCGCAACAATGGGCGTCTGGGGTCGAGGTGACAATGGCCAGTAAATATCACGCACGACCAACGCTCTCTCTCTCTCTCTCTCTCTCTCTCGCCCACACGCGCCTGTTCAGTGACCTGCTGCAGCACCCGCAACACGCCAACATTTTACAGTCCTCAAAAAAAAATTCTTTTTCCATCATGATTTTTCATTTCCCACAAGATATTCCTGATCCTAGAGAGTCTCTGCCGTGGCAGAGAGAGAGAGAGAGAAAGAGAGAGAGAGAGAGAGAGAGAGAGAGAGAGAGAGAGAGAGAGAGAGAGAGAGAGAGGGTGCAAGAGCGAGAGCGAGAGGGTGCAAGAGAGAGAAGAGAAAGAAAGATAGAGAGAGATTCCAAGACGACTCCGGGTCTGCCTCCGTTTCCATTCCGTCTGTGTGTGTGTGTGTGTGTGTGACTCATGGCGGCAGGGCAGGCAGGGAAGGCCTGCCGCCGCCGCCTCTCGGACCTGGGCTGGGCGCAGCGGCAGCGGCGGCGGCAGCCAGGTGGCAACAGCGCAGCCCCAGACGGCGGCGGCGTGCCCAGAGCCCAGCCGGCCCAGCCCATGGACTGCCATGGGGCTCTGCCATGGGCAGGGCGGAGGGGCCCCCCGCGAGGCAGCCCCCCCCCCCTTCCCAACAGTTTTGCGACTCCAGCATCCGCCCTGTACCCGCCGCACCGCCGCCGCCGGGAGAGACAAGTCTTCTCCAGCAGTGCGGCCCGAAAAAAAAAAATTTCAACGTATTTTCCAGTTCATTTCTCATCAACTCCGTAACACTGTACCTAAAAAAAAGTGCTGAGTTACATTTTTTTTTCAGGTTAAAAGTCATTATCATCGTCTAAACGTCAACTTGTTATGGAAATAAAATGTGGGAAACGTGTGAGGTGATAAGCGACAGAACAGTGATAAGGACACACACACACACACCGGCTCGAGTAGTTCACCGCACCACCACCACCACCGCCAATCCGGCGTCAGCGGCGGCGTCGCGACGGCTCGTAAAATTCACTATGATGAAAAACGACATGTAACCCGTTCGAAACAAAACAAAAAATTGTAGAGGAAAAAGAAGAAGAGGTGTATAAATAAAATGAAGGGAATAAGACAGACAGAAAGGCAAGGCGGGGCAGGGCAGAGCGGCGGGCAGACAAGTCGGTGTGCGAAACAATGAGGGTCTCGCGAGGAATTCGTGGCCGCCTCGCTGTGGGCCGTCGGCGGGCTGATGGCGGGCTGTTGGCGGGCTGTTGGCGGGCTGTTGGCGGGCCGGGCACCGCAGCGCACCGCACCGCAGTGCACAGCGCCGCCACACGCGCCGTGTGGCCGTGGCGTGTCCTCTGGGCAGTTAGCAGCGCGACGCGGCCAATTTCACGGCGAGTTGCCGCCTTGCCCCCCTCCCCCTCCGCTGCCACGCCCCCCTCTACCTCTCTCTTTCTCTCTCGCCGCCGGGGCCCCCCCACAGCAGCAGCCACGCCAGTCCAAACATTCCCCCCAAACGGCCGGCAGGCCAGGCAAGGCACGCGGAGCTACACGACGGCGGGCTCGTCAGCGGCGGCCGCTACAAGCAGAACACGACAGCCTCCGGGCCGCAGCCGGGGGCGCCTCCAGGACGCCGCCGGCCACACGGCGACAACCCGCAGACTTTAGGCCGCCGCCGACGCCGAGCAGCAAATGCGATTTGGCTCGACGACAGCGACAACCCAGCTTTATCGGGCGGGGGGCCGCCGCCGCTTCCGCCGCCGCCGCCGCCTCCGGGGGCCGCGCGGCCAGGACGCCGCCGTCACCGTCGGCGGGGTGCGACAAGTGCCGCCCCGCGCCGCCCCGCGCCGCCCCCCACTGCAGGGCCCGCCCGCCTCCTCAAAGGCGCCCTCCGGCAGGGATGGAAATCCGCTTCAGATGTTGAGGTAAAGCCGCGTACCGCCGCCGCCCCGCTCCGACCTCGCCGACGGCCTCTGTCGTCTGCTGCTCCGGGTCGGCGGCGACGCCCCCGGCGGCGGCGGCGGGCCGCCAACCCCTAAACCCGACTAGACGGACGACTGTAAGCTGGCCTCCGGCCTCCGCACAGCTCGACCGTGCGCGCCCGTCTCTCTCGCACTGCCCGCAGGGCGCGCACGTGTGCGACGGAGACAGAAGGACGCTCGTCCTCCATGCCCCTCCTCCCTGATTGAAAAGAGAACACATTGCCGCGGCACGGGGCGATAAACGCCTTCGGGAGGAGGACGGCGTCGATCATGTGGACGTCGTCGGCGAGGTCCGGAGTACCCCGTCGGCGGCCTCTCCCCCCCGCGGACCGCGGCCGACGCCCCCCTCCTCCCCCCTCCCACCCCTTTCCCTTTCCCTCTGTGCAATCCGGCATTCACAGAGACGCCCGTGAGATGGAAAATTCTATTTGCTGTGTCTGAACACACAGCCCCCGGCGCCCCCCGGCGGCCCCCCGGCCTCGGCAGCCGGGGGAGTAGGAAGGCCTGTTTACAGTGCGCCTATTTTATTACAGGGCGGTCCGTTTTAGAAAGGTTTCAGAAGGCGCCGACCGAAGGCGGAGATCCGCTGCCGGTGCTGAGAGAGAGAGAAGAGAGAGAGAAGAGAGAGAGAGAGAGAGAGAGAGAGAGAGAGGGGGGGGGGGGGGGAGAGAGAGAGAGAGGGGGGGGGCTGCGCGTGCACATTCGGACGCATACGCGACCGGCTTCGGAGCGCGAAGCACAGGCCAGGGCCTGGGGACAGCAACCCAGTGCGTGCAAAGCGCAAAATAATTTATTCCACATGTTTCCTGCACACACACACACACACACGGGCAGCCAACCTGTCCCCTCTCCCTCCCCCCCCCCCCCTCTCTCTCTCTCTGTCTGTCTCTCTCTGCGTCTTTTTTTTTTCCACCCGCTCGTTCGTTTTATTTTGGAGGATGGAGAGAAAGAGCGAGACAGAGAGACGGAGGCAATGCATCAGTCGCGCTGTGACAGTTGTGGTCGCGGGCAGGGGCGGGACGAGGAGGGGGGGGGGACCCGCAGCTTGATCCACAATTATTATAAATTACAGGCGCCCTTGCCTCGGCCACGGAGCTCTGCTCGGCTCGACTCCTCGCGATGCATTCGCCGCCCGGCGGATACGCAGCGATATGTGTGTGTGTGTGTGTGTGTGCGTGTGCGTGTGCGTGTGCGTGTGTGCGTGTTCGCGGAAACGGCCTGTAAAAATACATCGACGCTCCGCCTGCTCCGCGCCGCGGCCCGCGGCGGACCCAGGCGGACCACGCCCCTCGGGTCGGCTGGGGGGCGCCGCCGCCGCCGCCGCCGCCGCCACCGCCGCCGCCTTCAGCAAGCGCACACATAATTAATTCTGTGCGGCGGATAAACCTCACAAGTCAGAGGCGGCGGCGGCGGCGGCTGCGTCTCAGTGCAACTCATCACGCACACACTGTCGATACATAAACTAAAAAAAAATGGTTCGGAAATTCTGTGTACGAACCAAGTTTGCCAAATCAAAAAATTATTGAAAAAACAAACTAGGAATATCGAGGGAAAAAAATTATGCGCGCCCGTGTAATTCTTCCCCGTTTATGTAACCTATTTTCTTTTTATTTCATGATTTTTTCGAAGCAGAGTGTAGCTGTTTGCGTTTGGGTCAGAGCGCTCGCGGAGCAGGGCTCACAGTGGCGAGCCCCGCCGGGGGAAGGCAGCGAGGGAGGGAGGGTGGGAGGAGGGTGGAGGGAGGGAGGGGGAGGGAGAGGGTGGGAGAGGGAAGGGGATCAAAGAGAAGGGGCCGAAAACGAATTCCACCGCCCTCCGCACCAACCCTGCAGGGCCCCGCCCGCTCCGTCCGCTCCGGGCTGGAACCGCCTCTCACGCCCGGAACGCGGCCCCCAGGAGACACACCCCCCGGGGGGGGGGGGGGCGCCAATCGCCCAGTGCAGACGGCTCACAAAACCGCACAGAAAAGCGCCCCGAGGCGTCGCCCGCGCACGTAGCGGAGTGGTCAAGACGGCCAACATCCGCGCGGAACAGTTCCGGGTTCAAATCCACCACTATTTATTTTCTAAAAACGCCCCCCCCCCCCCGCGAAAAAAGAAAATGTTGAAATTCAGACCACAAAGAAAGAAAAAAAAACAAATAAAGGAAAATAAAAATGAGTGTATTAAGAAGGGCGCAAGGGACAGTGTGCACAGGAGCTGCGGGGAAAGCATCACAGTGGCCCCCCAGCACACACACACACATACGCACACTCACACACACACGGCCCCTCCCCGCCAGGCCAACACAGCGCCCTATACATATTTAACAGCCCCCCCCCCCCCCCGTAGTACACGGCTGACCAACCCTTCACCCCGCTCGCCCCTGCGTCCCTTATTTTAGCATCCCTTTCAGTCTCTCTTCGGCCCGCGCTCCGGAGATTGCCTGCCCTTGTCAGAGTGGCCGCGAGAGGAGGGGAAGTGGGAGAGGAGGAGGGAGAGGAGGAGGGAGAGGAGGAGGGAGAGGAGGAGAGGAGAGGAGGGGGGCACTTCTGGTATCTCGTGCCGGCCGTGCCGCCGCCGCTGCCGCGTCAGCCCCGCCAGAGTTCCAGCCGGCAGGGCGGCTCCAACCGGCCAACAAAATCGCACTCGCATTACCAACATTCCTCACAAATCTATAAAAACGACATTTAAAACAACACAAAAAAATGCTCAATTTCAGTAAGAATTTTTTTCTTGGAATTAAAAAAAAAAAACAACAACGTAGAAACGCCTTTCTATTTCACTTCCCTGCTGAACAACTAAGGAAAAGGGAGAGAGAGAAAGGGAAGGGGCGGGGGAAGAGAGAGAGAGAGAGAGAGAGAGAGAGAGAGAGAGAGAAAGACGAGCTCATTAATTACTGCAGTACACGGCTAATGGTCTCGCGCGCGATTCGAACGAGGCAGCAGCAGCGGCGGCGGCGGCGGCGGCGGCTGTGGAGGCG
The DNA here is from genome assembly GCA_026979955.1 of Megalurothrips usitatus. Taxonomy (NCBI): domain Eukaryota; kingdom Metazoa; phylum Arthropoda; class Insecta; order Thysanoptera; family Thripidae; genus Megalurothrips; species Megalurothrips usitatus. Next base: position 7,614,173 of record CM049604.1, on the reverse strand, counting down.
CGCGCCCACCCCCGGGGGCACATACACGGGGACGCAAATATTACACGCGAGTCCCCCGCGTGCATAATACACCAAGAGGGGAAGAGAGGGAGGGAGAGGGAGAGAGAGGGAAAGAGAGGGAGAGAGAGAGAGAGGGGGGGGGGGGGGAGGGGGAGCGATAGAATGAAAAGGAGTGAATGAGTGAGACAGGAGAGGGAGAGGGGGGGATGAGGTTCGCACACCACCACAGCAGTGACACTGCCACGCCCCCCCCCCCCCCCCCCCCCCCCCCCCCCCCCCCCCCCGCGGCGGCGGCGCGCCGCACTGCAACAGCGCATCACAACACGAATTCTCGTCACTAATGACGAGAGGAGACCGCGGTCTCCAGCCGCGGCGCGTGGCGTAGCGTATAGGGAGCACTATTAGCACCCACACTAGCCCTCTCTCTCTCTTTCTTTCTTTCGTTCTCTCTCTCTCTCACTCTTTCTCCTAAAAAAAATGTACTCGCCGATGAGCACAGTGCAAACTCGTTGACCCTTATTTTTTTTAATCCTCTTCTTTTTTGAGGGTCCGTTTTTTTCAGTTACGAATTTTTTGAAACAAAAATGTTTTTTTTTCGACACGATTTAGGCATTTATTTTTAAAAATTTAAACTTCTGTCCGCCGTCTTTCTTTAAAATTGTCCTCATTTTTGATCGATGTTTTTATTTCAAATATTTTTCTTTTTGAGTTTCCCGTAGAGGTGCGCGGGGTCTATAGGCGCGGCCGCAACCCCTTGTTCCCTCCCCGCCCCCTCCGCCCCCTTCCACCCCCGCTCGATTACAATCAGCAAGTAATCGGCTTTATGCTTCGTGCGATCTGCACTCGCGGTACGCTCCGCGGGGGGTGGGGTGAGGGAGAGAGAGAGAGAGAGAGAGAGAGAGAGAGAGAGAGAGAGAGAGAGGAAAGGCAGTGCCGACGCTGCCCCTTTAGCCAAAACCCCCAGAGGAGGGAGAGAGGGAGAGTGAGGGAGAGACAGAGACAGAGAGAGACGGCGGCGGCGGCGGCGCGGAGACGCGACCATCTGGACATGTCCACGAGACAGACAGAGAGAGAGAGAGAGAAAGTGAGTGAGTGTGAGAGAGAGGTGACGCTATGGGATTGCGATGAGGCCAAGCGGCCGCCACCCCCGTCCCATTCTACGCCGATCCGATCCCCTCCCCTCCGCTCCCCTCCTTCCCCTCCCCTCTCCTCCTCCCCCTTCCCCTCCGCTCCGCTCCCGATCACATTCGAGTGCCCTACAACCCTTTAGCTCATGTTTCTATCAATTGCCGTCTCGGATTGAGAGCGGTCCCGGCTCCCGCGCCGGCGGCCTCGGGGGGCCTCTTGCCCGCCCCGCGCTCCGCGGGAAGGGAGGGAGAGAGACAGACTCACACACAGCGAGCGAGGAAGAGAGTGAGAAAGGATCAATTTTCGAGGGGCCAAGAAATTAACCGCATGTCCGCCTCATTCAGCAAAATGCTTAAGCCGTGTGGGGTGTGCGGACCGTGCACAAAATTTTACAAACTTTAAAAATTTTACAAAAATCTCTCAACCAAATTTTTTAAAACTCTTTCTTTCTCTCAAGTCAGCAGTTTTCTCCACAACAAAGATGATTTTCCCGCCATTTCTTTTTAAATACCCACGGAACGATATTTTCTTTGCTGAGGCTAACCCGGCCCGGCCTCGGCGGCGGCGGCGGCGGTGTGCGCGGCACGGACCGTGTCCCGGTCATGTTGCTGCGGCCGTGAGACAGAGACAGAGAGAGAGAGAGAGAGAGACCCGCTGGACCACCACCGCCGCCACCACCAGCAGTGAGTGCGACGAGGACGGAACGACGCGGCGACGCACGCGTGCGGGGCGCGGTGGGAGCGGCGCCGGCCGCCGGCCAGTCCTGCTGCTGCTACTGCTGCTGCTGCTGCTGCTGCTGCTGCTGCTGCTGCCGCTGCCGCTGCTGCTGCTGCTGCCGCCGCTGGGAGCCGGCAGGGCGTCTCTCTGCCGTGACGATGACACCACAGGCGCGCGCGTTTCGTGTTCACGTGAAACTGAAACGCCACCCGCCGGACCCTCTCTCTCGCTCCCTATCTGCCTCTCACTCTCCCTCTCACACCCTCCCCCGCTCTCGCTCGCTCTCTCTCTCTCTCTCTCTTTCTCTCTTTCTCTCTCTCTCTCTTTCTCTCTCTCTCTCTCTGCCGGGCGCCTCAGAAGAAAATTTCGACTTTTGCAATGTATGCGCCGTTCGGTCGGCGGCACTACGTAATGTGCTGTACTCTTGCCGCACGGGCCGGCGGGTCGCAACCCCTTCCGCCGCCGCCCCTCTCACTCACACATATCCACGGAGATCTCCGCCGGGCTTGCCGCACCTCTCCCTCTCTCTCTCTCTCACACACACACGCAACCCCCTTCACACAGGAAGCGCGGGAGGGAGAGAGACAGAGCACGCAATGGGGCGGGCGGTGACAAAAGGGAAAGAGGCCCTCGCGGACGGGGCTGAGAAGAAAAGGGAAAAGCGAGGAACGACGAGAGGAAGAGGAGGCAAAAAAAAATGAGGGGCGGACGAAGGGCGCGCAGCTAAGGAAAAAAATGAAAAAAATGGAAAAAGTAAAAAAAATTGTCGCGGCTCTCGAGTGTACAGCGGCGCGGAGCGGCCGCGGGGGTGGTATTCGAACCCGGGACCGACGGCGGCGCGGCGCTGGGGACCGCTGGGGACAATACGGGGGCGGCGCGGCGGCAGGAAGGGCTCACCCCACGCTAATTAGGGGCTGAGGCCCCGGCAGAGAGAGAGAGAGAGAGACAGAGAGAGAGAGGAAGAGAGAGAGAGGCAGAGACAGAGAGAGGAAGAGAGAGAGGCAGAGAGGGAGAAAGGGACGGAGAGAGGGCGTGAGAGAGTGCGGGAGTGAGAGTCAGAGAGAGGGTTAGAGCGAAAGAGTGAGAGAGAGAGAAAGGACCCAGAGGCAGAAGCCGCTGACGAGAACCATTAATAGAATCTGAAAGGCGGCGGCGGCGGCGTCGAGAAATAAAATCGCCCCTTAAGGGTCTCCAATCGCTCTCGTACTCTCGGAATCGTCACGCTTATTAGTCAAAAGTGGGGGTGGGAGGGGTGGGTAGGCTGACCACCTCCTCCCCAACAGCCAAGGTGGCAACGCCGCTGCAACACCGCCGAAGTCGGTGTCACCGGCCAGCTCCGGCTTTCCGGACCAGAGTTTGGCTCCGTTTAGCTCTTCTTCCGTGTTTTTAGGAACCACAAGTCGGCTCTAAAACCTCGCACGAACACGATTCAAAAACGAAAGCGCACTGTTGCGAGGCGGCGAAAAGGTTGGTGTCAATTTTAAGTGTTGAAAATTTGAACATCAAAAGTTGATTTTCGTCAGGTTTAAAAGGACGGGCCGCGTCGAATCCGTCCCATTGTAATGTTTAACGGGCTCCGGTGCTCCGGCAGACATCGCGCATTGTCACAGCGGTGGGAGGAGGGGGAGAGACAGCTCCCCCGCACCACGCACCTCCTCACCCCGCCACGTGCGAGAGAGAAGTTGTAGCCTGTCTCTCTCTACTCATGCCTGGAACTCAAAACAGGCCCTTCATTCGGCACACAAATCTCAAATTGCAGTTGACCTAGAAGTATGGTTTGGGGTTCTACTTGTAGATGAAAGATGAGGCTATGTTGTGAACGTAATTAAAACCTGGTTTTCGGGCTCCGTCTACTAGAAAATATGGTTCAATATCGGCCGACTTTCAGTTGATTCCAGGAGTCTTCCTAGAAGTCGCAGGGACACAAAAAATATTTCAAAACACAGTCCAAGTAAAGTACTACAGTACTGTAAAGTTTCATTCTTCTCGCTATTCAAATTCTCGAGATTTCTGTGCTGAAAAGTGGGAAAATCCGAAGTTTTGAACGTGTCTAGAGCAAAAACTAGAAGGCGCACCGGGCTAAGACACATACTGTTGGAATCAGCGCGTTCTGGACTATCGAATCATGAAATAAAAAAAAGATCGATTGGAGACCCTTAATTGGGGCGGGCGCATCAGTGCTCATCGGACGCAACGCGATAAGTAGTATTCATCGTATTCCATCAGGCGCGCTCTCTCCCTCACACACACACACTCTCTCCATCTGTCCGTCTCCGTCCCACACATGTGTCGCCTACAGTCTACATAGAAGTCTGCCACGGGCCGGGCGTAGCGGCATCAAGGACGACACACCAGCAGTAGCAGCGGTAGCAGCGGCAGCCGCGGCGGCGGCTTGGTGGCCGTCAATGAGTCTACATTGATCGCCGAGGCCGACATATACATATATAGTCACACTCGCGTCCTTCCACACACTCGACAGGGAAAGGGGGCCGTCCGTAAGGCACGAGCAGAGACCGCCAAAAGTATTTTTCTTTTGAATTGTCACTACTGTGTGTATCGAAATTTAAAAATAAATATGATTGAGGTCAGAGGAAAGTGTGCGTACCTATTTCGCAGAGCGACTCCGGGCACAAGTCACTCACTCACACTCGCACACACACACACGCACGCACACCATCACACCTTATCGCCGCTGCCGATTGGCCGGCTCGGGCGACACGCACAGCCAATTAGGATGCGTCACGCTCCGATGCCAATAATACCAATAGCGGCGCGCGAGGCGCCACTTCGACGTCTCTCTCTCTCTCTCTCTCTCTCTCTCTCTCTCTCTCTCTCTCGCGCGCGCGCGCTCATGTCGCTCTCTCTCTCTCTCTCTGGCCCGCTTTTATCGTACGCATTTACCACTCGCAGAGCACTGCAGTGGTGGTGGTGGTGGCATGACTGGGCCATCACTTCGGCACACCAACACCATTGCAAAGTGTGCGTGTGCGTGTGCGTGTGTGTGTATGTGCAGTAATAGATGAGTTCGTGTGTGTGTGTGAGTGCGGACACGAAAAACTACTCTCCCCGCCGCACACGCCGCAGTCTCTCTCGAGTTTTTACTATTCCCAATCGCCCCCGCCGGGATTCGAACCTCGGCGGCGGCGGCGGCGGCCCGCATGCAAGTTTGATGGGCGCGCCGCCGCGGGGCGCGGTCGCCGCCCGCAAGTCGAGGGCGGCGGCGGCGGCGGCGCCGCGGCGGGCTCACCTGTGAACACGCACTCACACACACACACACACACACACACTAACACGCACACACACACAGAGACACGCGCGTGCGCGCGCCCTGTTAATACTTTATCCAGCCTAATGCCCGTCTAGTCGACGCCGTCAGCACCGCCGTCGAGTGCACACCACGCGGCAGCAGCGGTGGACGCGATGTGTGTGTGTGTATGTGTGTGTGCGTGTGTCAAAGAGCGCCGTGCTGGCGAAAGAAATCCAAAACCCTCCTCTGCCCACCTAACCTGCTAGGTGCGTTATACAGCACACACACGCGCGCGCGAGGTAGACAGAGACAGACGAAGATAGAGAAAAAAGATAAAGATTTTTAAGAAATTTCTTGCTTGTCTGGAAATCAACGAATAATAATCAGTTGGATCCAATAATCTTTTTTTTTTCTTTCTCTATGGAGTTGTCGAGTGAGAGGGAGAGATAGAAGGGGGAGAGAGAGAGATGAAGAGAGGGGAAGAGAGAGAGAGAGAGAGAGAGAGAGGGAGACAGAGAAGAGTGAGAGCGAGACGACAAAAAGGGCGTTGTCGGGGTGGCGCTGTGCTCTGCCAGCTCTGCCAGCCCGGCCCCGCTGTTGTGCCCCGCTCCGGCGGTTCGCAGCGCCCCGCCGTCGATAGGCCCCTCGGAGCCCGCGGTGCCCGCGGAGTCGGGAGACGTCATTAAAATGTGACACGCCATCGCACGGTCGAGGGCCCTCCCTCTGCTCCCTCTCCTCCCTCTCCTCCCTCTCCTCCCTCCCTCCCTCCCTCTCCTCCCTCCCTGCGGCAGGGGAGGGCACACAGCAGCGCCCGCCCGGAGGAGCCTCCGTGACCTGCCCCCCGGGGGGCCTCGGGGCCACCGCAGTCCAGCCAACCATGAGGTGCTCGATGGAGCCGGCAGCGCAGAGCAGCGGCTCGGTGACGGCGGCGGCGGCGGCGGCAGCGGCGGCGGCGGCGGCGGCGGTCAGGCAGCAGCAGCGGCGGCGGCGGCAGCACCGTCGCTCCGGGAACTCTCGGCGCCAATTTGGGCAAAATAAAATGCCGACCCCCTCCGCTGCCGCCGCCGCCGCTGCTCTCTTGTCGAAAGAGAGGGCAAGAGAGAGAGAGAGAGAGAGAGAGAGAGAGAGAGAGAGAGAGAGAGAGAGAGAGAGAGAGAGAGGGCGGCGGGGCAGCAAGGCAGCAGGAGGGGCCGCCGCTGCTGCCACCACCACCACTACCACGCTCTTATCGGAATAAGAGAGGAGGGAAACGGTTAGGGAGGGGTGGGGGTTGGAGCAGGAATTCGCCTCCAAGCATTACTGCTACATGATCGGTTCCGGCAAGAGAAATACTACTACGTGTGCGAGAGAGAGGAAGAGAGAGAGAGAGGGAGAGAGAGAGAGAGGCCCGGGCCACCGCCGCCACCACCCGCGCGCTCACCCGTGCTGCATGCCCTGCCTCCCCCCCTTCCCAACCCCCTTGCCAGCCTCTCATGTACCCCCTCCCCCCCCCCCCGCAGCAGCCAAAAGTAGCACGTAAAAACAAGCCCCAAATGACACAACTGCAATGAACAAAAAAAAAAACAATTAAAAATCATTTTTTTGTAGAAAAAAAATATAAAAAATATTTCTTTGTTTTCGAATGTTTCTTGTTTTTGCGGTATATTTGCTGTTTGCCGCCGGCGGGTAATGTGGTGGTCGCGGAGAGCGTCTCGGAGCGGCGCCAGAGGTGCTGCTGTTGCTGCAGTAAGCGGGGGGCGCCACTGTCGCATCGGAGGGGATCCCCCCCCCCCCCCCCCCCCCCCCCCCCCCCCCCGTCTGGATCCGCCCCCACCCCGCGCGAAGTCCGCCACGCCCCCCCGCAACTAGCGAGAGGAAAAGCACAAAAAGGCACTTTGCCACGCCACCGAGCAGCCTCTGGTCGGCGGCGGCGGCCGGAGGAGAAACCCTCTCTGCACAAACACCGCCCCTCACCCCCTCCGACCTTGTCCGTCCACAAAATTCGTAACGCAGCCGTAACACGGACCCCTCAACGACGAAAATAACGAACGACGTTGCGGGGCACGGCGCGGCTGCCTGCAAGTGCGGGAAATAGCCAAGCAGAACTGGAGCGCGGGGCGTGGCGTGGCGGGGTGTGGCGGGGCGTGGCGGGGCGTGGCGCGGGAGAGGGTGTCCCCCGGAGGGGTGGCAGACATCATCTTACACCCCCGCGCACCCCCCCCCCCCCGGCATTACGTATTCCTTTTGATGTCGACCCTTCCAGCTACCTCCACCCCGCCGCCCCCCCCCCCCCCCCTCCACCCCTCCGTCCACCTCCAACCCCCAACCCGGCGCTGCCTGGCCTGGGCCGAGCCGGGCTGAGCTAGCTGCTTGCAGACTGCTACACAGTCACAGCATTTATTTCGCAAAAGAAATTTTTTTGAAAAAGAAAAGAAAAAAAAATGGCGAGCAGCACCATAGAAGTAGTACGACACTAAGTTTTCCAGCAAGAAAGAAAAACGGTGTTCGTTTCCAAGAGTTATATAGATCTAGGGCAAGTTGTATAGATCTAGGGCAAGTTCCAATAAAAAACGACGCCGTCAATGAAAAACGCTCCCAAAAAAATTCATGTTTTTAGGAAAGAAGAAGCAATGTTTCTTTTTTCAAAAAAAAAACACATACTTTAGGTAATTTGTTTTTCACCTGCCTGTGGTCTTCATTCCAATCACACTTACACCTGGCACACGTGTGACGCCGAACGCGAACTCACCTGAAAACAAAAGAGGGAAAACAGTTAGAACGCGCGGCACCGGAGAAAGAGCGAGATAGAGGGAGAGAGAGAGCAGGAAAGGGCCCAGAGAGGGCCCCCGACTCCCAATCCCAGCCCCGCAGCAGCATGAAACAGGCCCTCCTTGTCCGTTCGTTACTTCCCCCACCCATATCCTTTTCTTTCATTCTTTCTTTCTTTCTTTCTCTCTCTCTCTCTCTCTCTCCCTCTTTTTGTTTTGATACTGTCGTTGTCGTTTTGCATCCCGTCCATGAAATAGTAATAAGCACTCCAGCGATGTCGCTGCTCGCTACCGGTTGCATTTTACACAGACCCCCCCCCTTCCGACTAATTCAACGTCGATGAATATTGCATCGCCACGGGTCCTCTGCCCGCCCGGCGGCGCACCAGCGTCACCAATTCATCGCTTCAACATCACTTCAATTATCATTTTTTCATATTTTTTTTTGGAAGTGGGGGGGGGGGGGGGGGGAAGCGACCTTGAAAATTTTTGAAAATTTGAAACCGCAGCGCACAGTTTGGTCAAAATTTTATACGCGCCTTTTACAAATTATTGTTTGGGTTCATAAATTCCAAGTTGCAGATTTTTTAAAATTTAATTTCAAGCAATTGAAATTTTTTCAAAAACGAAAATTTGGTCCGATGTTCCCACTGTACATCGTAGGGTGAGGTACCTCACCCTTAGAAGGGCGAGCAATTTGACTCAAATTTCCATACTTTCGAAGGGCGAGGTTCAAAATGATCACCCAAATTGGGTGATGTTACTGAAGTTGCCGCCCTAGAAGAAGGGCGATGTTCGAGGGACGTTTCCCTTTTAGGGCGAGGTTCACTTCCCTGTAATGGACAGTCCATCGCCCTAAACAGGTGACGCACACCTGCATCGCTCAAATTACGTGATAAACCTCACCCTTCGTTTTTCAGTGCCGCCGGAGAGCTGAGGAGGAGGAGGAGGAGGAGGAGGAGGAGGAGGAGGAGGAGGGCTGCTTTCCGAATCGGGGGCGCGCCGCCGCCTCGGAGGACTTGGCTTCCGGCTGCCGCCCTCCCCGTCCTCACGGCGAGGACGCGTCGCTTGGGGACCCCGGGCACGTCCTCCGGGCGCCTCCTTGTCCTCTTCGCGGCCTCCTCTCTGATTGGAGGACCGCCGCCTGGCCTCCCACTCTCTCTCTCTCTCTCTCTCTCTCTCTCTCTCTCTCTCTCTCTCTCTCGCTCTCTCTCGCTCTCTCTCTCTCTCTCTCTCTCTCACTCTCTCTCTCCCACCCTCCCTCTCTCCCCAAGAAGGTTTTGGTACTCCGATGCCGTCTCCAAAGTGCACGTATGTCGACGAATTAAATAACGCCCCCCTCCCTCCTCCCGGGTGTCCGAGAGGAGGCACGGCAGGCCGACGCCGTCGTTGAAGCGCTTCCGGTGTCAAAGAGAGAGAGAGAGAGAGAGAGAGAGAGAGAGAGAGAGAGAGACACAGGGGAGAAACAGAAACCTTAAGTCTCCGAGGTTTTTTTCCTACTTGATTCAAGTAATTTTTCATTTCGTCACGATTTTTCGTATCTCTCTTCTGTCTCTTCTTTCACACAGTACATAACCGAAAGTGAGCGGTGCTCGATATATATCATATATACATATATACACGACGTGCGCAACGCGTTAGAGCGCGGCCCTCGGGGGTAACCAATCAAGCCCGAAATTACTTCCTTCGAGCTCCAAATCTTATAGAAACACCTTCCCGCCCCCACCCTCACCTCCTCCACCTCCCTCCCACCTGAGGAGAGACCGACCCACAGTAATTAAGCATCACACTGACTATGGCCTCTCTCTCTCTCTCTCTCTCTCTCTCTCTCTCTCTCTCTCTCTCTCCCTATTTCGGCTGTGTGACCTGAAGGGGGGGGGGGGGGCACGCGTCCCACGTACTAGTGTACCAAGAGGAATAGCCATAGCGTTCAATAATTCAAATGCAAACCCAATTTCATTTTTTAAAAAAGGTTACTTTAGTTTAAAAAAATACCCAAGACACTCACACACCCACCAACTACCCACACATTTCATCATCCAAGATGGAAAGCGAAAAAGACGGTGAGCACGGAAATTTCTTAAATATATTTTTTCCTTCTTGTACTGCGGAGCGAGAGAGGCCCTCATACAGAGAGCTTGGCGCGCGGAGTTCAAGCCACCGCCCCCCCTCTCTCACTCTCTCTCTCCGTCTCCCCGTTGCGCCCTCTCTCTCTCTCTCTCTCTCTCTCGCTCACTAACAAGTTAAAGTCCAATTATGGAAGGCGGAGAGCGAACGAGAAGAGAAGGAGGCAGTGAGCGGGGGGGGGGGGGGGGGGGGGGGGTTGACCGCCGGGGGGCGTTCTCACAACAGGTGTTGACGTCGGTCAGGCCGGACCGCCTCCTCCCAGCGCAGCCAGCGCAGCCGGCGCGCACGGGCCGAGTGAATCCACCACCGAGAGACCACCAATAATAAGCAATGATAGTAATGATAATCAACGACAACATCGCGAAAAAAAAAAAGGTTAAAAATAAAATAAGGTCAGCACGACGAGCGCGGCGGGTGTATTCGAACCCGCGAGACTGTTTGTGTGTGTGTGTGTGTGTGTGCGTGCGCGTGTGTGTGTGTGAGTGAGCAGCTTATCCAGACCGCCATCGAGCGGGCGCCACAAGTCTCGCTGTCCGAACACCTTCGACCAGGTAATTGCCATAAATAAACAATGGGCGGGAGAGAAAGAGAGAGTGAGAGCGACAGAGAGAGAGAGAGAGAGAGAGAGAGAAAGAGAGAGAAAGAGATGCGGGGATTACGGTGCAGGGTCGTGCGAGCCCGCAGCCCGACCCTCTCGGGACCGTCTGACAATTATATAGTGTACGAGCTCGGGGCGCAAGTTCTTTCCCTCTCTCTCACACTCACATCATGTGGTGGTGTCAAAAGTCATGAGAGAGAGAGAGGAGAGGGTAGAGAGGGGAGAGAGAGAGAGAGGAAGGAGAGAGAGGAAGGAGAGAGAGAGAGAGAGAGAAAGAGATGAGAGAGAGGGGCAGAGAGAAAGAGAGAGATAGAGAAGGAGGGCTCTAGAGGGATCACGCGGTCTCACACTAAGCGCCCGCTCATCACGTCAAGACGAATTCGGATTTATCCTCTCTCTCTCCCTCTATCTCCCTCTCCCTCACACCTCCTCCCTACGACCACCATTTCCTGTCGCGTAGAGAGGCGGCGGCGACCGGCGGTCAGAGAGAAAGAGACACTCGTCGCGGCGGCAGTACAGAGAGAGAGAGGGAGGGGGGATACGGCACGCGCCGTCAGCAAGAAGGAAGACGGATCTCCGCGCGCCTCTGTGTGTGTGAGCGCGCGAGATTTAAATAATGAAGACGGGACGCAGAGACGGACAACCTAATTTGTCACCCGTGCGCGGGTGAGAGAGAGAGAGAGAGAGAGAGAGAGAGAGAGAGACGGAGGCAGTTGTTACCCGTCATCACCTCTCTCTCTCTCTCTCTCTCTCTCTCTCACACACACACACACACAAATATTCAAATATTTGGTTCTTAAAATTGTGGCACTGTGACAGTCTTTTCTTTGCCTCTCTCTCTCTCTCTCTCTCTCTCTCTCTCTCTCTATCTCTCTCGCAGCATCGCGTCACGAGCCTTCTCAGAACGCCCCCCCAGCAGCAGCAGCAGCGCCCGCCGCCGCCGGGCTGTTTCAGCCTGCATCGCATCGCACACCTCAACACTCTCTGATGACACTGCGTCCCAGATAAGCGTGCTCCCTCTCTCTTTCTCTCTCTCTCAGTGCGGCGACAGAGAGAGAGAGAGAGAAGAGGGAGAGATAAGACAGGAAGCCCCGTCTCGGATGCGGCAGCAGGGGCTCTACGTACTCCGCACCACCACCACTGCAGCCTGTCTGTCCGTCTGGACAGACAGTCACAGACAGCCGAAGTGGCACGGGAGTTGGAGGAATGCCGGAACGTCACCAACGCTTATCTCACAATACACGAGAAAAAAAAACTTTCTTTTAGCCAAGAAATGTCGTTGATTTTTCTCTGGCGGGCTTAATTCTTTTTAGGGGCTTGTCAATACATAAAAACTAAATTCTTAAAAAAAAATTCAATTTTTTAAATATTTTTTTGTGTTAACATGGAAACATTTGAAAACAGTGCGTGTTACAGAGTGATAAGGAACCGACAAATCAATAACGACCGGAGCGGATCTCTCCGCCCGCGTCGCACTACTTTCCATCCGTACGTGCATATTTTCTTATTTCCCTTTTCCCCTCCAAGCCGCCCTCTCTTCTTTCGCTTTTCCTTTTTCCTCTTTTTTTACGGAACACGTATGGAACACACCTCCCCATCTGGACCGGGCGGCCAGCCGGTCCTAACCATGGTCGTCTCGGTTACGAGAACCCTGTTCCATTGTTCTGCTGCCGCTGCAACCGCTGCTGCTGCTGCCGCCGCTGCTCTTGCAGTGCAGACCTGTGCACCACCACCACCACCACCACCACCACCACCACCGCCGCCGCCGCCGCCGCCGCCACCGCCACCGCCACTGCCACGACAGTCTGCGGGTAGCGGCGGCGCGTCGAGGTATTTAACGGGCTGAAAACGCCCCCGGAGGGAGGAGTTGTGGGGGGGGGGGGCGTGGGGGGCGGTGACGGTGCCTTGATTGATGCCCCCCTCCCCCCCCACCTTCGGATTTGCATGATGGCTCTACGCAGCGCGACAAAAGAGAATTGGAAATGCGGTGGGGGGGGGGGGGGGGAGCTTTCAAACTGGCGCCCGGACACTCCGTGCACGAAACCACGTAACGCCGGTAGTCGGGCAGGCGGACGGACCGACCACGACGGATCGCCTTGCACACCGCGGGGAGGAAGAGAGAGAGAGAGAGAGAGAGAGAGAGAGAGAGAGAGAGAGAGAGAGAGAGACACAGTCTGTATCATTTTGCGGTGGTGGTCGTGTCGCAAACGCGTGTCGCCAGGGGGGGGGGGGGGGACACGGGGAGATACAAGACACACACACGCGTCTCGCATGCCGCCGCCGGACGGGGAGCCGCGGGACGCCGGTAACATGGGCCGGATCCAACTAGGAGGAGCGACATCTCATCGTCCTCACGACAGCCATCATCATCATCATCGTCGTCGTCATCGTTTTCATCATCATCATCATCATTGCCATCACCACAATCACCATTAGCATCACCATCGTCATCATCATCATTGCCATCACCACAATCACCATTAGCATCACCATCGTCATCATCATCGTCATCATAATCATTGTCATCATAACCATTATCGTCACTAAAAAAAAAAAACCTCGAAAATTCCACAATATTTATTTTCCTTGCAAATTCTACTCTAATTTTCTTTAACGTTCAGGAGAAAAAAAAATGAGCCCGGAATAAATACATGTTTTAATCATTGATCGGATGTAACCCAACGAAATTGGTGGTGAGAATAATCTAGGCAACAGTGAATGCCGAAGGGAGGGGAAAAAAGGGGGAGACAATTAGCGGTGGTGGGGGTGGGGCTTCTCAAGATTAAAATTAAGGTTGAAAAATGTGGACCGCGTGGGTGTATTGCGGGCTGGCCTGTTCCCCGTAGCAGGCGACTCAGGCAAGGAGTCCCCGTCGCGATCAGCCATTTTATGTTAAGTTTTGACAGTGACGTGCTCACATCGTACCCAGAGTCTCGTCGTCCCGTCATCGGCATACAGCATCCCTGTGGTGGCCGCCGCACAGCACTGCTCGCACCACCAACCACCACCAACCACCACCAACCACCACCACCAACCACCACTACCACCAACCACCACCACACCCAGAAAAATGAATTCTTGATTTTAGTCTCAAATTGCATTTACTTGGTTTTCACAAGTAAATTTTACTTAGATTAAGTAGATTTTACCTAAATCAAGTAAATTTAAAAATTTTAAAAAACCAAGTATCAGAAAAATCAAGTATCCCTTTTTCTGGGTGCACCAACCACTACCACCACCAACCACTACCACCACCAACCACTACCACCACCAACCACCACCACCACCACCACTACCAACCACCAACCACCCAACTACCAACTACCAACCACCACTACCTACCACCACCCACCACCCAACTACCAACTACCAACTACCAACCACCAACCACCAACCACAAACCTCCAACCACTAACCGCCACACGACGGTCCCCGTCTTATTGTCGGCGGTGATCGCGTCCGCTTGCCGCCGCCCCTCTGGGGCCTCCGGGCCCCCCCGCGGCTGCAGCGCAGCGTTGATCCGCTATCGCGAGGCGCCCGCCAACCGTAATAAAACCCCCGGGGGCCCCCGCCCTGCGCCCCGCGCCCCGCCGCTGCTGCTGCAGAGTTCAAAGGCATTCCTTTGGGGTTGGCGTGGCGTGGCGTGGGAGGAGGGCGCCACTGAGCGGCCAGCGCGGCAGCCCCGCCGGGCGCCGCCGCGGTTTAACAACAACAACAACAACAACAAAAACGGGAATCGATGCTACTGTGTAAGCCGAGCCCCCCCAGCAGCAGCCTCCACTCCCAGCAACCCCTTACTCTCCTGCATCCCTGCCGTCGAAGCTGGAGGCGCACGACACCGCGAGATAGAGAGAGAGAGAGAGAGAGAGAGAGAGAGAGAGAGAGAGAGAGAGAGAGAGAGGCAGTGGATACTACCGAGGGAGGCAGAGCGACAGCGAGAGAGAGAGAGAGAGAGAGAGAGAGAGAGAGAGAGGGGGGGGGGGAGACAGGGTGCCGAAAAAGCCCTTTTACGCGCCAACAAGGGATTGCAAAATGAACGGCCGGAGGCAGTACGAGCGATGATTTTAATGAGGGCCAAAACTCTCCAGGACAGAGAGACAGAGAAGGAGTGACATAGAGAAAGACAGAGAGAGAGAGAGAGAGAGAGAGAGGCGTGTAGTCCAACCGCCTACGGAGCAGCGCGACCGACGTCAGGTTAGGTGCGGTGCCCGTAACTCAAATTTACCGTCGTCTTGAACATACCGCAACATGCCGCACAATGTGATCAGTTTTCCTCGTGGAGACGCGCCGGAACACGGTTCGCATCGGACTGATCGGGATCCGATACACCAAGGTCTGGCAGGATAGAGGATTGAGGGAGATATGGTAGAGGGGGAGGATTGAGAGAGAGAGGGTCGAGGGAGAGGGTCGAGGGAGAGGATCAAGGGAGAGGATAGGGGAAGAGGATCAAGGGAGAGGATCAAGGGAGAGGATCGGGGAAGAGGATCAAGGGAGAGGATCGGGAAGAGGATCGAGGGAGAGCATCAAGGGAGAGGATCGAGGTAGAGGATCGGGGAAGAGGATCGAGGGAGAGCATCAAGGGAGAGGATCGAGGTAGAGGATCGGGGAAGAGGATCGAGGGAGAGGGTCGAGGGGGAGTGAGAAAGATGCGGCCACTCGCGCTGATGAGGCAGGGCTGCACCGCCCCCCCCCCTCCCTGAGACCCGGCGAGCGGAGCGGCGGAGCCCCGTGGGCCGTGGGGCTGCCGGCCGATTTGCAAATCAGATGAGAGAGAGAGACAGAGAGAGATAGAGAGAGAGGGGGGAAGGGAGAGAGGGAGGGAGTGAGAGACTCTACCCCCCTGGGAACACCGCCCAGACACAAATTACTACCCTTCGATTGGCGCTCTCTCCTTATCCTCGCCCCGCCCCCGCCGCCGTTGTGCTAGAAGGGAGGGAGATGGAGAGGGAGAGAGAGAGAGAGAGAGAGAGAGAGAGAGAGAGAGAGAGAGAGAGAGAGAGAGAGAGAGAGAGAGAGAGAGAGAGAGAGAGAGAGGGTGGGCGGTGGACGCGGGCACAACAGAGAGAGAGAGAGAGCGACGCCGGAGCTGTGACCGTGGCGGCGTCAGACCGCCCGGCCTACCCTTTACCTGCTCCCTCCTCCCCCCCCCCCCCGCACTGGCGCGGTGCTGAGTAGGCAGAGACAAAAGGCCCCAGGAAGCAGGCCCTTCCTGTGCACCAGCGCCCCACCACGGCAGTGCCACGGGAGTGCGACGAAGAGGGGAGCGGACAAAGAGAGAGAGGGAGAGAGGGAGGGAGCGGCGGGCAAAGAGGTTATGACTCATTACAGAAATGCGCGAGTGAGAACGCCGGCTCGGAGAGGAGCGAGCAATGCCAGCAAGATCACCGAGGCAGCCAGCCGAGAGAGAGAGAGAGAGAGAGAGAGGGAGAGAGAGGGAGAGAGAGAGGGAGAGAGAGGGAGAGAGAGGGAGAGAGAGAGAGAGAGAGAGAGAGAGAGAGGAGAGTGCAGCGCCGCACATACTCACTGCGGCCGGATTAGCATCAGCGCTGCCAACGGTACGGAAAAAAAGGAAAGAAAAATTGAAAGAAAATAACTTGAAAAAAAAGTAAAAAGACAGCAAAAAAAGACGGGCCGGGGAACAAAAAAAAACAAATTGGGGCGGGAGTCGAATTTTAAAACCCCCGCAGCGGAGCGGCTCGAAAGGCAGACAACACGGCGGTGTGCACGCCTTCGATTTCACACGACTTGTCGCGTCTGCTGGTAATTAGAAAACAACACACAGGGGCCAGGAGGGACAGGGGGGGGGTGCTAGTACAGGACCCCCTGCGGGGGTGGGGCCTGCCGCATCCACCGGCGCCCTGTGCGCGAGGACCGGGAGGGACATGTTGGCGGCTGTGGACAGGGAGTGCGAGAGAGAGAGGGAGGGAGAGAGGGAGAGAGAGACAGCGAGGGGGAGAGAGAGAGGGACAGAGGGAGAGAGAGAGGGGGGGGGGGGGTAGGGGTGGCATCAAAAGGCAGCCACAAGCGGCCAACCAATGAG